>SJYO01018757.1:83385139-83574604 GCA_006410555.1 Capra ibex | reverse complement strand
TGGAAAAGGTCAGGACACCGGTGACGACTCAAAAGGTTTAAACGACCGTATAACTCACGTCGTCAAAGTGTCGTAGTAGAAAGTCCTAAACTTGACCTTAAGGTAGTGGAGGTGATCGAAACAAGTATCACTACGAAAGATTCCGGGTGAACTGAAGTGTAAGGTTTTACAGACGGAGATCTACTCACTAGTGTGGTAACACTAATAGGCCCAGCACTTCGAGAAAAAACATGTCAAGAAGGTACATAAGAACGGTGGAGAAGAATTATAGAAGACGAAGACAATCCAGGTATGGTAAAGACAGGAAATAGTTCGGGTAGAAACGTACTTCACAAGGGAACCATAGAGATTAAAAGAACTTCTTTAGAGATCAGAAAGGGTAAGACAAGAAAGGGAGAGAAAGAAACGTAACTAGCGACTTCTTCCGAAAGAATAGAGAAGAACGATAAGAAACCTTGAGACGTAAGTCTACGAATATAGAAAGGAAAAGAGGAAACAAAAAGCGAAGAGAAGAAAAGTACACGAATCAGTACAGGTTGAGAAACACTGGGGTACACATCGGGTGGTCCGAGGAGACAGGAACCCCTCAGAGGTCTGTTCTTGTGACCTCACCCAAAGGTACGTGAGGAGGTCCCCTAGAAGGATTGGGTCCCTAGTTTGGGTCCAGAGGATATAACACCCACCTAGGAAATGGTCCTTTTGGGTACTTATGACCTCACCCATTTGATAGGGAAGAGGTCTCCTTGAAGACCTAGGTCCTCACCTTGACTCCAGAGAACGTAACGTTTACCTAAGAAATGGTCTACTAGATAGGTTTTTCGGGTACTTGTATAAACCAAGTACGGTTTACCAAAATCTGTTCTGGTTTATACTGGTTCATAGTTTCTGGAAAGTCATACCCAGAATACCTACAAAACCTGTCCTGGTTTACGGACCATTCCCCCTTAAGACGGTCGATTAGATAAGGTTAACACGTAAGACCTTTACCATTTATTGGTGTGTGGTCACAAACCCCTTTGTGACCCGGGTGTTACTCTACCTGGATTTGATTTTGATTTGATTTGATTTTGAGGTGACTAGTGGACTGGAGGGATTCGAGAGTGAGACAGACCACCCAGTGTTACTACAATACCCAGAGGACCGTAATCATATCCAAGTCTCGGTCTCTGATCATAAAAGACTTTCCAGACTAATAAAAGAAAAGACTTTACGTACTAATACGATCATTTTCCCCTTAAACACGAATACAGGAGTGGTAAAATCCTAAACAGTCTTCGAGACCAAAGGACTCACGTTTGAGAAAAGAGTCCGTTGTACCACTCTTAGAGTAATTTAAAATTCGATACAGACGAGGAGACCTGAAGAATACGGTCCTCGGGACGTCCTTTCTCTTACTCAGTGTCAGGATTGTCCCGAGCAATTTGGACCAATAGTCCTCTTACATCCCGACAACAGATTCTGTCCTTCACTTCGTATATAAACTGGGGCTCGACTAGGTGATCTATAGAGAACTATCAGGGGATAATTCAAAACTGTCGTTTATCCATTCAAGTCATCTTTACCCCATAATATAGGTCCCCGAATCTGGGGAATCACTACTCATGGAACCAGTGGGATAGTCCACTTTGCAGATCAGATCAAGTTCCACAACAGTTACCAGTACCTTGATCTTAACATCACCCTATCCTTCTACTACTTATAATCAACGTCAAAGTCCTGTCTAACGTTGCTAACCTTCACATCAATCAGGGTGATTGAAAAACACTCAAAGTGGTTCTTTTCTCTGACTTATCTTGTGACCTCCCCGACCACTTCCTTTCAGTGTATGATTAGTTCGTTTAGTTCGTCACTCATGTCGTTCATGAAACATGTCGTATATCGTTCATGAGACCAAACGATGGTTCTAAGAGGGTAGTTCTGACTACATAAAGGGTCCGATGACTCTTACAACCGTCGACTTAAGAGACGACTCAGAAAAGAACCTTAACGACAGACGATTTCACTCAGTGGGAAGAGTCCCTGTCGGATGTAGTTTACTCACCTGTTCCATTGTCCACCCCCCATATTTCCAAGTCTGAAGACTGGAGGTCTCTACGTTTAGACTTCCTGGTCGGATCGAGGTCTCAAGGGATATCCTAACGACGACGACGATTCAGTGAAGTCAGCACAGACTGAGACACACTGGGGTGTCTACCTTCGGACGGCCCCAGGTCGGGGCCACCTAGGTCCCTTAAACTTCGTACCTGCCGTATCCGTTCCTTTCGAATAAATAAATAAATGAATCTCTATGTTCTAATCTAATCCTTCTTTATCACATCACCCTTTTAAATCACCTCCTTTCTCCGACTTATTGAACCAAATGCACCTTTCGGTTATTTCAAGGTCTGTTCCTCGAACGTGGTAGATGCAATCCGGTGACCGTAGGAGAACTTATCGCCCCCCACGGGGTAGAACCCGAGGGAGAGTGCACCTAGAATCTTCGGTCCCGTTCATTCATCTGTACCACTCGGAGGTACGGGGTCTACCCTTAAGTCGGTCTTTTATCTCATTTCTCTTCTGTGCCCCCTTTGGTCAGGTCGCTGACCGGGGAGGGGACAACAAGTCTTCCCGGAAAATATGGAAAAAAACATGTATCTGTAGTTACCTATGATATTTTAATACGTCGTAGTCGTCGGGACGGAGAATAGTTTTGGTCCGAAAAGAGAGACGTATGCATCAACATATGTGTTCAGAATCCACTAAATGTAGTAGAAGACCGGTCTCTCGGTTAATCGTAAAATATCGGAAAAAAGACTATTCCCAAACAGTTGGTCTTCTGAATAAATACAACAAGAAGGGTTTCAGACCACGGTGAGAGTCTTTCGTGATTTATTTCAATGTAAGAATGTGTCGTTTCTATGTTGTTAAATGTTGTTCATTTTCCTCATGTCACTAAATATTGTTTTCTTTTCATTAATTGAGTTTTCAGATCACAACGATTGTAGTTTTGATGATATAAGGATAAAGATATAGGGTTAATGTAACTAATTATAGGAAGTCCACGGAATTTCTATTTCTTATACCTCCGGACCGTCGTCAGTAACTCAGTTGTCACTTTTGGGTAGTGGTTATACTAAAAAGTCAAGTCAAGTCAAACCAACGAGTCAGTACAGGTTGAGAAACGCTGGGGTACTTAGCGTCGTGCGGTCCGGAGGGACAGGTAGTGGTTGACGGCCTCAAGTGAGTCTCAGTCACTACGGTAGGTCGGTAGAGTAGGAGCCAGTAGGGGAAGAGGAGGACGGGGGTTAGGGAGGGTCGTAGTTTCAGAAGAGGTTACTCAGTTGAGAAGCGTACTCCACCGGTTTCATGACCTCAAGGTCGTAGTCGTAGTAGGGAAGGTTCCTTAAGGGTCCCGAATAGAGGAAGTCTTACCTGACCAAAGGACGTCAGGTTCCCTGAGAGTTCTCAGAAGAGGTTGTGGTGTCAAGTTTTCGTAGTTAAGAAGCCACGAGTTGGAAGAAGTGTCAGGTTGAGAATGTAGGTATGTACTGATGACCTTTTTGGTATCGGAACTGATCTGCCTGGAAACAACCGTTTCATTACAGAGACAAAACTTATACGACACACCCAACTAGTATTGAAAGGAAGGTTCGTCATTCGTAGAAAATTAAAGTACCGACGTTAGTGGTAGACATCACTAAAACCTCGGGGGGTTTTACTTCAGACTGCGACAAAGGTGACAAAGGGGTAGATAAAGGGTCCTTCACTACCCTGGCCTACGGTACTAGAAGCAAAAGACTTACAACTCGAAATTCTGTTGAAAAAGTGAGAGGAGAAAGTGAAAGTAGTTCTCCGAAAAATCAAGGAGAAGTGAAAGACGGTATTCCCACTACAGTAGACGTATAGACTCCAATAACTATAAAGAGGGCCGTTAGAACTAAGGTCGAACACGAAGAAGGTCAGGTCGTAAAGAGTACTGTATGAGACGTATATTCAATTTATTCGTCCCACTGTTATATGTCGGAACTACATGAGGAAAAGGATAAACCTTGGTCAGACAACAAGGTACAGGTCAAGGTCGACAACGAAGGACTGGACGTATGTCTAAAGAGTTCTCCGTCCAATCCACCAGACCATAAGGGTAGAAAAAGTCTTAAAAGGAGCCATATAACACTAGGTGTGTTAGTTTCCGAAACCGTATCAGTTATTTCGTCTTTAGCTACAAAAAGACTTTGAGAGAACGAAAAAGTTACTAGGTCGTCTACAACCGTTAAACTAGAGACCAAGGAGACGGAAAAGATTTTGGTCGAACTTGTAGACCTTCAAGTGCCAAGTACATAACGACTTCGGACCGAACCTCTTAAAACTCGTAATGAAATGATCGCACACTCTACTCACGTATCGAGAAATCTTTTCGGAGACATAGAATTCTACGAAATTCGAAAAACGGAGAACACCAACCCCCCGACATTTGTTAGGTGTCTAACATTTTCAGAGATTGACAGTCCGTTCAATCTCTCGGTAGTCTCCCCATACTCGACTCTGTGAGGAGAACTTCCTCTGACAATTGATTTCGGGACTCAATTGAGAAAGGTCTCTCACAGTCTTCTCACCTTTCGTGTCTTGTTATTTTAGTCCGATTGAGACCAAAAACCCCCCATCTACAAGTCCTTTTGAGTCCCCCTTGGGGACTTCGATCTAGTGCGGAAACACAAAACAAACCGAAGGAAGGAGTACTGGTAACGGTGCCCGCCCTAAGGAGTACGACCGAGGGTCGTCTTCGGGTGGTCCGAGGGGACAGGGACCCTAAGAAGTCCGTTCTTGTGACCTCACCCAACGGTAAAGGAAGAGGTCACGTACTTTCACTTTTCACTTTTACTTCAGCGAATCAGCACGGGTTGAGAAGCGGTGGGGTAGTCGACGTCGGGTGGTCCGAGGAGGTAGGTACCCTAACAGGTCCGTTCTCATGACCTCACCCCACGGTAACGGAAGAGGTGGGATATCCTAATCGACTCCGGATTAGGAGTTGACACAACATACCTACTTGAAAGTGGAAATAGGTCACAACAACGTAATTTAAAAGATGTATCTTTAGAGTCTTAAAATCTCTGAGAAACGATTCCTTAGGATGTACAAATCTTTCTTTTTTTTTTTCGATTTCACTAATAAAAGACCTAAGTAAAATATAAAAATTCCCTTATTTTTGTACAAAAGTATATACTGAGATCGACGAAGAAAAATGAATTGAGAATGACATAAGTGAATGAATAATTAATAGGTCGGTCAGTTAGTTACTCGTACGAGATTAGTGTCTTTGTCATCAACAACAACAAGTCAGCGAGTCAGTACAGGTTGAGAAACGTTGGGGTATCTGACATCGTATGGTCCGAGCAGACAGGAAGTGACAAAAGGTCTCAAACGTGTTTAACTACAAGTGACTCAGTCACTACGATAGATTGGTAGAGTAGGAAACGAGAGACGAAGAGGAAAACGGAAATAGAAAGTTCTATGTGTTATTTACTGTATAAACACCAAAAATCAGACAGTACATTCCTCAGATCTGTACTAGTACGGGTAAGTGGGTTGTTCAAAATTTTTTTTTTAATTTTTATTCGTTGGAAAGAGGTAGTCTCTTGACTCCAGTGTCCCGTTTAGTGGTGTGGCATTTTAACTTCTCTGGCTATTCATCTTAGTATTGGAGGACCTCGTCTCCGAGTCCTCATCTTTTTATGTATTCTCAACGATGGTTTCGTCCTTTTGGATTTGACATTAACTGTTTTAATACTCCTTTTACAATTTCTTTTCAAGACGTTTCTACTACTGTCGAGTAGGTTTGTTCTAGTTACTTATCTGATTCAATACAGTTTGTAAAAGGTTTTTTGTTAAAGACGTACCCTATGAAGGAAGTGACTCAACAACAATAAATCAACGACTCAACACAGACTGACAAGACGTTGGGGTACCTGACAACGGGTAGTCCGAGGAGACAGATACCTAAAAGGGTCTGTTTTTATGACCTCACCTAACGGTAACGGTTGAGGTCCCCTAGAAGGTCTGGGTCCCTAGTTTAGGAGTAGAGGACGTAACCGTCTGTCCAAGAAATGACGATCACCGTGGGTCCTTCGGGATCCCAATAACACTCTTTGTTTATTTAGTTATTTACATTTCAAAATTCCCCTGAGAGGTGTATTTAGACCACACTTCTGTCCAAACCTTTAGTACATTAATAAATTACTCCTTTCTCAATAGGTTTTATTTATGTTTTAACCCGAGAGGGTTCCGTCACACACACACACACACACACACTATCGAGCGTCCTCAAGATTGGTCCCGTCCTCTTTTTCTCTATCATCTGTCTCTCTCTCTCTGAGCAACTCTAAGAACTCTATGTGACACAGAGTATACGGTTGGATAGTATTTTTAGTTACTTCCTATTTGATAAGACTGTGTCCTTCGATTATATAGGAGTTCTTCTGGAAACCTAAATGAGGATGCGACATCTCCGACGGTCCCTATTGTACTACTATCGTCCCGTCGTCCCGCTCCTGATACTCGTTATCTTAGACTAGTTTAAAGTATCAGTGAGGTTCCAGCCTCTGTTTTTATCAGTAAAAATCACTTATACTTTCTCTCAGGTACTTTATTTTTAATTTTCTGTGTTCTAAAGTTCCTTTTCTTGACATTGGAGAAAAACACTTGTTTTATCGGTTGTTTCTATAGTTTTAATAATTATCGTCTATAAAGAGACCTCTCCTTGTTATCTTCTTTGATCGAAAGGGTACTCTTATTTCTTTTTGGGTCACATACCCCCAGTTCACGTCGCAAAAACTGGAAGTCACTTATTAAAATAGAAAGACCCTTACTGTCACTGTTATCCGATGAAAATTTTTCTTACTATTTCAACGAAAAATTTAGACACATATACTCTGAAGGTAAAGTCAGGATATACTCTTATCATTTGGACAAATGAACTTGATACTCCGTTCTTATGACCTCACCTAACGGTAAAGGAAGAGGTTCCTTAGAAAGGCTGGGTCCCTAGCTTGGACACAGAGGACGTAACCGTCGACCTAAGAAATGGTAACTCGGTGGGTCCTTCGGGTATATGGGGAAGAGGTCCTAGGGGGTCTAAAGATGTACTAGGTCGTTGACAGTGTTGTCCCAAAGGACCTGGAACAAGGTAACGACACCGGACAGAGTCAAGACCGACAATTTATAAAAAAATTATATTTACATAAATAAAATTAACCTCCAATTAATGAAATGTTATAACATAACCAAAACGGTATGTAGTTGTACTTAGACGGTGTCCATATGTGTACATGGGGTAGGACTTGGGGGGAGGGAGGAGGGAGGGTTATGGTAGGGAGACCCAGTAGAGTTGTAACGGGGACAAGCGAACCCGTGTAAATTGTTGTTTCGTTCCTTTCAGACAATAAACTCTCTTTCCTTTAAGTAACTTTACTCAGACTCTAACTTCTACCAGTATCCTGTCGATAAGGACATCCAAAGGTCACTGGAACTCTACTTTATTGTTCTTGTAGTCTAGTCTTCCGTAGTCTGTTACTACACCTTACACAAGACACATCGTTCAAATAAACGGACAACGGACTACCAAATTTATATGACTGTCAGTGATAAATTAGAAAAAAAGGGGGAAATTATCATTTCGAGAAAGGAAGGAGTATAGTGGAATTAGTATTCAGGGAATGTAGAACCTCCTTCGTATAATTAGGTTCAGAAGTTAGAAGTGATTACGTCGACAGAAGAGTGTTTAGGTTCTTTAAAGTCGTGACGTCGCTCTATATATTTATAAGGGTAAAACTTTTATCCGTGTACTCTCCACCCTGGTAGGTAGCTTAAGTACACTTTTCACTTTCACTTTCAACGAGTGAACACAGGGAGAAACTCTGGGAGTCAACACAGGCTAAGAAAACACTGGACCTTAAGAGGTCCGGTCTTATGACCTCACCCAACGGTAAGGTAATAGGTCCCTTAGAAGGGTTAGGTCCTTAGTTGACCCCCGGAGGACGTAACGTCCACATAAGAAATGGTCGACTCGATGGTCCCTTCGGGTTAAGAATGAGTTTTACGTGACTTAAGGATGGTACACTGAGTCCTTAAGATAAATGAAAGTTTATGTACTTATTAAAGAGATTGGTCCCTTCCTCTAAGTTGGACTGGAAAAGAAGATCCGACAGACAGAAGTGGTCGCACCTCAAGAACAGGTACGTCAAAAAAGATGACAATCCGGTCCAAAAAAGGAGTAAATAACGTTTTATTATCGTCGGCCAAACCATGGTAAAGGTCCAGAATCCTGTTCCTAACGTAAACACCAGACTTTTTCTTTAATGTGGGTCATTGTGTTTGAGTTGTTGAGACTTCTCTGGCCCTGGACCTTTTATTTAGTAAGTTTAACTATTATCTCAAAGGTTTGGTCGTGTGTTTTTGTTTAGCGAAAGCCTCGGGGGCCTTCATCAGTGGGTTCTAATACACAACCCTGTCACCACTGAACTTTATGAGAAAAGTCCTGAGTCAGAAGACCGGAGTCTTTATGGTCGATATAAAAAATTAAGGAATATTGTTGTTCTAGTGGATTTTTATCAAGTATTTTACTCTTCGACTTTATAGGCTAACTATAGTAGGGTTCTGCAAAGGGTTTAAGTCGAGGTACAAATTTTTTTTGTTTTTTTTCTTTTTGATAGAAGACATTTAAATACCATCGTAGTAATCTTCAGTAACCATTGTGAGAGAGTATAAGACTACACCACGTGTAGTAGTTAGATTTGGTCTCGTTGTCTAAACTAGACTGACCAGTCGTTCAGGACCAATGGACTTCACACTTACTAATCAAGAACTGTCTCAAACTACCGGTAAACAGGGACGGACAAGTTATCTGACCTCTAAACACTAAACTCTTTGAGGAGGAGGTATCCTTTCAAGGACATGAGTGAGTCGGCGACCCTATTTAACAGGACGACAACCACCCACTAAAAGACCTCAACTCAGTCAAACAGACTTAGACTCAATTAAAGCGACCTGTAGACGTTTTGAGGTTCTGTCTTCTGTTTGAGTAAATATAGGAAGGTAAGGAATACTGTCGACATCTATTAAGAGAATTGTGTCTTTATAACGAATCCAAATTATAAATAACCATCAGAGATTATTAGGTTCATAGTACCTTTTTGTGTTGACTACGGAAAAATAAAGTTGAGAATTCTTTTTCTTATATTTTTGTTTTTAGCAGAAGTATCAGATCAAACAGTTCTCTTTTGGTACATAAGTCCCGTTTTAGGAGCATTGTTACTTCATGTAGAAAAAGTCGAAATAGAACCTATGTATCTCTTACTCTCTGTCGACTCCACCGTCTTTCATAATCTCTCAAATACTAGATCGTGGGTGGTATAATTATATTAGATTGGATTTAAATATATCAAATGTCGATATAAAGGATTGAGGGACGGGACTCAAACTACGTTCGTGTGAATGTGTATTAAGGGTTCCAGTGGTCGGGTTAGTCGTCGTAGTCTGTTTCTCAATCGTCTGGGTCCCGTCGGACTGTGGTATATCTCCTACCTCGACCTATGGGACCTTTTTCGGTTGTGTTTTTAATCGTTTGTCTTGACGGAACACCAACAGTGTGTAACTCAACAAATGAAGAGAATGAATTGTTGGTAGGTCCATAATTTTAAAGAGAGAACGACGAAGTTTAGGAGATAGACGTTTTATAGATTTTACTATGTTTTGTTCCCGGGGTGGTGTCAAGAAGACGTAAAAAAAAGAGGTGGTAGGAGGCAACGAAATTCTCAGAGGATTAAAAGTCCAAAAACAAAATGTAGTGGTGTGTATAAAGAAGAAGTTCTACTGACTTAAGTACTTACTCTATCACACCTTTTAAGAGACCTACTAGAGCTGTTACCTTCTTTGGGAATCTTGGCGTTTGGAGGTGTTCCGTCCACAAAACACTTTAGACGAATATAGATGATACGTATGATAAAAAGTGGATCGTCTATTACTTAACTATGACTCACTCTCTTACTCACTTATATGTTCTATTGGATGGTTGTCGTCTTGTCTGGTGTTTCGGTCTCCTATTGAGAAGTTTTACATTATTGAATGGATATATATACATACACATATATATACATATACATACATATATATAATATATATATATATATCACAAATATGAAGGGAGTGGAAGGATAAGGAATTAAGACCTAGATCACCGTAGATCGACTCACAGAGTCTATCTAATTACGTTAGAGGTCCACGGGACTGTATACGTGGTATTAGTGGTGAGGGAAAAAGAGTTCATAATCTAAAAAAAAATTGTTGTTTTGTCTTTACGTATTGGTGGAAACAATCTGTGTACGTTTCAGATAGGATGGTAGAAAAACATAGAGTAGGGGTTTTGGTGTGTATGTGAATATATGTGTATGTACGAATTTTATTTTTGTTTAGATTTTTCGTCCTCTTTCAACACCTACTCAGTCCTGTTGTTTGACAGGATTTGATAGTCGTCTAAGGACTTCCATTTCTTACATTAGACTAAGTAATTTAAGCTAAGGACTAGTGTCTTTGTCGATAAAGAAAGTTAAACCATGTTCTCTTACTCGTCTCCTATTCTTGACTCAGAGTTGAGATGGTACATTGTTAACGTACTTAAACCAATTCAGTAAATTACAAAAATCGAGTCAAAAGAGTAATTATGAAGTCTCTTTCATGATGATAACAAGGTAAAGAAAGTATGAAAATCAAACTACTTCCGTACTATAGTACATATATTTTATGATGTGTGTATAGTTATAACTAAGTCGTACTGATTAATATGATTAATCAGATTAATATGATTATATGATTATAATTATATGATTATATATTAATATGATTAATATGATTAAGTTGAAGGGAAACTTTTTAAACATTCATGAATATTCTGTCTTCGTTCGAGAACAGATAAAAATGGAGTGAGTAGGAGGTCAAATAGAAAAGTCTATTTCAAGTCTATTGAGATGGTTTTTTTTTTTTTTTTAGGGAGGCTAAAGAGATCAAATCTTCAAAGGTTTGACCTGAGATTTTCCTATAAAGGGAACCGTAGAGAGTGCTCCATATTTATAGTTCCTGATGTAAATATTTTTCTTTAGAGTCAGGGGTTTGAGTTAGAGACCGTAGAAGTCGACTTTATTAAGTAATATTGTGTCTCGAACCACTGTGTGTCGTTATAGAGGGTTAAAATTTTTCAGGACCTTCGGTGTGTACAAGAGGAGTTACATCTCGTGTGGTGACATGGTTTTTAAAGAGGTTGAAACAGAGGTCAAACTTTTAAGGTGTCGTCTGGAGAGTTTGTCGTAGTCACAGTTTCGGTCGTGGAGTCCCATAGATTGTGGACAGGTAGGGGGTTCTAGTGTAGAACGGTAGAGACTTGGGAATGGAGAAAAAGAATCCAATAAAGATAGGACTAATAAAGGACGACTTTGTCTTAGGACTTTGCACTCACAACGCATCCAGTGCAGAAGTCTGTAACATCTTCTTTCGAGACGAAATACCCATTAATTACAAAGTTATAGTAGTCTGAGTCCTTGTGTTACAAGAAACGTTCCTACCCTCAAGAATACAGGTGTGGGTTGACTGGGTTCTGTGTAGGGTGGTAGGGGAGTAATCCCCCCTTACTTCTGGTCAAAAAGACGTCTTTTTCACTCTCTTTCGTTGACAACCGAAATCGTTAGTTTTATGATATCTCGAGTTGACTGACAGACAAGAAAGTCGTAACAAAGAACGACTTCGTTTCTTCCCTATGAACCTTCACCTCGTCCCTACTACCGAAACACCCATTCAAGGGTACTAAGAGTCGTGTCTCCGACCCCTGACTCACAAAGGTCAAGTCCGACGAGACCCACAGAATTATTACTGTGTCCAACAGGAGAAGACACAGATTCTAGTCGATTAAGACACTTAGACCAAATGTACGAGAAAATTTTTTTTATATAAAACCTTCACGAAACACGTACACTCTAGAATCAAGGGACTGGTCCTTAACTTGGGTACAGGGGGACGTCATCTTGACGGCTCAGAACTGGTGATTTGGTAGTCCCTTTAGGACCTAGAACCAAATGTGAGTAAGTATACCCGATAGTTCCTCTGTGTGTATTCTCTCGTTCTCGAGACATCAATGTGTATGGCTCTGTCCTTCTCGACATGTCAACTTTTGGTGGGCGTATACCGACGACTAATTTTTTCTCTTTCTTTCTTTACAACCACTCTCTGTCTGACTGTCGACCACAACCGTTACCCGAGTCTCTTCTTTACTTGTCGATAACTTTACCCTGTAATACCCTCAAAGGAAAGATGTACTGATACAAGAATTACCTTATTACGAGGAAATCTATTGTCGATTGTGAATTCTTGTTCTAAAATTTTTACTAACGAACTACAAATCCTCTCACTTTTTTCGTCCGTCCAACCCCTCTCTTACTCCGACCGTGTACCCTTTTACGAAAACAAAGACAAAAATTACACAAACAAACGAACCGAAAATCGGGTTTCCGTCGGGTGTCAGTAACAACTCCCTGTCCACTTTAAGGATACCTTTTGTACACCAGAAGATCCATACTTTTTAGTCTTCTATCTCAAACCCCTTTGGTGTCCCCACCTATCACGACCTATAAGTATTCCTTGTGACTATTACCCCTTTACCAGTCACACAAAAATACGGAGAGGTCCCAAAGAGAAAGTCGATGTTAAATGAATGTAAAGTAATTTTTTTTTTTTTTTTTGAACTACTTTATTGGTTGGAGATAGAAAAGAATCCGGATTCTTACGAGACTTTTCCACAAAGGTTATTTTGACTTTATTTGGGTGACGTGTTTTTGACCTCAATTGGGTGTCGACCCTGATATCCAAAGTCGTTATGGGGTTACTCTTTATTTCTCGACTGTTAAATATATGTTTCGTAAGACCGACCAAAAAACCCCACTTAAACTCTTTTTTATCGTGTGGCGTACACACCAAACAGTAAATCAGTGTTGTTCGTAGCCTGAATTGTCAAAAATCTCCTGACGTATAAAGGTTAGAGTAGCTTGAAAAATTTTGTAAGAGTAAATGTGTTCCTTCATTTAACGACAATTCTTGGACACCATCCGTCTTCTTTTCGGGGTTTTCTACAAACACAGGATCAGGGGTCCTGGAAATTATCGGATCAAATGTATCATTTTCCCTGTAAAGTTTACACTAATTCTATTACTTAAAAACTTTCTCCTTTAATAGGACATAATAGACCCACCAGGATTAAAATTGAAAAATAAAACATAACCCCTTATCGGATAACCCGAAGGGACCACCGAGTCTGTCATTTCTTAGATGGACGTTACGTTCTCTGGGTCCAAGTTAAGGACCCAATCCTTCTACGGGACCTCTTCCCTTACTGTTGGGTGAGGTCCCAACAGGTCGGACCTCTTAAGGTTTAGGGGGTGGAGGGAGGGGGGTCACCGAGTCGTCATTTCTTGGACAGACGTCACGTCCTCGGAGTCCTCTGTACCCAAGTTAGGTAGTTAGACATTCTAGGGAACCTCCTCCCGTACCGTTAGGTGAGGTCACAAGAATGGACCTCTTAGGGTACCTGTCTCCTCAGACCATTCGGTGTCAGGTATCCTAGTGTTTCTCAGCCTATACTGACTTCGTTGAATCGAACGTACGTATTAGTTAATTGTTACGACACTATTAAAGTCCACCTGTAACTTCCCTAAGTCGGTCTATATATATGTGATAGGTAAGAGGGGATTTGAGAGGAGGGTAGGTCCGACGGTATATTGTAACTCGTCTCAAGGTAAACGATGTGTCATCCAGGAACAACCAATAGGTAAAACTTATATCATCACATATGTCCGTTGATATTCAAGTAAGAGACACTTAGAGAAAGACAAATCATTAATTCAAATGAACATAGTAAAGAAAAGTCTAAGACGTATATTCTTACGGTGTACTATAAAGAGGAAGAGACAGACTGAATGAAGTGAGTCATATTGTTACAGATTCCGGTTGGTGCAACGACTTTTATCGTAATAAAGTAAGACTCTCTTTCCTGATACGACACTTTCACGACATGAGTTATACAGTCTTTTAAACCTTTTGAGTCGTCACCGGTGTCCTGACCTTTTTCAGTCAAAAGTAAGGTCAGGGTTCCTTTCCGTTACGGTTTCTTACGAGTTTGATGTTTGATGCCGTGTTAACATGAGTAGAGTGTGCGATCATTTCATTACGAGTTTTAAGAGGTTCGGTCCGAAGTCGTTATACACTTGGTACCTTAAGGTCTACAAGTTCGACCAAAATCTTTTCGTCTCCTTAGTCTCTAGTTTAACGGTTGTAAGAGACCTAGTAGCTTTTTCGTTCTCTCAAGGTCTTTTTGTAGCTAAAGACGAAAGAACTGATACGGTTTCGGAAACTGACACACCTAGTGTTATTTGACACCTTTTAAGACTTTCTCTACCCTTATGGTCTGGTGGACTGGACGGAGAACTCTTTGGACATACGTCCAGTCCTTCGTTGTCAATCTTGACCTGTACCTTGTTGTGTCACCAAGGTTTATCCTTTTCCTCATGTAGTTCCGACATATAACAGTGGGACGAATAAATTGAATATACGTCCCATGTAGTACTCTTTGTGACCCTATCTCCTTCGTGTTCGACCTTAGTTCTAATGGTCCTCTTTATAGTTATTGGAGTCTATACGTCTACTATGGTGGAAATACCGTCTTTCACTGCTTCTTGATTTCTCGGAGAACTACTTCCACTTTCTCCTCTCGCTTTTTCAACCGAATTTTGAGTCGTAAGTCTTTTGCTTCTAGTACCGTAGGCCAGGGTAGTGAAGTACCGTTTATCTACTCCTTTGTCGTCTTTGTCACCGACTGAAATGAAAAGACCCGAGGTTTTAGTGACGTTTACCACTAGTGTCGGTACTTTAATTTTCTGCGAATGAGGAACCTTCCTTTCAATACTGGTTGGATCTGTCGTACAATTTTTCGTCTCTGTAATGAAACGGTTGTTTCCAGGTAGATCAGTTCCGATACCAAAAAGGTCACCAGTGCATATCTACACTCTCAAACTGATATTTCTTTTGGCTCGTGACTTCTTAACTACGAAAACTTGACGTTATAACCTCTTCTGAGAATTCTCAAGGAACCTGACATGTCTCTAGGTTGGTCGGGTAGGATTTCCTCTAGTCAGGACCCACAAGTAACTTCCTGACTACAACTTCGACTTTGAGGTTATCAAACCGGTGGACTACACTTCTCGACTGAGTAAACTTTCTGGGACTACAACCCTTTCTAACTCCCGTCCTCCTCTTCCCCTACTGTCTCCTACTCTACCAACCTACCGTAGTGACTGAGTTACCTGTACCCAAACCCATTAGAGACCCTTAACAACTACTTATCCCTCCGGACCACACGACGTCAAGTACCCCAGCGTTTCTCAGCTTGTGCTCGCTGACTTTACTTGACTTATAAGGTAATATATTTACATGNTTCCAGGCAGATCAGTTCCGATACCAAAAAGGTCACCAGTACATATCCACACTCTCAAACTGATATTTCTTTTGGCTCGTGACTTCTTAACTACGAAAACTTGACGTTATAACCTCTTCTGAGAATTCTCAAGGAACTTGACATGTCTCTAGGTTGGTCGGGTAGAATTTCCTCTAGTCAGGACCCACAAGTAACTTCCTGACTACAACTTCGACTTTGAGGTTATCAAACCGGTGGACTACACTTCTCGACTGAGTAAACTTTCTGGGACTACAACCCTTTCTAACTCCCGTCCTCCTCTTCCCCTACTGTCTCCTACTCTACCAACCTACCGTAGTGACTGAGTTACCTGTACCCAAACCCATTAGAGACCCTTAACAACTACTTATCCCTCCGGACCACACGACGTCAAGTACCCCAGCGTTTCTCAGCTTGTGCTAACTCGCTGACTTGACTTGACTTATAAGGTAATATATTTACATGGTGTAAAAGAAATTGGTAAGGAGACAACTATCTGTAAATCCAACGAAGGTACAGAACTGATAACATTTGTCACGACGTCACTTGTGACCCCACGTACCTAGGAAAGTCTAGTACAAAAAAAGACCTATGTACGAGTCCTTATCCTAACGTCTCAGTATACTATCTTTACAAAATCAAAAAATTCCTTGGAGGTATGACAAGAGGTATCACCGACGTGGTCAAATGTAAGACTCACGAGGGTTAAATTAGGATCCTTTCACCCCCTAGTAAGGATCTACCCTAGTCTCTCTGTACTCTGGGTTTCTTCCCAGTCTCTCTATGTCACAAAGACCCACTTCTGACTCTTTTCCCCGGTCCTCGGTTCCTTATGTTTCTTCGATTTCCTACTTTTGAACTCCTTTACCTAAGAAGGGTGTCTTGTAAGTCTTCCTCCCGTCAAGTCGGAACTGAAATGGCTCTAGCCCCAACCGGAAGATTGGATGTCTTGACACTCTGTTATTTGAACATAACAAATTCGACAACAAAGACACATTAAACCATTTCGTCGTTTATGTTTTGAGATTTTTATAAACCTCTGATATGTACTCCTTCCTTTGTTTAGTAAAGATTTCCGAAGGAAACCCCATTCCTCCTCAAATCCATTGACATGAGTCCTTCTCTTACACCCAATCCCAAGACAAAAGTCTACTGAACCCCTCACCAAACTTTCGAGAATTCCAAGTGGAGACACACTTCTAATCGAATCAGTGTCCAGAGGTCTTACTCGCCGTTGGTGAAAGCCCCACACTTAATTATAGGTTGTCCGACGTCTTTACGTTGGTTAATAAGAAGTCATTGTGAAACCGTACTAGAGATTTATGTATTTACATGTATATCAAGAACAAATAAAAAAAAAAGTTTGAATACGTCACGAGTCAGGTTTCGTTCGATTGTTTGATTTTCTGTACTTTCACTTTCTTTCACTTCAACGAGTGCAAACAGGCTGGGAAAAGCTGGGGTACCTGACATCGGATGGTCCGAAGAGGTAGGTACCTTAAGAGGTCCGTTCTTATGACCTCACCCAATGGTAAAGGAAGAGGTCCCCTAGAAGGGTTGGGTCCCTAGTTTGGGCTCAGAGGGTGTAACCTCCGTCTACGAAATTGGAGACTCGGTGGGCCCTTTGTACGCCGTCGAGATTTAGGGTGACGGTTCTTACACCTTTACTTATTATTTAAATGTAAGCACAAGACAAGATCCATTTAATCCACTTCCGTGTCTGGTAATTATACTCGTTTTCAATTTAGTTTGTTCACTAATGTTTTTACTCTTGAACTCGCAAGGGACTACCAGGTCTCCAATTTTGAACCTTGAAAGTGACGGCACCTGGACCCAAGGTAGAAACTAACCCCTTGACTTTAGGACCCTTCATTTTAAGACGTTCGACGTAACGGTATTTATTTATTTATTATTATGTATAATCGACTGATTACTTTTTTTTCCCTCTCGAGTTCCAACAAAAAGAAACAAAACCTGAAAGTAATTTAAAGCGTTTCTACCTCAAGAACAAAAGTAAAGGGATTAAGAAAGTATACGGAATTTCAAGGGAATTTTTCATTAATTAAAAAATGATAGAATATACTTTGTTATGAAACCATTTTGTCACTACTTCTTAGAGTGGACCAAGACTTAATAAAGATATTACTTCTAACTAGGATGTACGAAAGATGATAATACTAGGAATTTACGATATAATAGATAATAAGTAACTAAAATCTTTAATGACAGATATGAAAAGAGGGAATTTTTAAAGGTCGTAGAGACGGAAGGGCCCACCGAGTCAACATTTCTTATGCGGACGGTTGTTTCCTCTATACCCAATCTAGGGAGCAAATTCTTCTAAGGTGTCCAGGATTTGGGACCCGGAGTTGATAACTCGGGCACGAGATCTCGGGTCCTCGGTTTTGGTGACTCGGGTACAGGACGTTGATGACTTCGGGAACACGGGATCTTGGACACAAGGTGTTCTTTTCTTCGGAGGCACAACTCTTTGGACACACGACGTTGATCTTTCAACGGGGGTGACTGGTGCTGATTTCCTTTCGGGTACGTCGTTGCTTCTTGGTCGTGTCGGTTTTTATTCATTTACTTTATTTATGCTAATTTGTTTGTTTTTTTTTAAGGACGGAGAGTTATCGTGAAACACGGTCTAATATGATCGTTTATTGTGACGAACAACATTAGTAGATGTTAAAGATCCTGTAGAGAGGAGTAAAAAAAAATTGGTAAAAAACTGACAGAATTTAGAGAAGTAAGTGGAGATAAGGACAGTACTAGTAGTCATTAAAGTCCCGAGAACATCCACTTTAAGGTTATGGGACACGCGAGTCTATGACCTAAATGGAGGTTATTGGAACTGGTGTGGGTGTTTAATCAGTGAGTAATACCACTAGTATGTAATTTCGATACGAAAAGAAATGACATCAATGATCGGTGCATACTGTCATATTTGAAGACACTTAATTTGAATTTTTGAGTAAAGGAATCAGTAAGATCAATATTAAGTTTATCTTAAAAGTCCGACTTGTGTACGTGTTTTTACTTGTCGGGAAAGGGTCGACAAGGTGACATGAAGAGGTAAAGTCATTTACTTTTGAAATGTGAATTGCCAAAGAGTCGGTTTTTGAATTTTAGTGGAAACTGAAGGGGACACCGAAAGTCTACTTAATTTGGGTACTCTTTTATGACAAGTAACGTCTTTTATTCCCTTGTATCCGTAATTTGTATGTTCATAACAAGTGAACCCTATGTAATTTTCTTTATTACTCAAATGTACTGTCTTTTAACACAAGTAAGAAGGTACTAGTAAGGTAAGGGTATATAATAAGAATAAAGTCTCATACGAAAATTTCTCCCTGGATATAACCTATCACGGGTCTCTTACTCCTCTTATCCTTAATTAAGTTTTAATAAATGTTTTTCCTTACCTGATTTCACTTTCAATTTGACCTCCATTGTCTGGATTTCTTTTCTATTTCGTTTTCGTTGTCATTGTTTTTACTGGTGACCCGCCTCGGTTTCCTACTTATAACCTTTCTTAAATAAAATTACATATAAATAGGTTAGTTCGATTATTTTATAAAACAAATTTGATTTCCCGATACGTCTCTTCCGTTACCGTTGGGTGAAGTCATGAGAACGGACCTTTTAGGGTACCTGTTTCCTCGGACCTTCCGACGTCAGGTACCCCAGCGCTTCTCATCCCGTGCTGACTCGCTGAAATGAAAGTGAAAAGTGAAATTACGTAACCTCTTCCTTTACCGTTGGGTGAGGTCACAAGAACGGACCTCTTAGGATCCCTGCCACCCGACGGCAGATACCCCAGCGTGTCTCAGTCTGTGCTGACTTCGCTGAATCGTCGTCGTCGTCGTCGTTTCCCGATACTTCTGTCTGACTAACTAAGTTTAGGTCTTGTAAACTAGTTGTAAATGTTTTCAGGTCACTGAAAACCGTTCAGGGAATTAGAGACACGAAATAAAAAGAATAATCATTTTAACCGTATTTTAGATGGTGTTCCCATTAATTCATTCCGTTTATCCTCGTTATTGTTTACCATAGTGATAATATGGTCTTAATTGGAATTTAATAAGATCTACGAGAATTTTCACCTTCGAAAACGTGTCGTTTCTTTTGGTCACTGTTTTGTGTTTCTGTCCGATGATTCACCCTCTTTTATGAACTCTTTATAAGCACTACCTATTCCTCAATTATCGGTTTCATATATTTCTCGAGTATGTTGAGTTATAATTAAATAAATAATTAAAAAAGTTGAGTTATAAATTTTTCTCTGTTGAACTAAGTTTTTAACTGTCTTATCTGGACTTATCTGTAAAAAGGTTTCTTCTACGTCACTAGCGGTTGTTCGTGTACTTTTTGCGAGTTGTGGAGATCAGTGGTCCCCTTTATGTTTAGTCTGGTGTCACTCTATAGTGGAGTGTGGACAGTCTTACCGATAGTTGTTTCTCTGGTGTTTATCCTTTACAGCCACTCCTACACCTCTCTTCCCCTGGGAGGATGTGACACCACCCTTACATTTATGTTTAACCACTTCGGTGATTGTCATGTCTCCAAAGAGTCTTTTGATTTTTCATCTTGATGGTGTCCTAGGTTGTTAAGGTGAGCCCTTATATAGATTCTTTCGTTTTTGTGATTAAACTTTTCTGTGTCGTAAGGTTACAAGTATCGTCATGATAAATGTTATCGGTTCTATATCTTCGTTGGATTCTCAGTTAGTTGTCTACTTATCTATTTCTACACCACACTCGCACAGATTCAGCGAAGTCAGCACAGATTGAGAAGCGTTGGGGCACCAGTCATCGGGTGGTCCGAAGAGACAAGTACACTAAGAGGTCCGTTCTTATGATCTCACCGACGACAAAGGGAGAGGTCTCCTAGAAGGGTTGGGTCCTTAACTTGGGCGCGGAGAGTTCCGAGGTCGTGACGTCCACCTAAGAAATGGTGATCCGGTGGTCCCTTCGGGTTTCTACACCACACACATATATATGTATGTAAAGTTAAATCCATGTATACTATATATGGTGTAATATATATGTACATATATATGTGTGTTTTACTTTATGTCGGTATTTTTCCTTGTTTCAAGACAGTAAAAGTTGTGACACCTACCTGAACCTTTCAAAATACGAGCCACTTTATTTAGTCTGTCTCTCTCTGGTTATAGTTTTCTATAACGAACATACACGTTAGATTTTCAAGTTTACTTACACATATTACTTTATCTTTGTGTAGACGTCTATATCTCTTGTTTGATTGCCAATGGCCATCTCTCGACGGTCTCTCCTCTCCGCGTAATGTCCATACCCTGATTCTCTATGTTTGAAGATACATATTCTATCTATTTAGTGTTCCCATATAACATGTCGTATCCTTTTATATCTGTAGTTAAACATTGTTGAAATAATATTCATATTAGATATTTTTGTAACTTAGAGGTAAAACATGTGGAATTTTTTATTATAACATTTAGTTGACTTGAAGTCAAATTTTTTACCTTTTTACAACACGTTAAGAGGTCGGGAGAAGATCAGTTCAAATTTGTTTAGTCAAGTTTACTCGTGTTGGTCTCAAACGGTCTTCGGAGTGGTCATTCCGAGATAATATTCTGAAAAAAGTATCGGAGATACTATAGATTTTATCAGATCGAGAAAGGAAAGAAAGGAGAAAACGATAGACGTAAGTGGTGGGAGGTGATCTTGTATTGGAGTTATTCTCGTGTTGAGAGTATACACAGAAAATGGTGAATTAGGGGGTCTTTTATCTTGTCACGAATTCTGTATGTGTGTCACTAGTCACCTATATGTAAGTTGACTGACCAATCGACAGGAACTTTACAATTTAAAATGTCACTAAAATTATCCTACGGAACATAGGGTTATATGATACTGTACTTAAAAGTCAAGTTCATACGAACTAGTCAGGTGTAGGGAGTTTGTGTCTTATGTCGTATGAGGTTTAAAGTGATCGAAACGCAGTCTCCACACGGGGGAGCCTATTTGTAAGGGGAAAGGAATAGAAAAGTATACGTTGGACACGGAAAAGAAGTTTAGAATAGATAAAGTAAACTATTCTACACCTCCTCCCGTACGGTTGGGAGAGGTCATAAGAACGGACTACTTAGGGTGTCTGTCTCCTCGGACTACCAGATGTCAGGTACCCTAGTCTTTCTCAGCCTGTACTGACTTCACTGAATCGTACATGTAAGGTAAACTAACAATAGATTACAAGAATGTCCCTAAAACGTGTGTGCACACACTACTTGTAGAGTCAGTCACAACCCTTCCACTAGATTATGTAAAAGGGGGAAAGTAAAAAAGACAACACACATTTGTTTTCGAGACAATGTCAATAGTAGACTATTAATGCGCAATGAATTGAATAAGTGAAAGTCAAGTCAAGTCAGTGAGTCAGCACAGGATGAGAAACACTGGGGTATTTAGCGTCGTGCGGTCCGGAGGGACAGGTAGTGGTTGAGGACCTCAAGTGAGTCTGAGTGTAGGTATCTCAGGACTACGGTAGGTCGGTAGAGTAGGAGACAGTAGGGGAAGAAGAGGACGGGGGTTAGGGAGGGTCGTAGTCTCAGAAAAGGTTACTCAGTTGAGAAGCGTACTCCACCGGTTTCCTGACCTTAAAGTCGAAATCGTAGTAAGGAAGGTTTCTTTAGGGTCCTGACTACAGGAAGTCTTACCTGACCAACCTAGAGGAACGTCAGGTTCCCTGAGAGTTCTCNCAGTTGAGAAGCGTACTCCACCGGTTTCATGACCTTAAAGTCGAAATCGTAGTAAGGAAGGTTTCTTTAGGGTCCTGACTACAGGAAGTCTTACCTGACCAACCTAGAGGAACGTCAGGTTCCCTGAGAGTTCTCAGAAGAGGTTGTGGTGTCAAGTTTTCGTAGTTAAGAAGCCACGAGTCGGAAGAAGTATTAGGTTGAGAGTGTAGGTATGTACTGGTGACCTTTTTGGTATCGGAACTGCTCTGCCTGGAATCAACCGTTTCGTTACAGAGACGAAAACTTATACGATAGATCCAACCAGTATTGAAAAGAAGGTTCCTCATTCGCAGAAAATTAAAGTACCGACGTGAGTGGTAGACGTCACTAAAACCTCGGGGTTTTTTATTTCAGACTGTGACAAAGGTGACAAAGGGGTAGATGAAGAGTACTTCACTACCCTGGTCAACGGTACTAGAAGTAAAAGACTTACAACTCGAAATTCGGTTGAAAAAACGAGAGGAGAAAGTGAAAGTAGTTCTCCGAAAAATCAAGGAGAAGTGAAAGACGGTATTTTTTATTGTGAATAAGGTGAAAAGACTGAGGGAGAAGGGGAAGACCGAAGAGAAAGAAAGAAAAAATGTGTAGGAGATAGGTAGTAATGGTTTTGTTTGGCCTTCGTTATAACATTGTTTAAGTTATTTGTGAAAAGTTTTTCTCCATTAAATACATTGTCAGTCAGAGATTTTATAATTTGTTTCCAAAAATAAGGTTTACGTTTGAGTAGTTCGATAAACCTTATTTTTGAAGTCGACATGAAAGGATTCGGTTTTCTTCTTCCTCGTAATGAGTTCATCTTTTCTTAAAAAATTTCTATACTTTTTCAATATCTTATATATATGTGACGACGACGACGACGATTCAGATGATACGTATTTTATCCATTTGTTCTCGGATGATTTTTTTTATACGTTCATCTTTATTTCACAGTCACCATCCGGAACACCCCACTGACTCTTTGAAGACGTTTGGAGACCTAAAACCTCTTGCCTTTTCTTTTAGTAAATAGATGGTGAAAAAGGACGTCAAGAGACGAATTAAAAACGACTCATTAAGTCGAACGTAAATACCCAATACATCTCTCTCCTTCGTCTTAATTCTGATTACGATAGTCCGGAGGAAACTGGGACTCTCAGAGACATGAGTGGGTTGTATGAAGATTGTGGTGTTTTGGTGTGAACTATCTATGTTTACTTCCGTTTATATAAAAGTACTTTGTATCTAGGTTCGTTCTCTACGAGTCGGACACCAATTTCAATAGTAATGACCGTTAAATTTCACTTTCAGACTATCAGAGAGTCAACACAGGCTGAGAAACTCCGGGGGTACCAGACAGTCACCCTAAGAGATCCGTCCTTATGACCTCACCCAACGGTAAGGGAAGAGAGTCATAGAAGGGTTGGCTCCCTTAGTTTGGTCTCAGAGGTCGTAACGTCCGTTTGAAAAAAAAAAGTGGTAGACTCGATGGTCCCTTCGGACCAAATTTCACTTTTGTAATGATTTTCTGTTATATAGTTAAAACAAAATAAAGTGACATAATCTAACAAAAGGAAACTACGTATTTGGATTGGGTATATTTAGGACGGAGTACACCTAAAGAACTAAAAAATTTTTAAAAATGTACGTTTTCTACGTTATTAAGTCTTCTTAAGATCCGGTATTAATCTGTAAGATTGTGTTCTGGTACCTTGTAGTTTATATCGAGAAGAATCTAGTTTAATATAGTCTGAGTAAATAGTGTCTCGCTATTTGAGAAATATTCTACTATAAAATAAATACTTAAAAGTAGTCTTCAGTCAGACGAATTTGTTGTACTAACGTGAGACGACTCCAATTCTACTTCGTACTTGAAAACGAGAACCTTTCCTATATGTACTACCTTCTAAGTCTTACCTTCGATTCCTTTGTCCTTTGTTTACGGTATAGATGAGGAAATGGTGTTCAATAATAAAATCACAAAAACACAAGTTCCAGGTACATAGAGACTCGTCGATAGATTCCCGAAGGACCTTTCTTTGTTTTTTGTTTTTTTGTACACGGGGTTGAGTACACCGAGGTTGAATCGTTTGTCTCCTCTTAGTGTCCGCCCATCTGTAACTCTAGTAGTCTCACCTGTTTAAAACACTTTGGTAACTTGTGACTTGAGTGAACGTCGGGTTCCTTTCGGTACGTCCTACTTCTACCTATACAGTGGAATTTATAATTTCGAGTTTTTGGTCGAGACTGAAGTCCATTCTTGCGGGTCTCGGTCGTTGAACGTTTACTTGATAACTTTACCAAGATGGGATCTCAGGAAAAAAGATGATCACTATCGTACATATCAAAACAAAAGAAAAGGACTTACTGGGAAAAAGGGTTGTCGTAAATTCACCATAGTCGTATTTGAGTCTATCTAAATGAATCTTATATTTGTTGTATCCAGAAGGGAACTGAGTCAACCAGTTCAGACCGGAAATTACACCCTCTAGGTCCAAGTCGGGGACCCAACCCTTCCAGGGGACCTCCTCCCGGACCGTTGGGTGAGGTCATAAGAATGGACCTCTTAAGGTACCTGTCTTCTCGGACCACCCGATATTAGGAATTTCAATCTGTGTTGACTCACTGATTGTGAAGTGTGAAGTGTATTTGTTGTTTCCTATGTTCGTCCCGTGTAATATAATTCAAAATGTCTCAATTTACACCTCCCTGATCTTTAGATCCCCTATTCGCTTCTCTTGCAAGTCTTTAAAGTAAAAGATTCTACAGTCGTTTACTCACACTAAGATATCAACGAGGAATAGTGGTGTTAACAAATATACCAACCCGTGTTTTGTTTCTCTTTATGTTTGTGTGTTCTGGAATCGTCGATCAATGTAAGACTGAGTCTCTCTTCAGGTCACCCTCACCCTTACCTCGTCCAACACAAATGACAACCACTAGTGGTGCCCTCGTTTCCGTTCTATCTGGTTTCTTCGTCAAATACAGTGAACCTCTTACGACTGTCCCGTCCCTACCCCACTACGACAGGGTATCGATACGGTACGACGGACGGGAGACTGTAGAAATAACATACGGGTGTCACCTTGGACGAAGGAGGGGAAACACCGCACACTACCGAAACCGAGACGACCAGAATACGCACCCCTACCAACAACCCGACCACCGAGACCCTGAATACACATTCATAACTGAAAAAGGATTACTACACCGTATGGCTTCACAGGACCACATGCAGTGATTCGGATTAACAGTGATAAACATATAAACAGTGGTGTGGTTAGTAGGATACGAATCCCCGGTCCTACGAAAGTCATTCCCTCTTAAGACTGGAAATTGAAGACTAATGTTAATTTAAAATCTAATTTAACTAACCCGAAGAGACTACCGAGTCTACCATTTCTTAGACGGATGTTACACCTTCTGAGTCTAAGTTAGGAACCCAGTCTTTCTAGGGGACCTCTTCTTTTAATGTTGAACGAGGTCATAGGCACGGACTCTTTAAGGTACCTATCTCCTCGGGTCACCCGACGTCAGGTACCATAGAGTTTTCTCAGTCTGTATTGACTCGATTATTTGTTATTGTATAGAAATATTACATATTAACAAGTATATGACAAATAAAAAGGTATTCTATAAAATCTTACAAAGTAAGTGGTGGAAACTAACTAAAGTTACACCAACATGAAACTCGTGTTGTTCTTACTTATAAGACTATAATGTACCTTCGTATTATTATCTCCAGTAAGTGGAGACACTTTACGTGAATCTTCAAACACAAGTTCCTTTTTAGTTTTGTCGGTGAAACCCGTACGCTAAACTAGTACCGTACAAGAATGAACACTAATAGAGGAAGTTCATAACTGTCAAGAGAAAAAAATTAAAAAAAAAATTAAAAACGTCTTGGGAGTCGACGGTAAGACGTGTCATGAATTACACAAGAAAAAAATAATAATAATAAAATGAAATGGGTAAAATGGGACTAGTGAAAAGTCGTGAGTAGATGAGTATATAGAGGACCTCCTCCTTTACCGTTGGGTGAAGTCATAAGAACGGATCTTTTAAGGTACCTGTCTCCTTGACTCACCGGATATTAGGTAATCAAACGTTTCTTAACCTGTGTTGACCCACTGACTCGTGTGTGTGTGATGAATATACATAAGTCATTTATGAAGTTTCTAACTATTGATGACTTAAATTTCAAGTATCTCTCCTGTAAAAACGTAGCGGGAAAAATAAGATTAATGTTTACTAATAGATTACAAAGGTAGATCGACAGTACGTCGTTTTGATGGATGTTCGGCTCTTACTTTTAGAGAGTCCTTGAGACTTTTACAATCATTTCTTCCAGACGGTTCTAAATTATGTTGATAGTCCTGTTTTCCTTTCATTCATGCCAAACAATTGGAGAAGTAGAGGGGATTGAGACCTCAAACAAAAACAAAAACAAAAAAACTACGATAGAGATTTCTTAGAACTCTATACGTCCTTTGTTACTTCTACTCCTTTTTCATTTGAATTAAGTCTTACTTGCCCTAGGATACGAACCAAAGAGGAGTTCCAGTATTCACGTTGGGTACACTGTGTGTGACCGCTATGATACCTCTGTCAACGATACCTAAAAAGTTCGTGTTGGACTGTACCCTTCTCTCATTCTTCATGACATAACTGCATTTACGATGAGAACACTTCTAGTGGTCGTTCTCGTAGGACCATTCCTATAAAGATAGAGTCTATAGAACCCTCACTATTCCTCTATTTAGAGTTTCCTCTGTTTAGAAGTCGTAAAAAGAAAAAAAGTGTACAGATACAACAGGTCAAAAAAGAGTAGACTCTTCAAATAGTTCGAGCCATTTTTAATGTCGGAAACGCTCATCTTTCATAAATTTATCTTGATTACTTTGAAACTCAAGACCATAATAGAGACGTTGTTTTCAATTCTATTAAAGAATCAAAGGAATTGAGATAAATACTTAAGTTTTTTCTTAGACCTTTATATTTCTTTGAGTTATACTAACACTTTATATTTATAGTCACAATAGGGTTGTATTGTACGGAAGAGTCAAAAACGATTCAACAACTGAAAAACTTACTTGGTACCACGTTTAAGACAGAAAAGTGTCTAAGAGGGTCTATATCAAAATATTTAAATTTAATTATCAAATTTAATAAAAAATAACCTCATGTCAACGAGACTAAATGTTATCACACAATCAAAGATGACGTGTCGTTTTACTTAGTCGAGATACACACGTACATAAGGGAGGGAAACCGTAAAGAAAGGGTAAGTCCAGTAATGTCACGTAACTCATCTCAAGGGGCACGATACATCTTAGATCTTTTTACCATAGTGACTAGAATAGACTTTTTGTCTTTATCTCTGTGTCTACATCTCTTGTTTACATACCTATGGTTCCACCCTTTCCTCCACCACCCTCCTTAACCCTCTGACCCTAACTGTGTCAACTTTTGTGAAATTTTGTAAAGGGGAGAAGGTGTCAAGGGAGAAACTGTCGAAGATTGTTTTCGAGAAAGGTTCGTTTTGTGTAAGTGTAAGTGATGACGTGAGAGGGAAAAACATTTAGAACCCTCGTTCGGTCCTCGGTTCTTAACCTCAAAGGGAAGATGGGTTATTGTCAAACAGTTTTGTAACAACAAGTTAACGAGTCTGTCAGACTAAGAAACACTGGGGTACCTGACGTCGTGCGGTCTGAAGGGATAGGAAGTGGTAGAGGGTCTCGAAAGAGTTTGAGTACAGGTAACTCGGTCACTACTGTAGGTTGGTAGAGTAGGAGATAATGTAGAAGAGAAGGACGGAAGTTGGAAAGGATCGTAGTCCCAGAAAAGGTTACTCAGTCGAGGACCGTAGTCTACCAGTTTTATAACCTCAAAGTCGAAGTCGTAGTCAGGAAGGTTACTTATACGTCCCAATTAAAGGAAATCCTCACTGATCAAACTATAGAAACGTCTTCCCTGAGTTCTCAGAAGAGGTTGTGGTGTCAAGTTTTCGCAGTCAAGAACCATGAGTCAAATAAATACCAGGTTGAGAGTGTCGGTATGTGCTGATGACCTTTTTGGTATCGAAACTGATCTACGTGGAAACAGTCTTTTGATTACAGACGAAAGATTGTTCGACAGATCCAAACAGTACCGAAAAGAAGGTTCCTCCTTCACAGAAAACTAAAGTACCGACGTCAGTGGTAGGTGTCACTAAAATCTCGGGTTCTTTTATCAGAAAGTGACAAAGATAGTAAAGGGGTAGATATACGGTACTTCACTACTCTGACCTACGGTGCTATGAGTAAACTTACTACTCAAAATTTGGTCAAAAAAGTGAGAGGAGAAAGTGGAGTTAGTTCTCTATGAATGTACACACACATATATATATATATATATAGGTATAAAAATTAGAAAAATAAAACATAACTCCATATTGGGTATTTGTTACAACACATCAAAATCCACTTGTCACTTCCCTGAGTCGGTAATGTATATGTACTTTCGTGTATAGAAAATTTTCCGTCTTTAACAAATAACATAAATAGTGTTTTAAACTTATATCATTAATAAGTGTAAAAATGTATAATTTTACTTTAGTTTACATTTAACCTTATCTAGTCCTAAACCCAAGATACGTCTGTCTCTAAGTTATCTTAAGTTTATAAATCCGTTCAGTAAAAGAAAAAAAAAAAATAAAACTAAGTTTCGTAAATAATTAAGTTTGAAATGTTGTCAGGATATTCCTAAAAAAACCAAAACCAAAACAAACCAAAACAAAACAAAAAGAGAAGTAAAATGTCACTACTCTAATTACGTGTTCCCTTATTTCATTAACAGGTTAAAGGGTGTAAGGGTGTATTTTCTCGAAAATACTAAACTCGAGTCCTTCAGACCGAGGTTTTGGGTGTCCCGTCCAAAGGTAAGAGACGACGATTCAGTGAAGTCAGTACAGGCTGAGACACGTTGGGGTATCTCCTGTCGGGTGGTCCGAGGGGGTAGGGACCCTAAGAGGTCCGTTCTTGTGACCTCACCCAACGGTAAAGGAAGAGGTTACCGTTCAGTAAAAGATATCTTGACGACCCCAGGTCGGGGGTGTCCTAGGTCCCCTTGGACTTCCTTTTTGCCGCAGCCGTCTACTAAATCTCTCTCTATTTCTTTCTTATAACACCTATTCTTTTATCTCCTCTCTTTCTCCGACTATAAGGAACCAAATGTATCTTTCGGTTATTTTGAAGCTCTGTTTTTCAAACGGCACAAGTGTCTCCGGTGTCCACGGAAGGGTCAGATGGCTCCCTCACTTCTGTGTCTTGTAGAAGGGCAAATCCAGAATCTTTGGACCCGTCTATTCACTTGTGTCCCTCGGAGATACGAGGTTCCCTAGTCGGACTTTTTCTTTCATTCTCTCTTTTTTTCTCTTTTTTCTTCTTGTGCCCCACTGGTTCGAAGAAGTTCACTCCGGGTTATCGAAATAAAAATTTTCCGTGAAATTATGGAACAGAATATCTCCCTTTATTTTCTACGTTTCAGTATGTCTCAGTCGGGTTTGTAATGAAGACAAAACAGAAATAACTTTGGTCCTAAAAAGACGTTTGGAAAGGGTATTTGTTATAACACATGTAATAGAAGACCGGAACCTCCGGACATTTGTAAAATACTGGGAGAAAACTATTTCCGACGAGTTGGTCTTTTGAATAAAGGGGAACTTTACAAAAAAAGAAGTATAAAGATTAGATACAGTCGGAGTCTTTTACAATTTATCTCAATGTAAAGANAGAAAACTATTTCCGAAGAGTTGGTCTTTTGAATAAAAGGGAACTTTACAAAAAAGAATATATATATTAGATACAGTCGGAGTTTTTCATAATTTGTCTCAATGTAAGAGTGCTTCGTTTCCACGTCACTCAATGTTCTTTCTTGGTTAATCGAGTTTTCAGACTACACCAATTAAAGTTCCGATGTGAACAAAAAGAATGAAAGGTTGATACAGTTGATTACGTGAGGGTCCAGGTGTCACCTATTCTCTATACCCTTGAATCGTTGTTCGTAACCGGGTTATTACTTTAGGATACGGATCGTGATGAGATCATTGAAAATTGAGAAATTTTCCGGGATACAAAATCCGAAAGGTACGGAGAGTGTCAACCCTCCTACATTTATTAGTATACGTATCGACGTTCTCAGACCTATATGGACGGTTCTTTCGATATTATGATTGTCTCCCCCAAACTAACCTTTATAAGGAGAGTACAGGTCCTCTGAATAATCGATATCGGGATTCAATTAAAAGAGGTCTCTTTCCACCAGTCCCAATCGGGGGACAATTACAGTCTCCTCAATCAACCACTTTCAGTACTTTATCATTTTGTCTGTCTAAGACCAAAACCCCATCTATGAGCTCTTTCGGAACCCTCGGTCGACTCAGGACTTCGGAACGAATTGTCAAGAGAAGGTGTACTTGAACAGTACCCACCCTAGAGGGCACCACCGAGGTCCGTCTATTCATTAATCGTTTTAACTGAGCATGGAACAACTCTCGACTTTATTGGTCATTGACTGGTCTTTTCTCCTTTAATTGGGTCACTGTAAGTACGAGTAAACATACAGGACAATAAGATTAAACGACATGGTGTATAAACGAGAAGAACACCCGAGTCGGAGTATTTCTTCTATGAGTCTATTTAATTAAAGAAAGTTTAGTCTGTTTTATTCTCTCACGGAATTTTAGAATTAAGATAATGTTCTTCCAATCTCTGATTTGTACAGAAGAGTTCAGAATAACGATATCCGGTTATAGTACAACTTCTACATGTTAATTTTCTTCATTACATTAAAAACTCCTTGTTTTTTTATCAACTCAAAACCCGTCTTGAAGTCCATCTTAGACAGTTAAGATATCACTTCATATATTACACCTACATAAAATTTCTTTTTTTTTTCAATTATCTGTGTACTGTTCATCGAGTGTAAATTCTTTATTCACTGAGAGTGCTTTAGAGAGAGTACCTTACGGCAGAACACGAAGTACAAGGACGGTTCTACGAGTTCGGTAAAAATAAACGGTTCTCGTACAGGAGTAGATAAAAAAGGACCCTCCATACGCTCGGGTACTTGTAAACTGAAAGAAGATTAAAACGATGGGTATCTAACTAACTAACTAACTAGGTAGGTAATTAAGTTGTGTAAACTCCTGAACTTGGACACACAATTATTTTGGATGTTTTTAAGAATCGAAGTACCTTGGAATAAGGTCAACCTCGTTGTCCGTTACTTGTTTTATTTATTCATAGTGACGCAAATCAGTGATTCAGTACAGGCTGAGAAACTCTGGGGCACCTGACATCGGACGGTCCGAGGACAGATACCCTAAAGGGTCCGTTCTTATGATCTACCCAACGACAAAGGAAGAGGTCCCTTAGAAGGGTTGGGTCCCTAGTTTGGGGACAGAGGACGTAACGACCACCTAACAAATGGTGACACGGTGGTCCCTTTGGGTATATCATGTCATTTATCTCTATTAAAGTTTCATTTTTTAACATCTACATACAGTAAACATTTAGGAAAACTCTTTCTGTAGAGAAAATAGGTCAGTTGATTTTTTTTAACTATAAAGATATACTTCTAAAACATCTGTTCGATTCGTTACTTTGGTTTCTTTCGTCTCGAATTAAGATCCCTTATATTTTAAAGTAGTTGTTACATAAAAAGTAAAAGGAAGAGTATACGCCATGAAATAAACCCTAAGATTGGAAGTTAACTACCTTGTATTTGTATATCCTAATAATCTTATAATAGATAGAACAAATGTCAAAAAGAGATATAGGATGTTCATAAAAAGACGATTTTGTTGATTTGAACCATATTAAGATTTATAGTTTATATTAGTCAATCGTAATTATATCTATATATTAGGTAACAAAAAAGGTCTCAGAATAGTACTTCAAAAAGGAAATATAGTAATATTCTTGCCATCTTTGTGGGACTGGTAATATTAATAAACACAAACGTTATCGTTATAGAGTTATCGTCCTGACCTAATTAAGCAACCTAACCTAACAGGGCGGTCTTTAGGTCACTGCAGACCTCCACCCTTCTACCGAGTCAAGGAAGGCTTTGACACATTCAGTAACCTGTGAGTCTTGTGTTCCGTGTTGATCCTTAAAAATAAGGACTCTAGGAGAGACGAGAACTCGTGTTCAATGAATTTTCGACCCTTCACCGAGACACAACATGATACACAATGTTTCCACTACTGACTCAATGAATGAGGGATTAGGATTGTACTCTCGCGAACGTTAATCTAAGATAAAAGGCTGAGAGGGTAAGAGACGAAAAGTAGATTCAGCATTAGGTGGGGACAAGGACTGTGAAAAAAACGGTGAACAAAGATGGGAATTGAAATGGTAACTTGTAAAAGGTACACACAAACCAAACCAAAACCACAAAAAAAACATCGCACTAGACTAAGAGCAGGGTATAAAACTCTTGTTTTAAAAGTAGGAACATTAAATATCAACCTTGCAGAATGAAACTCAGAAAAAAACTGAAAAGTCATAGTAAAAGGGAACAGAAGATGGAATCCCCCAAAGGGACTATCGAGTCAAGTATTACTTAGGTGGACGTTACGTCCTCTGGGACCAAACTAAGGACTGAACCCTTCTAGGAGACCTCTTCCCTATCCGATGGGTGAGGTCATAAGAACCCGAAGGGAACACTGAGTCGACCATTTCTTAGGTGGACGTCACTCCCTTTGGACCCAAGTCAGGAACCCAACCCTTCTAGGAGACTTCTTCCCTTTCCGATGGGTGAGGTCATAAGACCGGGATCTCTAAGGTACCTGATATGTCAGGTACCCCAGAGTTTCTCGGCCTGTACTGACTTGCTGAAAATGCAAGATGGAGTCTCCAGAGGTTCTTAGTCCGTGCAATAGTTAATGTTCTCCTAAGATTTCAGATACAGCTTTCTGAGATTGGAAGATGTCTGTTAGGTCCGTTTTCCTAGTTAATGTTATGTTAATGAAATGTTATAACATTTCATCAATTGGAGGTTAATTTTATTTATTTAAATATACACTTTTTTTACTAAAAGATTAGAGGTCAGTGGAAACAAGTGTAACACGTTACAGAGAGGTAAACTTTACATTTAACTGTTGGGTTTGAACGTATTAATCTAGTAATGAATTAAAAATTAATTAAGTAAGTTGTCTATGAATAATTTAAAAATAATACCTGTCTTGAGTTCTCATGATCCTCATGTTCGTTCGAAGAAGTATCTAGACCTGAAATGTAAATAGCGAACGACTGAAAAGTGTTATCAAGTCCGTGTGACCACTGGGGAGACAAGAAAGTTTTTTAATTTGTACAAAACACCAGAATCCCAAAACATGGACGATAAAGGAAGATCTTAGGGGAGGAGGCACCGTCCGAGGGAGAACAGTGAGTTCAGAAATATTTGTAGTAAAAGAGTTACTCTGGTAGAAATTAATGGTTTGATTTGATCGGAGGGAGGTGGCGTAGGTGAGTTCAGATAGTGTAGTACGACAAGGTAATAATGAAAATGGTCAGAGACTCTAAAAGAAAAATAAACAACCGAAGAATGGTTGTAAGGGAGTGATGTTACATTCAAGGGTTATCTTTTCTGGAATACAAAACAAATAGGGAGATAATCGTCGTGTACTTGTTTAAACCGTACATCGTCCATAGGGTACGAGCACGAACACGAACATGATTGAGTCAGCACAGGCTGAGAAACGCTGGAATACCTGACATCGGGTGGTCCGAGGAGACAGGAACCCTAAGGGGTCCGTTCTTATGACCTCACCCAACGGTAAAGAAGGACGAACCCTAGAAGGACTGGGTCCCTACCTTGGACTCAGAGGACTCAGAAGACGTAACCGTCCCCCCTAAGAAATGGTGACTCGGTGGATCCATAGGGTGTCTATAACCGTTTACTTAATTATTTATAGATAAGAAACAGGAGAACAATATCGTCACATCGTCCTTTATATCCGTTCACTTGTTCGTTAATATTACGTCAGAATATAGACAATGGGACATTGTATTTAGGAGTAAAGTTTTTATTGATTAGCTGAATGAAAAGGAACTCGAGTAAAGGTGGGACACATCCATGAACAGGCTATCCCGAAGAGAATTAGATTTAAGATGGGAAGAAAGTTTTGTCTTGATTTCGTACTAGAAGGTACTTTTCTACTTTTTCAATTCGGAAAAGAGTAGTAAAGTCTAGGGGTAGGTAGAAAAGGAGACCTGAGAATAACATGGATGACAAGTGAAGATGAATTAGAATTCTATATAATTTAACGGTAACACAATAAGTGTACACGTGTGAAGTATGAGGTTTCGTCAGACCCTCAAGGAGTTTCTAGACTTACAACGAAAAATATAAAAGGGGAGTATGAGGAATAGAAGTGAAACACGGTGTCTGATGAAGTGTGTCTCAAACTGACTCACAATCAGCGAGTCAACACTGACTGAGAAACGCTGGGGTACCTGACATCAGGCGGTCCGAGGAGACAAACCCCTTAAGAGGTCCGTTCTTATGACCTTACCCAACGGTAAAGGAAGAGGTCCTGTAGAAGGGTTGGGTCTCTAGCTTGGACCCAGAGTAGGTACCGTTCGTCCAAGAAATGGTAGACTCGGTAATCTCTTCGGGTCTGGGTCTCAAACTAACGACTGACAAGTAAATCGAAAGGTTCCTCGAGTAAGAGGGAAAAGATAAGTGTCCAACTTCGAAAGACCTTGACCTTGTCTTGTATACTTAACACGAATAAAAGTATTACCTTTTTAAGTGGGATGGAAGACACTCTTATCTGTAATGAATTACACACTTTCCTTTCGTCCGTGTCATTTTCACCTTGTTGATGAAATTACGTCTGTGCCCCGTCTTACAGTGTCTATTCACGAACTAACCTGTTATTTTCTAGACCCACTTCCTTGGTAATCGGCGTCTTAACGGATAAAAAGGGAAAAAAAGTCGAACCTCAGTAATAGGTACTGAAACGTAATAGATAGGATGGTTTTTGTACATCAAGGAAGAAATATATCGGGAAATATGACTCCTTGTCCAATCACGGAAGAAATTTGTAGGTCTTCGGGCACACACTTGGGTGGTAAACAAAGGATTAACAAGACAAAGGTAATTAAAAGTAAGAGGAACAGAAGGTAAGGATTAATAGTGTTCTATAAGTATGATACTAAGTGACGTAGAAGTCTGTATTTATGTATATAAAATGTAACTTTGTTCTTTTCAATCCCGAAGTGACTGAATTCGATACGTTTTATAGCTTCAAACTTCCTGTCATATTCCATTCTCTTTCCTATGATTTGAACCTTAGTCATTTTAATAAATAAAAATATAATTAAAAATAACCGCATATCAACGAAATGTTACAACACAATCAAAGACGACATGTCGTTTATATATATATGTATATAAGGGAGAAAAAACCTAAAGGAAGGGTAAATCCATCGGTGTCTCGTGACTCATCTCAAGGGACACGATATGTCATCCAAGAGTGATCAATAGATAAAATATACATTATAGTTATCACGTTTATGTAGTCAAGGTTAGAAGGTTAAGTAGGGTGGGGGGCGTAAAGGGGTTAATCACAGGTACAAACAAGAGATGTAGACACAGAGATAAAGACGAAACGTTTATTGTAGTAGATATGAAAAAAGGATCTAAGGTGTATACACGTAATTATATGTTATAAAGAAAAAGAGAAAGACTGAATGAAGCTAGACATACTATCAGAGATCTCTGTACCTACCTTAGTCTTATTAAATCTACCGTACTAGTGGGTTCATGTTGGTACCTGGTCAGTACATTGGAGAATTAAAAGTAAAAGAGTATAAATTTTTATTCTATTGTGGATAGTATATGGAGTATCAGGATGTTGGATTTTATTTTGGAGTCTCATAATTAATATAGACTTTAAGGTACTTTCGTTTACGTCACCATAAGGATTAAAAATAAGATACGGAAGTTCGTGTCGAGGACCGAGTATTTTTTGTTTTTATAAACGAAGAGTAACAAACTCTGTCAAGGAATCTTTCGTGTCGTTAGCCCTTTTGTGATATGTTTACATATTAAAGATAACTTTCAGATGGAGACCAGTCTGAGTTATCGTTACTAAAAGACAGGTTCTCTTCTTTTTCAAACGTTCTTTTGTTTCCCCCGAACTTTTACTCATTTACGTTCCGAGTGTCCGATCAACTTATCGTTCGTGTTTACGAAATAGATCAAGAAAAGGACTGTCAGGACACAAACCAAAAACGACTTATTGAGTACGTTATAAATATCTATACACTTTTCTCTCCGTGGGAAATTGTCCTATTGTTCGTTTTAAAAGTAAAGAAAAGTGTCGAAAGGATTTCCATGGGAAATAAGAATTTAAACACCATAATTTTAAATACTTGTACTAAGAGTTTTAGAGTCGATTACACGAACAATTTTGTACGTGGTCAAGTTTGTGTTTATCAATACCATGAGTCACCCTTCCGACTCTTCTTTTTCAAAACAAAGAACAAAACAAAATAACCTCAAATTAACGAAATGTTACACCATAATCAAAGACGACATGTTACTTCACTTAATCGATATACATAAGGGAGGGACAACTGGGAGGGAGGGTAGGTCAAATATGCCTTATCTCTTGAGTCGAACAACGAGACACTATTGGGTCTCAGGATACAAAAATTATTCACGAGGTTGAAATAATACTGTGTTTATAGGAAATTATGTAGAACTCTTTGTGATGAAATGTTGAATAAGGGATAGACGGACAACCATTTAATCAATCAGAGAAATTTTGAGTCAAATAAGTAGATACTTTACTCAAACTATAATAATGGGATGAATATTTCATTAACACTCCTAGTAAATTATATCACACATTTCGTACTCGTCTCATAGTTCGTATATTAATTATGAGTTGTGTATGCACATTGAAAATATCGAGACCTGAGACTATAGGTTTCTGTGAACTAACAAAACGAAATTTATTGATTATTTGTTCGTCTAAACCGTCCCCCTCCCTGTGACTCCTTTTTGTCTTTATAATTCCTAAGACGACGATGAAGTTTATAGAACTCTAAACCGGAACCTCGTATTACAGTAATAAAAGGACAAAAGTGAACAGGTAAATCTCTCATGTTTAAACTTGATTATTAACTCTTTTAGTTTAATAATCAAGGTTTCTAGTCGGTATAGAGACGTTACAACACAAAATAGATAGGAGTTACCTTTTCGTGTCTATAATATAGTAATATATACTGACTTAACATTTCTTATTATAAAATCAACTACTTTTTTTATATTAATTTTTTACATTTGGTTAGTTTGGTATGGATGTTTCTAAGAAAAAGAGACTATGAGTATGGGTTTTATAGAACATGTACTTCAGTCTTATCGAACCTAAAATCATCGTGTCAAAGACACTAGTCGAGGGGGTCAAATGTATGATTGAGAAGGTGACTTATGTACTTACTTAAACCCATTTATAAAACTGAACAGGTACGGAGATAAACGTCAAATCAATGTTGTGTGATTATTATCATTGATCAAGTGTCTCGACAACTCTCTTAGTCTCATTACGTACATTTTCTGGAAGTCATTTATGAAGTTTTCATGAACCTTGTTATTTATTCTGTCGTACTAATTTTGGTAATTTTCGGTATGTTCATTGTATGATTAGAAACCAATTCTCTCGGGTCACGAAAAGGGTTTCACTGAATAGTCTCTTATATGGTATAACCCTTATTTGATCTAGAAAGACTCGGACTATAAATCACTCCTACTTTAAGCTCTCGGGGACCTTTAATTACAGACAGTGACTTCAAGGTAAAGAAGTAAGGACTGTACTGAGAATTACGTATAAAAAATACAAATAACAAAGAAGGAGAAACAGTGGAGTTCTATCTTTGACGGGGTAACTTTTTCTGACTTCCCTCAATTCAGTGTAATACAAAATACAGTCTTAGAGTCCAGTGTATTTTTAGTATACTTTATGAACCTCTAAAACGACTTATAAAAGGAAAACGAAGATCTCTACGAGAACCAGGGTAGTATCTGGAACCCTCCGTCTTGAGTTTAGATGTCGTTATAGACCCTTTTGAACCGGAGACTAAAGGTCAATAAAGTTGAAACCCCTTCATGATCGTTACAAGTACCCCACTTTCCCCTCTTACCAGGACCACAAATAAGGTGACCGAAAGAGGATAGTACGACACCAAACCGTTTCCGACGTGTAAGATATAGAACCCGGTACTAGAATAGTCTATCCAGTGTTTCAAGGTTGTTTGTAGGAAAGGAATTGGAAAGTCCGGGTCCCCACTATTATTGAGTGGTTACGTATAAATTGGTAGGCAAAAACCTAGGCAACAACGACCCCAACAAGTCGGTGATTTAGTACAGACTGAGAACTCTGGGTACTTGACGTCGTGAGGTCCGAAGGGACGGGAAGTGATAGAGGGACTCAAACGAGTTTGAGTACAGGTAACTCAGTCACTACGGTAGGTTGGTAGAGTAGGAGACAACGGGAGAAGAGGAGAACGGGAGTTAGAAAAGGTTCTAGTCCCAGAAAAGGTTACTCAGGGAATTAGGAAGGGTTTGGAAATATTTTCACAGGAACAATTTACAGGAGTCTACTGGGGACCTCACACGGCAAACTAAAGAAGACAATGTCTTTAGTTACTAACTAGGTCACTCTGTGACTTTGTTTTCTCTTAAAACGTCTATCAACCCTAAACGTCTGACATTTAATGATTCTATACTGAAAACTGGTGTTCCTGTTTACCGGTTATATGCTTACTACTAATTTCATAGTTCAAAGAGTTATGGTTATGACATCAGTGTCCTACACCGTCTTTGGTGGGAGGTAGGTAATTTATTAAGTACGAAGGGAAGATGTCACTTTAATGATGTCTTTAGACCGGTCGGTCCGTTTTTAATACAACTAGACCGGGTTGGAAATCTTGGTTTGTGCCTGTAATAATCACCTACACTTACACTATGGGTCATGAAGTTCCAGTACCGAAAATTCTTTACCAACGTATAAAGGTCGAAGAGGAAAAGATAGGTTACCGATCTTCATCCTGTCAAATTAGTGAGTGTTCTGTTTTCCTCGTTGTGATGTAAGTCTTCTGTCGATGGGTAATTGATCCTAAACAGCAACAAGTTAGTGATTCAACACAGGCTGAGAAACACTGAGGTACCTGACATCATTGGTCCGAGGAGACAGGTAACCCAAAAAGTCCATTCTTATGACCTCACCCAACGGTAAATGAAGACGTCCCCTAGAAGGTCCTACTCCCTAGTTTGGGTGTAACCTTCACCCAAGAAATGGTGATTCAGTGGACCCTTTGGGTAATTGGTCCTAATGACCTCGATTTTAACAATGTCCCCTTTTAAATGAGGTGCACTAAGACAATAGAAAATGAAATTAAAAACGAAGGACAACGAAACAAGTGATTTTCCTATGAAAAAAAAAAGAGTTCCTATTACAAAAGAAAGAGAGACAAAAAAAGGGGGTAACGACTTAAAAATTTTTATAAAAATTTTAAAAATGTTACAACACAACCAAAGACGGTATGTTGTCACGGTTAGTCGGTATTAATATGTATGTAGGGGAGTAAGGGATCGGAGGGAGGGAAGGTGTCCCTTTGTTGACTTTATCGTGTTGTCATTTACGTATACAATCGTAATAACTCAGATTCTAATTTTATCGTGACTAGTTTCTGTTGTTTTTATTTCCTATGACAAGTGTGTATTATTGGACGGAACCCCTTGTGACAGGGATACGGATTTACAATTTGATTTTATGGAAACAAACCCTGGGACAGGTGGACACCTACCGATGTCCTTCCTTCTTTAATTGTGTAGGCGATACGAGTGAGGTGTCTCTGTCCGGTAAGGTCCTTTATAAACATTCTAACTACCGGAAAAAATAAAATGGAGGAGTAAGGGTAGGGTAGATAAGATCTTTTCTTAGACCATAATTCAGGGGTATTCTACCAATAAAACTCTGTAAACAGACGGTAGAAGAGGATAAGTAACGGAGTTATGAAGTAGAGAGTAAATTAACCCGACAACACACCACTCGTCTCACTCGAACCTGATCCATTGTTTTACAATACATTTACTCTTTATTTGAAACACAATTATGAATAAAACTCCAAATGAACAGTGTTGTTGACGTAGTGGAGTTGATTATATATTACACATGTAAATAAAATCTCTAATTTAGGGAAAGGTCGAAGGAACAAATTACTACATGTCATTACATGTTGAGAAAGGTATGACCAAACGGGTTGCACTCAATAGGAGTAAGAAACGATAGTTCCAGTAGGAGTAGAAGTATAAGATAGGGTTTATATTCGAGCAAGAGACAGGAAAAGTAGAACTGTCATTAGGTCATGATAGTGGAAGTTGTAGACGATGTAACATCTTTGGTCTCGTTATTAGATAAGACATTGACCGACATAACCAAGTCAAAGAAAGAGTAAAGGAAGAAATGGTTCAATACGAAACCGATTTTGAAGTATTTGAAGATGAAAGACCTACTTCTACGTAGATAAGATAAGGAATTTGAGATGTACAAAAGGGTCCCCACACTTTTCCATCGATTAAAGTCAAGAACGTAATTAGACAAGGACTGATGTTTTCCTCTTAAACAGAGTCGGAGAGTACACCTGACGGAATAGGTAGTTTCGTAGGGTCTGTACGTTCTCCTACTTTGTATGTGGAGAGAAGTCACCCTATGAGGTTGTAGTTTGGGAATAGTCTCTGTAGACAGAAGGTGGTTTTTAAGTCCATTGGTCAATATTGATAAATGTGATTCTGGAACACCGAATACCCAAAAGAAAAAAGGACAAGATACTACTCGGGTTCCACTATAAATATTAGACTTTATTGGGTGAATATTCATATTATTATACGTATTGTACGATTATAATTTTTACTTTATTTCACCTCCTCTTCATCTCCTGAACTGTTTATATATCATGTAACCCAAAGAGAGGGAGAGAGAGAGAGAGAGAGAGAGAGAGAGAGAGAGAGACAACGACTTTTCTGTTTCTTAAGGACCTAAACCTTTTATTCACTTTCTTGAGTGTATAAAACACATTAAAATCGGGAAGGGACCACCGAGTCTCCAATTTCGCAGACGGAGGTTACGTCCTCTGGGCCCAAGTTAGGGACCCAGCCCTTCTAGGGGACCCCTTCCTTTACCGTTGGGTGAGGTCATGAGAACGGACCTTTTAGGGTACCTGACTCTTCGGACCACCCGACGTCAGGTGCCCCAGTGTCTCAGCCTGTGCCGATTCACTGAAATGAATGAATTTTTTGTAGGACATTTAATAGACTATTTATGATTCTTTATTTTCTCTTTTGTATCCAACTCTTTTAACCGTTTGTAAGTAGTCGGACCCAATCAAGACAGAAATTATATTTTATAAATATAGTTAAAAGAAAACAAATCCATTATTTAATGGTGTCTGAATCCCCGTATTATGTTGTATCGAAATAAAAGAATGTCAGAATCTCTAGTCTTCAGGTTTTACCTAAGACGACCTAACTTTGGTGCCACAGTACCCAGATGGAAGGTATCTCTCCGAGATCCCCTCCCCAGGGGTTCAAGATCCTTGATTACTGACCACTAAACTTGACCTCGACTACGTTATTATTATCTTTATTTACGTGTTGTTTACATTATGTGAACTTAGTAGGGTTTTGGTAGGGGTGGAAGAACCAGGTACCTTTTTGGCAAAAGGTACTTTGGTCAGGGACCACGGTTTTCCAACCCCTTGTCACGAGATCCCCTTTTTGGTAAGGGACAGAAGAGGTCAAAGATCTCAACGTAGGAACGAAAGGACTTGGACACCGAGGAAAGGTTAGAAGTCGATATCACCATGTAGAAGCTTACACAGAACCGAAGGAAATAATATACCGTCAGAGAAGGAGAATAGATACAGAGTGAATACTCCCGGTCTATTTTGTCCTACTAGAAGGGTAAGTTTCTAGGAAATGAATTAATATGTAAATTTCAGAGGAAGAGGAGTATTCCTTTATAAATAGTCAAGGTCTCTAATCTTGTATCCGTAAAACCCGTAAAACCCGTCTCAGTAATAAGTCGGATGTAGTAATAGGTCTCTATTTAACATACGAAAAAAGAGAGTGATTGTAATTCTTATACTGTTTAGTGAGTAAGTAAAAGGGAGGGGCTTAACAACGTTTTAACAGAAATTTTTACAAGGAATAGGTTTTAGTACGCAAGTTTCCCTTTATGGAAACTTAGTTAGTACTAGTTTACTGTGACTGGTCTCTACTCTCTAACCTCTGTCGAAAAGATTTAATTAAGTAAAGAAGTAATAAATAAAACCCCCCGACGCGACCCAGAAGGAACGACGTGTACGTGAAACAGACCAACACTGTTCACCTTCGATAAAAGACCAACACCACACACCCGAAGAGTAACGTCACCAAAGAGAACAACACCTCGTGTCCGAGACCTCGTGTCCGAGTCATCAACGCCACGTTCTCAAGTCAACGAGGTACAGTACACCCTAGAAAGGTCTGGTCCCTAGCTTGGACACAGAGGAAATAACCGTTCTCCTAAGAATTGGTGACTTTCACCTTCACAATCATCAAGTCAGCACAAACTGAGAAACTTTGGGGTATCTAATATCGGGTGGTCCGAGGAGACAGGTACCTCAAGAGGTCCGTTCTTATGACCTCCCCAACAACAAGGGAAGAGGCCCTCTGGAAGGACTGGGTCGGTAGCTTGGACCGGAGGGCGTAACGTCCGTCTAAGAAACAGAGACTTTGTGATCCCTTCGGGAGACTTGGTGATCTGAGGGTTCTTCAGGACCTTTGTCGGGAAAACGACAGTTTTTAATTTCGGATGACGGATCAAACGGTAGTAGAGATTTTCTGACAACCTTCTCTTATGTAGATTGTTCAATGACTCGACCACCGTAGTATGTTCCTGTTTCTTCATATAACACTTTCGACAGGTTCGACCGTAAAAAGGTTTAATACTGAACGTAAAGTTTCTCAAACTCAAGTAGAAAAGGACAATATGTGTTAATGTTACAATGGAGGAGTAAAATGAGTCATATCATGAAAGGACAGTTAACTCCCGTCCTCCTCTTCCCCTGTTGTCTCCTACTCTACCAACCTACCGTAGTGGTTGAACTACCTGTACCCAAACCCACCTGAGACCCTCAACCACTACCTGTCCCTCCGGACCGTACGACACCAAGTACCCCAACGTTTCTCAGTCTGTGCTGACTCGTTGACTTGACTTGACTTGACTGAGTGAAGAAAGGGGATGAAAGAGATTTAGTTGAAGTAACGAAGAAAAGGAACAAATCCTCATACCACAGAACACTGTCACTAGAATACATAAAAGACGTAACCGAGTAATCGTTGGAGGTAAAAGAACCCGTAGTTTACATTCATATTTTTCTATAGAAGTTTTATTAGATATATCTATCTATCCAACGTATGATGTACATCGTAATGTATCTGCATACGTATAGTAAAATTGACCTTGAAGTATTGAATATTTACCTATTTCTTTAGTTGATCTTTGTGGATTTACTTATATTTGATATATTTTATTACTGAAGGAATAAATTCAATCCCCTGTAGTTAATCGATATTGAGAGATTTCGTGAGTCTACGGTGACTATTGAAAATTATAAGTTACCGTTTGACAAATTGAGTTTAGATTATGGTATCCAGACAAACCCTTTTTACTACGTTTATTAACGAATATAATACTAGGGTGAATACTTAATACAATTATACGGTTTCGTACGTTAAACTTCCAAAAGTCATGATACGAGAAGGAAAAGATTATATGTAAATAAGATTTAATATATCTAGTAAAATAATACTTGAAAAGTCAAATATAATCTGTTCCATGTTAAATCATACAAATTCCATTTACACTCCTGAAATAAACCCGGTTATAAAACGGTGTAAAGAAAAAAAAAGAAAGTCAAGTTTCACTTTTGTACGAAAATATATATTGTTTACTTAAAAAATATTTGACATTGTTAATGTCTTCGTGTCCAAGGTCTTTTTTCTGGCTCTTGGAAATAACAGTGAATACGATCGCGTTTCTTTATACGAATCTTTCTGTCACTACTTCTCGTTAACAGATCTATTAAGAATATAGAACATACGGAACCTTTTAGTAAAGAGGTTGACCCTCCTTAATCGACCACTACCTAATCGACGACATCGTTTACTTATCTTGGCTCCTCCCTCAGCACCTTTGAAGATTAAACATCGGTTTAGTCTTTCTTCAGTACGATTGGACCCTTAGATGATGAACGTAACCGGAGACTCCACCCCTCGTCAGAAACCCTGACTCGAGAATTGGAGCCCTATGACTACGATAAAGGTCCTTCTATCACAGTCTTAATTTAATTTAATATTCTGTGGGTTAACCACATCATCTCGTCCCGTTCCCCCACCCCACCTTACCCCTGTTATATAAACCACTTGTCTTCACAGTCTTCACACTCACACCATCACCACATTTTCAGTTCCTCTAAGTTCGGATACGTTAAACGTAGTCCTATGTACCTTGCATTAAACCTTTATAGATTGTGTTACATTTACGTGTTTTGAAACTGGATAAGTGAATAGAATGTTTACATGAATGTGTACACACTTTGATACATATTGGTTCCAAGGAGTAATGTCATAAAGAAAGATGTTATTGTTTTCTAATGTTTATCACATTTTCAGTTACTTCGTAATAATTTTATTTAGTACTATATAAGTATGTTATCTTAGGTTATATTTTTTCTTACTCTTTCGAGAAATACATGATTGTATCATAATACAGTTTTTATGTAAAATTCACTAATTTACTTTTGACTTTTTGGTACATTTTTCTAACAATAGTAAACACATTTCTTCTAACTCCCTTGAAATATAAGTAAACGTACATTTAAAGTCTTGTGGAGACCTTCTTATTTTTTATTTAACTATTTAGACTCACGTAATTTCCCGACCTAAACTCACCCATTCCTTTGTCCCTACCGTTTCTCGAAAAAACAACATGTAGGAAACATCGAAAATTTTTTTTTTAACTAACCTTATATCAATGAAATGTTACAACATAATCAAAGACGACATGACACCTCACTTAGTCAATATACATAGGTATAAAGGGAAGAAAAAATCTAAAGGAAGGGAAAATCCAGTGCTGTCTCGTGGCTCATCTCTAGGGACACAGTATGCCGTCCAAGATTAATCAATAAATAAAGTATGTAACATCATATATATACAGTTGGGATTAGAGGGTTAGGTAGGGTTAAGGGGGAGGGGAAATCATAGGTATTCAAACAAGAGACATAGACACAGAGATAAAGGTGAAACATGTATTCAAGTAGACATAGTAAAAAGATCTAAGGTGTATATTCATTATAATATACTATGAACAAAAAGAGAAAGACTGAATAAAGTGAAACACACTGTCAGAGATCCAGATAGATACAGAGACGTTTACTGTGATAAAGTAAGGAAAAAAACCGACTTATTATAAGGTAACATATATAGAATAGGTAAGGAGACAACTACCTGTAAATCCAACGAAGGTGTAGGACCGATAATATTTATCCCGACGTTACTTGTAAACCCACGTACACAGAAAAACTTAATACCAAAAGAGACTCATACACGGTTCATCACCCTAACGATCCAGTATATCATCAAGATAAAAATCCAAAAATTCCTTGGAGGTGTGACAAGAGGTATCGCTGACATAGTTAAATGTAAGGGTGTTTGTGATGTCCTCCCAAGGGTAAATAGATGTAGAAGAGGTCGTAAATAACAAACATCTAAAAAATCACTACCGTTTTGATATCTTATGACTACTTTCTTTCTTTAGTTTCTACTGTGGTTCTCTATCTGTCTATATGGTACAAGAATCTGACCTTTTTAGTTATAACACTTTATCAATATGATGAGTTTTGTTAAATGTATAAGTTACGTTAAGAATAGTTTAATCGTTCCCGTAAAAAGTGTACTAATCTTTTTTAATGTTAAACATAGCTTTATGTTTTCTGAGATTCATCGGTTTCGTTAGAACTCTTTCTTTTTACCTCGACCTCTTTAGTCTGATATGATGTTTCGAAGTCAGTAGTTACGTCATACCATGACCGTTTTTTTTTTGGTCTTTATATCTAGTTGCCTATCTTTCGGGTCTCTATTTGGGTGCTTGGATATCAGTGGATTAGATGCTGTTTCCTCCGTTTTTATATGTGATCTCTTTTCCGTCGGAGAAATTATTCATCGTAACCCTTTTGGTCTGTCGATACATTTTCTTACTTTATTCTCGTAAGAGATTGTGACGTGTATTTTTATTTGAGGTTTACCTAATTTCTGGATTTACATTCCGACTTGTTACATTTTGAATCTCCTTCGTATCCGTTCTTGTGAGAAACTGTATTTAGTGGTCTAGCAAAAATTGGGTGGAAGATCTCATTACTTTTATTTTTGTTTTTGTTTGTCTCCTCTGAATTTTCGAAAACGTGTCGTTTCTTTCTGTATTTACTCTGATTTTCTGTTGGGATTCTTACCCTCTTTTATAAACGTTTAGTTCGTTGGTTATCCGCTAACTAGAAGTTTTATATGTTTATCAAGTACATCGAGTTATAGTTTTTCACTTGTTGTGTTATTTTTTTCTTACTCGTCTTGTGGATTTATTTGTAGAAAACATCGAAAATAAGTGTTTATATTACTCATTATACATCAAGAGAAGTCAGACGTAACTTCCAAATAAAACAATACACAGTCATAAAATAGTCCTTACCAACAATAACAAATTTCACAAAGTCTACAGGTGACGATATTACGTCGTCGTTCTTTTTGAGTAAGTTGTCCTCTCTCGTGACGAGTTGAAGAGTGTCACCTTCTCTTTGGGGTTGGATGTCTACTGTATAACGGTTTGGAATTACGTCTTCAGAAAGTCAAGTCCATTGACTATATTTCAGTTAAAAGTGACACGTCTATGGTTACATATGTGGTTTTGTTGTCGTTTTGTTTTTTGGATGTCGTTGCGTATAAAGAGACATTTAATATCAGTCCTAAAGTATTTTTTTATCCTCTCTCTATGAAAACTAGACGAGAAATGAAGTTACAGTAAATATGTATGTAGTCACGATTCAGTGAAGTCACCACAGGTCGAGAAACACTGACATACCTGACATCGGGCGGTCCGAGGAGACAGGTGCCTTAAGAGGTCCGTTCTTATGACCTCACCCAACAGTTAGGGAGGAGGTCCCCTAGAAGGACTAAGTCCCTACCTTGAGTGAAGAAGACGTAGAGAACGTAACATCCGACTAAGAGATGGTGATTATGGTGGACCCTTCGGGTGTAATGTAATTATCATACACCTTTTATGACTCCAAGGTTCTTTATCTTTTTTTCCTTTTATATGTCAGTTTGCAGTTTTACATTACTCACTCTACTCATCCATTCTAATTTGTTTTTTTCGTCGTAAAATACAAAATAGGTTAGTAAGTTTAAACACATATAGAGGTCGTAAGAACGGACCTCTTAAGATACCTGTCTCCTCGGGACCACTCGACGTCGGGCGCCCAAGTGTTTCTCAGCCCATGTTGACTTGTGTGTGAGAATGTGGATGTGTATTTTAAATCTTTTAATTGAAGAGACATCACCGATAGTAAAATCATTAACAGTTATTCGGTCTATCAAGGAAGATTGACTCTAAGTCAGTTCATTTACAAATTTTTTTATGTTACAAAATGCTTGACGACTTTCGTACCTAATCCGGGTGGAGACTTAGTAGTTGAAATTAGTCGCAACAACAACAAATCAGCGAGTCAGTGTACTAGCGAAGTTAGTCACTGTTTTAGGTAAAACCTCTAATTAAGTTTAGGTCGTACAAGAGTCGGAAAGTTGACGGTAACAGTCGTGACGAATACGATATTGAAATTATTGTGAGTCCTATGACTAATCTCAGCAAGAGTTCCTATCACTTCTTCTCGGGATTTATTAAACTGTAGACCCGGTACCTTTGACTATTACTTGATAAGCACTGCGATTCATCTTCCGAAAAGGGACCTCTGATATCAAGACCTTCATACTCTCAGAAAGGAAGATATTTTAACACGATTTTTGTGAACCAGTTTCACAACTAGAAACCAAGGGGAAAATGTGTAGACTCGTAGGAAGAAAGTACTTATGCAAAAAAGAATTCTATTCAAGATATTTTGACCGCTTTGCAATTCTGAATGAAGAATCAATATAGTTTCAGGATTTAACTTGCATAACCAGTGAACAAGTTAAAAAGGAGTGGATGTATAAAATTTTAGTGAGGAGTTCCACGTGAGAAACAATAAAGGTGATATACTCTTTGTAAAAGTACGAACTGAGAGTCTTAAATTTGTAGTTGAACTCCGAATGGTGAGATGAGTCGATTACCGAGCAATGTAAGAGTTAATTTAACCCGGTTATTGTAATTACCTGTGTTTTGTTATTCGTTTGTTCACTTCTAATATTTACTACATTTAATTTTCCTCCTTTCTATAGATTTTTATCTTATTAGTCTAGTTAATAATATCTTCTCTTTGTTAGGTCCTTTTATAAGGGTTTAATTAAAATAGAATTTGAGAATCTCTGGATAACGTAAACCTTCATTAACATGTTTAGAATGACATAAGTCCAAGTTTCCTCCAATTTAACGACTCTTGACGTAGTATACTCGGTAACTCAATTTCGTCCCCAGGGGTTGGATACCCTAGATTACAGATTACTAGACTCGACGTCGACTACATTATTTTTATTTTTATTTCACATATTATTTACATTACACGAACTTAGTGTGACTTTGGTACGGAGTGAGGGTCCAGGTACCTTTTTAACGGAAGGTACTTTGACTAGGGACCACGTTTTTTTCAACCCCTAGTAACCTTTTTTAAGTCAAAGTGACCCTTATTATGTTCCCCAAGAAAACGTCTCCACACGATGGTTATAAAAATGTTATTGAAATTACTTTACAAATATAAACTTCGGATATTGACGTCGGGAACAGGTTTGTTGACCTAAGTCTTACCTCTTTCAACAATGATACAGAAACTTTCGACCTTTAAAACCGTGTGATCATCTCTCCTAACAACCTTCTTCCTTAGACTAGAAGACGTTTATCTCTCGTTTCTTCTTTACCATTTGTGACGAAATACTAAAGTATAGTAAGACTTTTATGGATACCTTACTTTTCTGACTAAGAGTATCTTAAGGAATTATGAGACATTGTTACCATATAAACAACCCTTTTTTTTAAAGTTATAAGTTTCACCCTTAACCGTACGGAACAAAAGGAAAATTAACCTCTTTGTTTTATGTCCTACCAATAAGTCTTTAGTCCCTCTTATACAATCAAGATACAAGAAACAATGAGTTTTTCCCTCCCTTGTTCTCTTTAAGGTAAAACATTGACGATTAGGTGAGGGTCTATACGTGTGTAATACTAACATATATACAAATTAAACAAAATTTAAACTTCAAAGTTATGAAATCCCTCCATATGATTTGATATTGTTAATATATTAATAGTTCTTTTCATCTTCATGTTTTTCACTCCACTGTAGTACTTTACCTCTCTGGACACTTTTATTTGTAAACGATTTACTTGACAAATTAACTGTAATTTGGATCAAATGATTATAAAATTACTCATTCTACGAAGGAACTTTAGCAATATGGGTATTTAATACACACTTCATCTTTCGTGTCAATGTGTGAAGACTTAAATAATTTTTACATATAGACGGTATAAGTCATTAATCAGTTTCGAGTAAAAATATTCTTATTATCTTGTTAAACAATTTCTATACATTATTTGGTTTCGTTGAATCTGATCGATTACTGTCAATACCCAAACGTGATAAAAGGACACGTTTAATTCATTGTTTTTAATCTTCATAAATAAGGATGTTTTATACGGACGTCAATTAACGACGACCTGAGAAGATTTGATAAAGAGTGTGACTGCATAGGACCTTTTCTGTATATATACGATAGACGGTTTAAGACTTAGGTAATTTTAATGAAACTGTAGTCTACGGATATACAAAGTATCAAAAATTGTGTTGGAACTAGTAAATCGTTATTTTCCCTTTCATATGAAAGAAATTTCAGAGAGAGAAAGGTCGGAAGTTCAAGGTTAATGGAAACATCTCCGTTTTATAGTGTGAAGATAAAGTACCATCAAATAATCGAAAAACAAACAAAACCTCATGGTGAGGTTGGAACCAAGTGACAAGTTCAGAACAAAGAATGTCCTGAAATAGTGTCCGTCGGACTGCTTCTAGTTTTCTTTGATACTAATGACCCATCCTGACAGTGTCTTGCCCAGGTTGGTTGGAACCGAAACCGTCCTACCGAGGAGAGGAAGGCGACTGGACATTCAGAGATTCCCTTTACAAGTTTCTTAATCTGTGTCCACCCTTTAATCGGTAATTAAAATAGAATATGGAATGTAAAGGAGGTCCTCTGTACTCCTTGTACTATTAAAGTATCCGAACTAACCTTAGGTTCGGTTCTATTTCTCATCGATGCACCGAAGATTTAGAAAGAGGAAGAGTCGGGGTGCGCTCGTGTAAGTGTAGTTTTAGACTTTCAGACTTACTTACTATAATACACTAATAGTTCATGTAAAGGAAACATAGTAACTTACCTCTCTCACGATTAATTCATTAAGGGTATCATTCTAAAGTCTTTCTTGACCCCTCTGACCAGTCGGCACGGAAGTATAAAACTTATAATTCTCAGTCTTTTTCTCTAAACTTTAATCTCGGATAGAAACACATAAATTCGTAAAATTTTTTATACGACGGGTAATTTTATTATAAACGTGTAAAATAAAACTCTTTTATCGAGACAATAACTTCTTCCTCTCCTTTTGGTGGTGTTCTCCCACGGTATAATTTTGTTTTTCGACACGTAGAGAGTAAAATGACGGGTTTCTTGTAGAGGCATTTGGGTGTGGATTAGAGTCTATATGACTGAACGGCGAGGTCCAAGGGTTCTGTCCCTGGGGTCAGTTGGCTAGTTCAGACACCTATGGAGTCTCTGTTACCGGAAAGAAGACGATTGACGTCGCAAACCTTTATAAAGTAGACACTCTTCATGCGTGATTCTAGATGGACTTTCTTTAAAACGAATTTCACTAGTGAGGTAATACTAGTATAAACGTTGTCTAGGAAGTTTTTGGACATTATTACTCGGATTCCCGGTCGTGTCTTGATTTGGTCACGTTCCCGACATTTTGGTCGATGGACCCTGTGTTTTGGATAGAACGGAAATGCGAACCATTATAAGGAGTTACGAAAGGTATACAAAGAAACTGTGACGAGTTTAATGAATGGTTCTTATTTTAACCAAATCTCGTTGTCTTCTGTTTTGACATTTCTTACCTCTTGTATCCGACTTCTTTTTAGTAAAGGTAGACAGTAAAAAAAAGGAGACAGAGAAAGATAAAAAAAAAATTAAATCTCACTGATATTTGAGATGTCTTTTTAGTCATTTAGTGACCACTCTACTACGTTAAAATCGATTGGTTATGGGAAAAGTTATTTACTTATTTACACTGGAAAGTTTGAGTGACAAACGTTTTAGAAAGATACGTAAATGACCCGAACGGTCCGTAATGCAATAATCTGACCATCCTACCCTTCTGTCACTGTACCTAAAAGTTTAACCTTCCTTCTATACGACGATAGAAGACGGATATTCTGTTTTAGTAAAAATCCTGACGTCTTAAAATGACCTCTCTTCTTGTTGGTCTCGATGTACAGACACCTTCCTTATCAGTCCGACCGTGTCGTCATAGGTCATTCCTTCTCGACCGACTAAGTACAACAACATACCGTCTTTAGTCGTGTTGTGACATTTTGTTAATTGGAAGTTAATTTTTATTTAAAATTTTTTTTGACGTTTTTATCTTGACACTAGAAGGAAACGGCCCTCGATCGCACTCCTTAAGGTGGGTACTGTTCCAGTACTCCGTTCTCGAGACTACCGTTCCGATTAGTCTGGAGTCCAAAAGGGGGACCTTAAAGGACTCGTAGGTGGGGAGTTTTTTATTCTTAGACGGACGAAAAGGTGAGAAGATTATAAGAGACCTTTTTTAATTGAGTCCCGAAATCAGAAGACGTAAACTTTCCCTACAAAGTCAATTGGCGGAGACTAACGAGAGATCGAACGGATTGTCCAAGGGGCCTGGAGAATGTCGAACACTTAACGAATGTCGGGGGGTTGGCGTTCTCCGTGTTTCGAACTTTCGTAGAATTCTATGTCTCGGAAAAGATTTCTCAATTTTTAATATAACCATCTCCCAAAAGTGACAACTGAGTTACTGATGACGGTCCGGAGGTATAAGAAATAGAAAATCCGTGGACCTTCCTACAATGAGTTACATTCGTCCTACATCTTTATCTATGTATCATCAAAACTACAATCGTTGTGATCTGAAAACTCAATTAACGAAGAGAAAACGACATTTAGTGACATGAGGGAGATGAACAATATTCAACGACATAGAAACGACACATTCTGATATTGAAATAAATCACGAAAGACTCTCACCGTGGTCTGGAACCCTTCTAGTTGTGTTTATTCAGAAGACCAACTGTTTGGGAATAGTCTTTTTTCCGACATTTTACAATTAACCGGGAAAACCGACCTTCTACTACATTTAATGGATTCTGAACACATATGTTAATCCATACGTCTCTCTTTTCGGACCAAAACTATTCTCAGACCTGACGATTGCGACGTATTGAAACACAATGGGTAACTAGAGGTACAAAATAGTTTTCATATTTTCCGGAAGACTTGTTATCCCCGGCCTCGGTCAGCGACCTGACCAAAGGGGGTACAGAGAGAGAGAGAAGAAAAGAGGGAAGGGGAGGGAGACAAGAAATGAGATTAGAGTCCGACTTAAAGGTAGACCCGCGCCTCCGAGCGGTTCAGATGAATGAACGGGACCGACAATTCTGGGCGCACTTTCCCTCGGATTCCACTCCGTGGGAATCTATAAGTTCGCTCGCGGGCCACCGGGTCGCATCTACCACGTTTAAGGAACAGACCTTAGAATAACCAGAAGACGCGTTAGGTTCGATAAGTCGGGAGAAGGAGGTGAATTAAGAGGATGATGTGATAAAGAAGGATTAGAATAGAGTCAGTTATTTATTCAAAAAGAGTACGGTTGCGGTAGGTGGGAAACTTTAGGGACCTAGGTGGTCCCGACCTGGGGCCGTAAGGAAAGACGAAGAATGACTGGTAGGGGTGACGAGTGTATAGTTTTCTGAGTACTGGACATACTGTCTGAGGTCCAAGTGGGTGTGATGATGTTTACTGAGTTAAAGTAAGGAAAAATACTGATTTATTCTAAGGAACCATACATACATGGTGTAGAAATGGGTAAGTAGACAACCACCTGTAGATCAAACGAAGGAACAGGACCGATTTTATCAACGCCGTCACTTGACAATATGTCTCTCTTCAGTCTTTCTCTTTTAGTTTATAGTCTATAATTACGTATATATACCTTAGTTTTTTACCATGACGACTTTGATAAACGTCCCATCCTTCCTTATCTCTGTGTCCACATCTTTTGTTTGAACACCTGTGTCCCAACTTTTCCTCTCCCACCCTACTTGACTCTTACGTCGATGGTACACAGTTTACCATAGACCACGTTTCGATGACGTATTGTGTTCCTCGAGTCGAACCACGAGATATTACTGGATCAACCCACCTTACCCCCCACCCCCACCCACCCTCCGAGTTCCCCCTCTCCTATATACGTATGTACACCGACTAAGTGGAGTAACATGTCGTCTTTGATTGTGTTGTAACATTTCGATAATGTGAGGTTGAAATTCTCTTTCTTTTTTTTTTTTTTTTCTGAGTACTGGACCTAGGGACTCTGATTGTGAGGTCACGAAAATTGATTTAGAGAGTTACAGAGTCAAAGGAGAAACTTTTATTTATATCTTAAACGAAGTTTATAACAAACTCCTACTCTAATAGGTATATACATTTAAACGACTCTTCTCGTAGAATGTACCTTAAAATGTGAGATCAACACAGATCCATTTAGGAGTCAGTAGCGATCTATAGTGACGAAACACATGAAGTCTACTTTTGTTAGGGAAATGACGAATACAATATTCCTATAGTTCTTCTGTTTCAACTGTCCATTTAACAGTCGTTCATAGACCTCTGCTATGAACAGAATTTGGATTACTTAGATATCTGTCAGAGACAGGATCCAGACGTCCGAGGGGATCCGTACCTGATGGAACAAGGGACCTCTGTTACCTACACTTTCACAGAACCCTGAATGTCCTTCCCTTAAAGGTGATTAATAATAATAATATGATTATATAAAGTGATTAATAATAATCATCATATGATTTTGACCTCTTCCGTTATCGTTGGGTGAGGTCATAAGAACGGCCCTTTTAGGGTACCTGGCTCCTCGGACCATCCGATATCAGGTACCCCAGTGTTTCTCAGCCTGTGTTGATTCGTTGAAGTGAAAGTGAAAGTAATATATATTATATTATCATATGATAATATAATAATGAAAAGATGGTGAATAGATGGTAGGGATCTTGTTGTGGAATGGTATTTCGTCTGAGAGTAGTTTATGTACGATTTAATTTTTATGAAAATGAATTACAGAGTAAAGAGTGTTTTTCATCGAGTCTATACATTCTAAGAATAGTAAGAGAGGAATATTACTGTGGTGAATCTCATTTTACTTTAGATTAAATGACGCCGTCATCTTTAGTAACCGGAGGATATGTTACAGTCCTTGGAGTCAAGAATCAAGAAGTCCGTGAGACAGATAGTCTAGATTAGGGAACTTAGATAAAGAGAGAAGGTGACATACGTTTTTCCGTTTTACCTACAGACTCCTCCGGAATCTTTATCGACACTTTTCTTCTCTTCGGTCTTCGTCTCCTCTTTTCCCTTCTATATGGGTAGACTTACGTCTCAAGGTTTCTTATCGTTCCTCTCTATTCTTTCGGAAGGAGTCACTAGTTACGTTTCTTTATTTTCTTTTGTTATTTTACCCTTTCTGATCTCTAGAGAAGTTCTTGTAATCTCTATAGTTCCCTTGTAAAATACGTTTCTACCCGTGTTATTTCTATCCCTAGATTGTCCTCTTATAAAATTCTTCTCCACCGTCCTTATGTGTCTTGACACGTCTTTTCTAGAAGTACTGGGTCTATTGGTACTACTATACTAATGAGTGGATCTCGGTCTGTAGGACCTTACACTTCAGTTCACCCGGAATCCTTCTGGAATGTTTGTTTCGAAAACCTCCACTGCCTTAAGGTCAACTCGATAAAGTTTAGGATTTTCTACTACGACACTTTCACAAAGTGAGTTGTACGGTCGTTTAAACCTTTTGAGTCGTCACCGGTGTCCTGACCTTTTACAGTCAAAAGTAAGGTTCGCGTTTCTTTCCGTTACGGTCTCTTACGAGTTTGATGACGTGTTAACGTGAGTGGAGTGTGCGATCATTTCATTACAAGTTTTAAGAGATTCGGTCCGAAGTTATCATGCACTTGGTACTTGAAGGTCTACAAGTTCAACCAAAAGCTTTTCCGTCTCCTTGGTCTCTAGTTTAACGGTTGTAAGAGACCTCGTGGCTTTTTCGTTCTCTCAAGGTTTTTTGTAGGTAAAGATGAAATAACTGATACAGTTTCGGAAACTGACACACCTAGTGTTATATGACTCCTTTTAAGACTTTTTCTACCCTTATGGTCTGGTGGACTGGATGGAAAACTCTTTAGACATACGTCCAGTCCTTCGTTGTCAATCTTGACCTGTACCTTTTTGTCTCACCAAGTTTTATTCCTTTCCTCATGCAGTTCCGACATATAACAGTGGGACGAATAAATTGAATATACGTCTCATGTAGTACTCTTTACGACCCGATCTACTTCGTGTTCGACCTTAGTTCTAACGGTCCTCTTTATAGTTATTGGAGTCTATACGTCTATTATAGTGGGAATACGTCTTTGGTTTCTTCTTGATTTCTCGGAGAACTACTTTCACTTTCTCCTGTCACTTTTTTAAACCGAATTTTGAGTCGTAAGTCTTTTGATTCTAGTACCGTAGACCAGGGTAGTGAAGTACCGTTTATCTACCCCTTTGTCACCTTTGTCACAGTCTGAAATAAAAGAACCCGAGGTTTTAGTAACGTCTACCACTGACGTCAGTACTTTAATTTTCTACGAACGAAGAACCTTGTTTTCAACACTTGTTGGAGTCAAGTCAAGTCAGTGAGTCAGCACAGACTGAGAAACACTGGGGTACTTAGTATCGTTCGGTCCGGAGGGACAGGTAGTGGTTGAGGACCTCAAGTGAGTCTGAGTACAGATAGCTCAGCCACTACGGTAGGTTGGTAGAGTAGGAGACAGTAGGGGAAGAGGAGGACAGGAGTTAGGGAGGGTCGTAGTTCCCAAAAAGGTTACTCAGTTAAGAAGCGTACTCCACCGGTTTTATAACCTCAAAGTCGAAGTCGTAGACAGGAACGTAACTTATAAGTCCCAACTAGAGGAAATCCTACCCGACCAACCTAGAGACATGTCAGATTCCTTGAGAATTCTCAGAAGGGGTTGTGGTGTCAAGTTTTCGTAGTTAAGAAGTCACGAGTCGAAAGAAGTGTCAGGTCGAGAGTGTAGGTATGTACTGGTGACTTTTTTTGGTATCGGAACTGATTTGCCTGGAAACAACCGTTTCATTACAGAGACGAAAACTTATACAATAAATCCAACCAGTATTGAAAGAAAGGTTCCTCATTCACAGAAAATTACCACTTGTTGGATCTGTCGTATAATTTTTGGTCTCTGTAATGAAACGGTTGTTTCCAGGCGGATCAGTTTTGATAACAAAAAGGTCATCAATAAATACCTACACTCTCAACCTGATATTTCTTTCGACTCACGGTTTCTTAACTACGAAAACTTCACACCACAACCTCTTCTGTTAACTCTGAGGGAACACAACGTTCCTCTAGTTTGGTCAGGTAGGTTTTCCTTTAGTCAGGACTTATAAGTGACTTTACCGACTACGACTTCGACTTTGAGGTTATGAAACAGGTGGACTACGCTTCGCGACTGAGTAAACTTTTCTGGGACTACGACTCTTTTTAACTTCCACCCTCCTCCTCCCCTACTGTCTCCTACTCTACCAACCTACCGTAGTGGTTGAGCTACCTGTACTCAAACACTTTTGAGGCTCTCAACCCTACCTGTCCCTCCGGACCGCACGACGTCAAGTACCCCAGTGTTTCTCAACCTGCACTGACTCTCTGACTTGATTTGACTCTATAGTAAATTTACTTGGACCTTCAGAGAACATTTTCTAATGGAGTCTTCCTCTTCAAGGAAATTCTCACTCTACTCACACTAAAACATAAACAAAGAAATAAATGGGAACTGGACTTCAAATTTACCCTTAAAGTTATTTTCCCTGAAAAGAGATCAAAAGACGACTTGGGTATTTTCCTCTTATCGTTTCTTTTGTACTCGACAGAGAAGACCAAACGTGTCGACCGTCGACCGTCAAGTTATATTATTGGACCTTATTTCCTCTTTGTTACCGTTTAAAATCATCCTTTCTGACAAACAGAAGTTCTGAGAAGTTTCGTAACAGTACCTCAACACAAATCTCTTTCCTATCCTTTGTAAATTATTGAGAAAACTCTTCTTCATGTTACTTCGGTCTTCGTTTGTAGGAAGCCGACTGTAGTAGGCGGTCGTACACTACGTCATAAATGTTCAGACTCAAAATAGATGTCTCGTCGACCGTATTTGGAGATGTCTAAAGGAGTCACCGTCATAACGAAAGGTGTGTCTAGCGTGCCCACCTTCTAAAAAGGAACGTCAAAAGAAAACCGGGTCTTGTTGTTCCGAAAAATTGTGTTACCATTCTATAACCTGGAATCGAGGCCCTATTAGTTCAAGTCAAGTCAGCGAGTCGACACAGACTGAGAAAGACTGAGGTACCTGTCGTCGTGAGGTCCGAAGGGACAGGTAGTGGTTGAGGGCCTGGGACGAATTTTAGTACAGGTAACGTAGCGACTACGGGTCGTTTATTACTTGACCCATAGACTAGGTAGAGTGACTCAAGGTCTGATCAAGAAAAATCTAAATAAAAATTAATCTCCTAATGAAATGTCACAACAAAGACGACATGTTGTTGTACTCAGTCGATATTCATATGTATGTAGGGGAGGGAGAAATCAGAGGGAGGGTGTTGGGCGTAGGGTGAGACGACCCAGTAGGGTCTCGTGACTCGACTCGAGGGACACAATATGTCGTCGAAGGGTGATCGATAGACAAAATGTGTGCCATCACATCTATACAGTTACGACGAGTCAAGTAGAGTGGGAGAAGAAGGGACCGATACGGGCGTTCAGGCAGGAGATGTGCACGCGGGGATACGGACGGGACGTTTATCCAAGTAGTTATGGTAAAAAGTCTAATCAAAAATTTTTCATTTTCCTATCCTTTTTATTTTGGGATAGGACGTTTACATTTCTCCGAAAAAGATTGTACGAAATAAGTTTGCGGTAATTTACATACTTTTCTTTTTGAAAATATTGTAAAATCTAGGGTTTTTAGATAAGTATGTTACTTTGAACATGGTCTTCAATACATGTGGAATTTAGTCTAATACGACGAAAAACATAAGAAGCTTTTGATATTCTTAAGGTAATCTTTCATAGACTGAAGGTTTATAACTCCGGTTGAGACTCTGTCGGAAGATCTGGAAGGATGTATAAAGTGTTAGTCGATGATAGAGATTTCGTTTTCAAGGGTCGTGTGAAGAGTGTAAAGGACGACGATGACCCGAGGACTGGACAAAGGACAACTATTCAAAAATTCTCGCCAAGTTATAGGAGTCCTTTTCTTTATCGAGTAACACATGGGACCCCTTGAGTCTAGATGGTCCTTTCCAGTACAAGGAGTAAACTGAAAAGGGACGTTAAAGAAGTCTTAATGGATTTACGTGTTCTTAGATCCTTTTTTTTTTTCAGGAGAACACAATCTTTTGGGTAAGTGTCCCACGATGGAGAGACTAAAAAATGTCTTTTAACAAGAGTCTTTCAGTATAAAAGTTTAAGTACAATACTAATAAAGGATAAGAATTTTAAATTTTTTTTCTCTCTTTCGAATACCTTTCTTATTACACAGTATAAATAAAGACAAGAAAATTTTATAAAATGAGTGAAACACTAGTCATAACACCTAAAACAATCCGACTCTTCTTTAGCTCCTTTCCCAACCTCTTCTTAGTCGAGTTCTTAATCATCTTAAGCAAAGTATACCTTAAGAGGTCCGGTCTTATGACCTCACCCATTGGTAAGGGAAGAGGTCCCCTAGAAGAGTTGGGTCCCTAGTTTGGGTCCAGAGGATGTAACGTCCGTCTAAGAAATGGTCGACTAGGTTTTCCCTTCGGGAAATTAGATAATTATTTACAATTTACTTTCGACACTTAATTTCACTTAATTTCAGTAGTAACATCGTTGTGTGTGTTAACAACTGAAGGGACCACCGAGTCTACCATTTCTTAGACGGACGTTTCGTCCTGTGGACCCAACCTAGTGACCCAACTCTTCAAGGGGACCTTTTCCCTTACCGTTGGTGAGGTAATAAGAACAGACCTCTTAAGTTGCCTCTCTCCTCGGACGACCCGATTCCAGGTACCCCAGCGTTGTTCAGTCTGTGCTGACTCGACTCACTGATTGTGTGAAAGTCATTTCTAAGTTGTCATAAAAGATAGAGTATCTTAGTCACTTCTAAATTGTCATAAAAGATAGAATATATTATACGTAAAATAATTTGTTTAACCAACGAAACACGTAAAATACGATCTTCAAACCTTTTACGTCTCCTTATTTCACACCAAACAAAAAAAGGTTTTTATTTATTTATTTACGATAATAAAAAAGAAGGAGGAGTAGGTTTTACTGTGAAGGGGAATCCAACGTCTAAACCTCTCTTTTGTGACAAGTAATGGGTGATTGGTCCGTCAATCCGGGTGATTTCGTTACTGTAAATCTCTGTGAACAGTAGATACGACTTCATCAGACATTAACACATTCTACGGTCCCCAGTTTTGGTTTATACACGATTAAAATGAGTCAAGTGTTTTAGTGAACTGAAAGAGTACTCCGTCCCGAACTTATTATGAATTAACGAATTGATTTTCGAATTAGGGGTAGGGAACAATACACGAGTAATATAATTGGTACAAGTAATTTGTAGACATGAACAGTATCTTTTATAAAACATTATAGGTGTCCAGGGGTCACATCTCCAGAGAGACGTTAAACAAGTGCTTTCTTCCAACAAAAAAAGAACGAAAGTGAGTAGATAAAAATTTTTAATTTAGGGAAGAGACGAAATGTTGTATAAAAATTATAGGGAATGTAATATATAATGTTACATCTAATACTTTGATTAAAGTGTACATGGAGTAAAGTAGATTGTCATTGTGGGACTCTTTTGACATTTATACGAGTGAAATACGGATTACTTTATTCGAAACACTTCATTTTCCTAAACAGACTATTATTTAATGTTATTCCCCAGAAATTGAAAGTAAAATACTGGTGTTTATATCAAGAAAGACGTGCTGTGTTATTTAATTACGTGTTAAACAAGTTGTTACTTCTTTAAAGGATCGATTGGTTACCTTTTGACTTCCCTTTTAAGCATTCTTTCTTTAGATGTTCGTTGTTAACTATTCACCGTGTCATAATACCCTTATTTGTGTTGGTAGAAGAGAAATAACACATAAACGATTAAAATACAGTAAAGTAGTACTCTATCTACAAATACTTTTTATTTTCACTTTGTAGGGTCGAAGGTGACAACTTTTTGTTTCTTACTATTGTCTAATAGGGAAGATCACAATTTGGGGATTTTAACTGAAGAGAGATTAGGTCACTTCAGTCACACAGCAACGGCCCTCGGTGGTACCCTCTAGGGTGGGCACCGTTTCCAGTACTCCTTCTCCGGACTGCCCGTTTCCGCTCTAGTCCGGAACTCCCCGGGGGGAAGAGCTCGTAGATGGGGGTTTGGTCTTAGACAGACAAAATGATAAAGTACTGAAAGTGGTTGAGGAGACTGTAATTGTCCCTCGATAGGGGCTGGTGGAAAGAGACCTCTTTTAGTTGAATCCCGAGATCGATTATTCAGAGGATCTGTACTCTCCTTATAAAGGTTAGTTTGGGGGAGACAATCGTAAGATCGAACAGACTGTCCAAATAAGTCTGAGAACGTCGATGTGTATACTAACAAGTGTCGGAGGGTTGACACTCTCTGTACCCTTCGGATTTTGTATCTCGGAAAGTTTCTCAATTTTCAATAATCTCATCACGACCACATCCTAAAGTAATAACCCGGTTACGAACGACGATTCAAGGGTATAGAGAATAGGTGACACGTGGACCCTCACATAATCAATTGTATCAACCTTTCATTCTTTTTGTTCACATCGGAACCTTAATTGGTGTAGTCTGAAAACTCGATTAACCAAGAAAGAACATTGAGTGACGTGGAAACGAGGAACTCTTTACATTGAGATAAATTGTAAAAGACTCCGACTGTATCTAATCTTTATACTTCTTTTTTTGTAAAGTTCCCCTTTATTCAAAAGACCAACTCGTCGGAAATAGTTTTCTCCCAGTATTTTACAGGTGTCCGGAGGTTCCGGTCTTCTATTACATGTGTTATAACAAATACCCCTTCCAAACGTCTTTTTTAGGACCAAAGTTATTTCTGTTTTGTCTACATTACAAACCCGACTGAGACATACTGAAACGTAGAAAGTAAAGGGAGATACATGTTCAGTTCCATATTTTCAGGAAAAACTTTTATTTTATTACCCGGAGCGAACTTCTTCGAACCAGTGGGTCACAGAAAAAAAAAAAAAAAGGAAAAAAAAGTCCAACTAGGGAACCTCGTATCTTCGAGGGACGTAAGTGAATAGACGGGCCCAAAGATTCGGGACTTGCCCTTCCGCAAGACGCAGAAGTGAGGGAGCCCTCTGGCCCTCCCGTGGACGCCGGAGGCACTTGTCTCGTACGAGGAATAGAGTCCCGAAATAACCGAAAGATACATTTGGTTCCTTATAGTCGGAGAAAAGAGAGGCGATAAAAGAATAGATGTTGTAAGAAAGAAATAGAGAGAGATTTAGTAAGAGAAGAGGCTACGGCAAAGAGGAAGTCCAAGGGGACCTAGGACGGCCCCGTCCTGGGACCGTACAGTACTACCACAATAAACCTTAAAGACGATGCACACACGTATAACAATAAGACTCGTCCCCTGTGGACGTGTTCTTCGGTCGACACATATATCTACAGTGTCACAGGGAAAGTAAACGGTGCTAGACTAATCTATTGAATGGGCTAGTGTTAAGTCAACTGAGTAGGAATTGGTATACGACTTCTGTATGCGTATTGATTTTTCTAAATTTTAAATCTTACAATTTTGATAGGAGGACTTCTTTAGTACGGAGAGGGTCTGAAGAATCAGAGGAGTTTATTACTTTATTAGTCATGATAATGTTTTCGTTGATATTTGAGAGTTATTCTGTGTACGTTGGTGTTGTGACTGACGATAGTATAAAACACCTTCTCGTGGAACTTCAACTCAAAAAGGGATTTAGTGTTCAGGTAAGATTTTAGCGGTTGTGAAAGGTAATAAATATAAATAATAATAATTTAGAAGTCATGGACCCCCTCATGTGCTGAAGTGCTGATTTGGTGTTGTTGTGAACCTTCCATATTGTCCCTGATTTACCTGTCTTTATCCTTGACCTGGGTGTGCTCCGGTCCACGCGTATTTCTCAGATCTCAACACAAGACGTCTCGTCTTCGAAGGTCAAGAGACTTCCCCCGGACGTCAACACCAACATCGACCTCTTGGCAAGTGGAGGTGGAGGCTGAGTCTCCGAGTACCTCTGAGACGTGGAAGTGGCACCGACGCCGAAAAAGTGTTCGCGTAGCAGAGTCGAGAGACGTCAGGAACCTTTTTCGGAAGGGTAACTCCTACCAGTGTGTCAGGGACGAAGAGTCCGACCAGTTTAGATAGTATTCGAGTTTGGAGTTTTTTCTTTCTTTTTTCAATAAAATAGTATCAAATAAAGATTTTATTTCTTTCATGTATCCCTCCCAGGATTCGATCCATTTCAATATCTTATCTGTGGGTCTTACTCAAATGACTTTTATACCCCAGTGGTCGGAGAAAGGAGAGTCGGGGAGTTGAAGGTGTATGTAAGGTCCCCGTAGTCCAGTGAGTTTTGTTCTTTTTGATAAAGACTGATTTTAATTTTATGTACAACAGTAGGTTGAATGGTATACTAAAATGACGGTAGACTTTTTAATAGATAGAGTCAAATAAATTGACATCTTATTTTTTATTAGTGTAACTTATACATGAGAGAGGACCTTTTTATTTAGAATATATCCATATATCCCCAAAGGGACCGTCGAGTCTACCATTCTTTAGACGTACGGTACGTCCTTTGGACCCAAACTATGGATCCAACCCTTCTAGGGGACTTCTTCCCTTACCGTCGGGTGAGGTCTTAACGACGGACTTGTTAAGGTACCTGTCTCCTCGGACCCCCCCGATGTCAGGTACCCCAACGTTTCTCAGTCTGTACTGACTCACTGATTGTGAAAAGTGATATCAATACGTCTTTCTACAGACGAGTTTGTACCGAAATTTAACAATAAAAAAAATTAACAATATATAAAAATTAATTAAAAATAACCTCATTTCAACGAAATGTTACACACAATCAAAGATGACATGTTGTTTCACTTAGTCGATACGTACAGACGTACGATTCAGTGAAGTCAGTACAGGCTGAGACGTCAGGGTACCTGACATCGGACGGTCCGAGACGACAGGTATACCTAAAAGGTCCGTTCTTCTGACCTCACCCAACGGTACGGGAGGAGATCCCCTAGAAGGGTCGGGTCCTTAGTTTGGGTGTACAGAATATAGAGGACGTAACCGTCCGTACAAGAAATGGGTGACTCGGTGGACCCTTCGGGTTTAGTCGATATATGTATGTATATAGGAAAGAAAAACCTAAAGGAAGAGTAAATTCGGTAGTGTCTCGTGACTCATCTCAAGGGACACGATATGTCATCCAAGAGTAATCAATAGATAAAATATGTAATCATAGTCATCATATATATACAGTTAGGATTTGAGGGTTAAGTAGGGTTAAGTGGGGAGGGTAAGGGGGAACTATAGGGTATATAAACAAAAGATACAGACACACAGATAAAGACGAAACGTTTATTCTAGTAACCATGGTAAAAAAATCTATGGTGTATATGCGTAACTGTATACTATAAACATTATATAAAACTACTATATCTATAATGTGAATGGTTAGAGCTTCTTATATGGTATGAGTAAGGATAGATTTACGTGTATATTCAATTTGATTAAAAACTATTATATTAACACATATAACATTTAGGAGTCTCTGACATAAAACTTTTTCATGAGGGGTAAAGTGACGTTCTTTTGGTTCTCTAGATTCCAAAAGGAAATAGAGATCCATAACTGTTCAACATCTCAACACACTGGAATGTGTCCAGTGGTAATATTGGACCCGAAGTCAAATAAGTAGATATCGTCTCGAAGGAGAGAGAGAACGAGAAAACACGAGAGACAGTTGCTTAGGGTAAACCAGAGAGAGTGACTAAATACTCGGTAAGACTGTCATTCCTGATATAAGACGTACATAGAAACTATAGGAGGATGTGTCATAGAACAGTGAATTCTTTTTAGATAATTTACGAAAAGGGTACATTGCACGATTTCCGAATGTCAAGCCTCCTCATTCCCCAAGGTAGGTAGGTGTCGGTCCGGAACGGCGACGGCAACGCCCTATCGGGACAGGTTATTCTCATCTTTTTGAGTCTCATCGAGACTCCGTACCGTTTGAGGACACTTTCCGTGTGTTCTTTTGGAAATCGAAATCTCTACAATATACCCGACCGAACGTAAAATTATGTCCTTGTTGTGTACTCAGGACGGGGGTATTGATTGTCCTGTAATTGTTTTTTACCACACGTAGGACTTCAGTCGATTAAACGAGTCAAGTCAAGTCAAGTCAGTGAGTCACACAGGCTGAGAAACGCTGGGGTACTTAGCGTCATGCGGTCCGGAGGGACAGGTTCAATTTCTTAATAAAACAGAATCATTCGTACCTGACTTATGACTACACGATTTTGGTTCTTAGTGTAGTCGGTTCTAAATCTTTACTAGGTGATAAAGGTTCAGTGTCCTAATTTATTCTAACTATATTTTTTTACACCCTCTGTCTAAACCTCTGTAAACCCTTTACCTTCTTAGACCTTCCTTTTCACGTCCTTACACTTCTTAGAAGTGTTTATATACACTGTCCCTGATTGGTCCTTCCTCTTTTCTTATTACGTTTTTTTTTTTTTTCCATTTTCTCCTTAAATATTCCTACTAAATACAGAGTCTACTTCTTCTTTTTACAAAGTATATAAACATATATGTAAGAACACATAAACATATATCTTAAGGAAAAGATGACAGCTATAACTAATAAAGGGAGATAGATAAGAGTCAGAGTAGATATAGATAAGAGTAAGAAATTGTACTTTAAATAGATTTAGACAATATTAACATGTAAAAATACAGAAAGAAAAGGTGTTATGATACTTAAGGAATTCCTGTATGTGAAGTAAAATAAATAAAAGTGTAAGAATTGGGGAGTCTATTAATTACAGTGTATTACCAAGTTATTTTCAAATAGTGTTTATATTTACTTCGATAACAATTCGTTGTCAGTCTTTTGTCCGTATAGTTTCCTTGACATCGACTTTTATGATAGTGGTTTATTTAGCACTGGGGAAGTACAATTTTCAAGATATGCATTTAGTATACTTTCACTAAATTTATATATATTTATATGTTTCATGTACTCTCTTTTAAAGATATATAGAAAGTATTATTATAAAGGTGGGTGACTTATATCACAAGAAGTCACCATATAGACTTAGGAGTCATATACGACCTCCACCTCCTTTGTTTCTCTGATTCTTTTTAATTGTCTCAAATACGGTCCAATGTGACCGAACCGGTTTATTTGATGGAGTAAAAGACGGATTTGATTCGGTAGTTCTTTCCTACTTTTTCTAATAAAATCATCTACTCTCTCTGACGTCTCAAAGTAGGTAGTATCTAAAGTCCTTCACCTTTCCTTAATTCTACGTTGATCTTTCTACAAGAAGGGACTACCGAGTCGCCCATTTCTTAGGTGGACGTTACGTCCTCCTCTGGGCCCAAGTTAGGGACCCAGCCCTTCTAGGGGATCTCTTCCTATACCGTTGCGTAAGGTCCGAAGAACGGATCTTTTAGGGTACCCGTCTCCTCGGACCACCCGATGTCAGTAACCCCAACGTTTCTCAACCTGTGCTGACTCGTACTACGTGTTTCTGTTCAAATGTCTTTCTACAATTCTCAAACGTCTGAATCAACTCAGAATTAAAATTAATTTATTGAGACAACTATTTGATGAGACACGGTACTGGGGACGACTTTGTTACTATCTATTTATTACCAGTATGACGAACTCCTTAAATTAGGTTTCAGTTATTGTTTACATTCTCTTTTCCCTTGTTGGTGTCGTAAAATTATCACTTAAACTTAACATACATGGATAGTTATTTACGGTTAAAATAAAAGTATAAAAGGAACTGGTGAGATATAATCCCAATATTTGAAGGTCTTCCGTTCCATAAATAAACGTCTAATACTAAATTAATGTACCAAAAGTTAGTTTTCAAAGCGGTGAAAGTGTCTTTCTGTCCTTCACGATAAAAGCAAGGAGACTATACCGTGGTTGTAACGAGGGAAGAATGTATTCGGTTTTCTCGAGTTCTTTAACTCTATAAGAAATAAACTCAGGACTGACTACCACTTAAACTTTCCGAAAGAAAGTACAAAGATTCCCCACCTATAAACAACTCTAGCAAGATGTTTACTACTGGTGTTCCCTAGTGAGTTTCGTTATTTTTATTCTAATTCGGAACTAATGTTATTTACTCTCTCAGACACCTGGAACTAACGAATCTTAGAAAAATAATTTAATTAAAAATAACCTCATATCAACTATATGTTATAACACAATCAAAGTCCATATGTCGTTTCACTTAGTCAATATATATATAGGTGAAAAAAAAATCTAAGAAAAGGGTATATCCAGTAATGTCTCATGACTTATCTCAAGGGACACGATATCTCCCTAAAAATATATATTGTCAACACATATTCAATAAATAAAATATATATTGCCATACATATACAGCTAGGGTTATGGAGAAAGACTCTGACGAAGTTTGTGAGTGGTTCGGAGTCCTGGAATGGTCGTGAAGGACACACAAATAGAAGTCGTATCAGCTCAAGAGTCGTTACGTCTTTATAAGTGTCGGGACGGTTGAGAATGAAAGAAATATCTTAGCCATCGTAAACAGGGGTACGGTAAAGGTAAAAAGACCCGTTCCCGATGTAGACACAAGAACTGTTCTTTGGTGTAAACCATTCAATAAAGGATGGGACAGAAGGAAGAGAGTTTTAGTGTATTATAAACTACTGGGTTCTTTGTTAGCTGAGAAAGAGAGAGAATCTATAAATTAACGGGTCCGTTACTATTAATGTTTACAAATGGCTTGTGGGTGACATGCGGTCCTTAATCTCAACCCAAATGTCGTCCTTGTTTTTATTATGTCACCCTCAATCTTGTCTGTACTAGACGAAAGTACCCGTTACCTGACATCAATATTCACCAATCTTGAAGTTTAAAGAACGGGACACATTAAGTCGTGTTTTTTTTCATATAAGTCAAAGTATTTCTTGGAAAAGTAGACAAGTCTTTGAGTTATACGTAACCTAAACTCTTTGGTAACCGCAAAGATATTAAAAGAAGGGGTTATAGAAGAATATGTCATCATGTTCCTAAAAAATTGCTTTATATATCGTTATCCTGTACCTAATAAAAGAGTGAGTTTATATTCATTTATTTTAAAATCTTTTTCTGGTGTATTTATGATTCGGTTCGTACTTAATTTGGTCGTTTAGAGGTACTCAGGCTTCAATTCTACCTGTAGTTTAAGTCTCTTCGTTCACGTGTCTGGTTCCCACTCTACCTGCCTCACCCATCACTTATATTTACGTTCTTGATCCGAGAGTCTCGGTACCAGATTGTGGATACACCCGTGTACCAGGACCCGGAAATTCTCAACCCATAGACTTTGGTCCAGGGAACACCCATACGTCACTCTACTTTTAAGGTAGTAAGGTGTTTTTATAGAAATAAAATTTTCGTTAGGTTGCAGTTTTACAACTGTAGAATTTCAGACTCCAGTTGTGCGTTTACCAATAATATAAGCAAACATAAAAAGATAAACTTTATAAAGTATTCCATTAGGACATAAAATAAATGAACATCACAATAAAACCAATAAGTTTCAATTAACATGAATAATAAAATTTTACAAACTTGAATTACTTAGGGCAGGACATGACATCTGTGTCAACTTGATGTACTAGAGCTATTGACCCCTACTGGACCGACAAGTTTGGGAAATAATTCAAACGGTCTACTGAACGACTTATTATGTACAAAGGATCCATGTGACTACCCTCTTAGTCGAGACATACCTGTCTACACGACTCTTGTCTCTCTTCGAGTCACTAGTCCTGAGTGGAGGTCAAAACAACATCTCGAGTGCCGTCTCAAAGAGTCGGTGCACTACGTCTCAAAGACGTTCAAAGGACAAAACCGAAGCTTCTCTAACGTCGACAGCCCTCTCTAAGGGGTTAAAAAGGAGGAAAACGTTTTACGACAGAACGACTCACAATCTCTCGACCATCTTGACTTTTTGATTTGGTTTAATGGTTCACTCCGACCTGTCGTATAAAGAAGTGAAAATAAAGATAACAGATGTGGACCCCTTTTGTTTTGTCATGCAACAAACTCTAGGGTCCGAGCCTCTAGAGTATAACGGATGTAAGTTCAAACCCGAGATCAGATATTATTTAACGTATAGACTTTTACATCTCAATGTTATTGACAAGGGTCGAAGTCCCTATTTAAGGAATTTGTATAAATGACAAGTTATTTAGAAAGACACATATGACAGTTTGGTAATGAGTTGGATTTTCATATTTAGTAAATAGATAATTAGTAATATAACTCATAACAGTTATATGGTATATAAAAATAGTGTAAGTATCATTATAATAGTAAAGATATAAAGTATCGAAACATTTGACCCAAGTCACTCTTGTTCATTAAAAGAGTTATACTGATCCGATCTTTTAAAGTTGAATCGAAATTTAAGGTTCAAAGATTTAGATCCATCTTTGTAGGAGGTACTTAGTACTCTCAGTGAAATATAGTGACTTTTCTTATAACGGACGTTTTGTTGTCAATATAGTTTTAACCCCTAGGTCCCATCTTTGTAATTCTATGTGAATTTTTTTAAAAAAAATTAAATTCTAACGTTTGTTCAAGATTTTAAAGGATATTTTTACGTTAAACACTGTAATTTTGGACGAAAATGACAATTGTTAAAAGAAGTTGAGAATTCCTGTGTAACAATTTCCCAGGGTAAACAACTTTATTTAAATAGGGGAAAGAAAAAACTCAAAATTTGAATTAAGAATGATCAAACTTTTAATTTCTGAAAATGTGTACTTAAGAAGAAATAAACTAAAGGTGTTCAGAGACGTTTTACTAAGATATTGAAGAACCTGAAGAAATAATGTTATCACACACACACACACACACACACACACACACTCACACTCACACATAATCAGCGAGTCAGCACAGACTGAGAAACGTTGAGGTACCTAACATCGGACGGTTCGAGGAGACAGGAACCTTAAAAGGTCCTTTCTTATGACTTTATAAGAACCTTTATCCAACGGTAAGGGAAAAGGTCTCCTAGAAGGGCTGGGTCCCTGGTTTGGGTCCAGAGACCGTAACGTCCGTCTAAAAAATGATAGACTCGGTGGTCCCTTCGTGGGGGAGGAAAATTTTTATTATAAATCATAATTTATAATATCACTAATTTCTGAACCAGATAAGAGACATGGAACTCCTCCAACCTATATTTAATTTAGAAAGGGAGACGTACCGGGTGACTCGGTATTTACGGTCTTTGTTTTTAGTGACATCGATATCAGAAAACACTTTACCTTTTCTCGACTACACATCTATGTAATTTTTAACGACTACAATTTGTAACTACACTCACTCACTCACTCACTCACTCACTTCAGCGAGTCAACACAGGCTGAGAAACGTTGGGGCACCTGACATCGGGTGGTTCGAGGAGACAGGCACCCTAAGAGGTTCGTTCTTATGACCTCACCCAACAGTAAAGGAAGAGGTCCCCTAGAAGGGTTGGGTCCCTAACTTGGGTCCAGAGGACGTAACGTCCGTCTGCGAAATTGGAGACTCGGTGGTCCCTTCGGGTGGAAGAATAGAGTTTGTCTTACATTTGTAAATCGACCTTTCACTAACAGCATAAAATTACGAAGAAGGTGATATGAGTAGTAAATGTCCCAAAGTAGGCTTATTCCTGAATAAGTGTCCGAGGTCTTAGTTTCAATTTTTTTTTTTTTTTTTCATAAAGAGTAGGATCTGTTTGGAACTTTGGTCCTAGGAGGGGGTTCAGTCTCACACCTGAATGTGTGTTCGGGGTCTCGACGGTCCGGTTAGTCGTCGTGGTTTGTCTTTCAGTCGTCCTAGTCCCGGTGACCTGCGGTTCGTCTTCTTCCTGCGACCACGAGACGTTTCCGTCCCTTGTCTTCGTTTCTGTCCCAAAGTGAAAAAGAAGGGGAATCTAGATGTAGTCATCGTTCCCTCATTCTCCTCGACCAAGATTGTCCAAAGTCCCAGATCTATGGTAAGGGAACCAGGACCCTTTATCATTGTTCCCAGGTCCGGTCCGGACTGAATTAGAGACGATCTAAGAAAGTATTTAGGGCGAGTGAAGATGGAAGGAGGAGATGAGTCAGGATGAAACGTAACTTAGTTAAATACGTAATGACAATTGGAAGAAAAACAGTTTTAATTTCAACGTTTTCTGAGAGTACTTTTACGGAATTGTTTCTTGTTAAAAAGTGTAGTAGTCTTTTCTTCATTACGCAACAATGAAAAACGTTTTGTGAGGGAAAGGGTCAAGCTTTTTCGTTTAACGGATAGTCATCACCCCGTGACAACCATTTATTAGGAGGACGGTTACGTTCTTTTCACCTTTACCGTAGGATGAGGTCATAAGAAGGAACCTTTTACGGTACCCGACTCTTCGGACCGTCCGATGTCAGAAATCCCGTCGTTTCTCAGTCTGTGTTGACTCGATGACCTGTGTCCGTGCGTGTTACTCTTCAATAACAAAATGACAAAGTAAAACCTTAAAGAAACAACTTTCAGGAAGAATAAAAAGAACAAGTAAGTAAACTAAAATATCGAGGTTGTTATCTACTATTTACGTTGTACTAGTAGTCAAAAAGTTACTGCCCAAATTCATTAGAGTTGGAACATGGGTAATTCCTTACATTTGTTTTGTTTTGAGATCGGTCGTAGAAAGGGAACGGATGTCGGGTGTTCGCACGGAAGACCACTAACGTATCCAAGACGACTCAGTCCCTATTCGAGTAGTGGAACACTCCAGTCGATAGTTAGACTTATTGGTCGTTATAGACTGGTCCTTCTGGGTCAGTCTAGGTTCATAGGAGATCGTAACACTAATTTTACTTTCCCGTCAATTTGAGAGTTTGGGACCAGAGAAACACTGGACACTCAAAGTGAAGTAACCCTTAAGTTTAATCCAAGTTTTAGCCTTTCTAATTTCTGTATATTTAAGTAAAGGAGAAATCGTTTCAGGGGACGTACTATTTAAAGTCTACGTCTCTAAACATGATACGTAATAAAGGTTTACCCCTTACTATTGATAATTATCATTTCTATCATATCTTCATCTTTTATGCTAGTTATAGGAGAATCTGAATGGTGGTTTGTCCCTTTTATTCATTTTTAGTCCTAGGTCTGTAACTTTATAAAATTTTACACTTAGAATAAAATTAAAATACTAGTATAGAAAAGTGTTTTTGAAAGTTACCACACGTAATAAAAGTCCTGTTTTAGGTAATAGTGAAAAGGATTTCTATCTACCGAGAAAAATTTTTCACCCGTAAAAAATTAACATGAAGGGTTGAATTTTTGACGGTTATCCCCCTTAAGGGACCACCAGGTCACCAATTCTTAGACAGACGGTTACTTCTCCTGTGCCCAAACTAGGGACCAGGTCCTTCTAGGGTGCATTCACCCCGTTGATCCGGACTCTCACACCGTTGATGACTTCGGACCGTACGGGATCCCTCTGAGACGAGACGTCGTTCTCTCCGATGGTGTCACTTTTCGGGTACGTGGTGTTGATCTCTCACCGGGGACAAGTCAAGTTGGTCTCTTTCGGTTGTGGGTCGTTACTTCTGGGTCGTGTCGGTTTTATTTATTTTTAAAAATTTTTTGGTTGTGGACGGTTATCGAAATAACGTGAATCTTATTTTCAGATGTTCGTAGAAAAAGTAGACCTCGGATAGATCCAGAGAGTAGGTAAAGGCTTGATAGGAGAAGAGTGAGTTTGTCAGATCAGTGTCACTGGAAGACAAATAAGAACTAGGTTTGGTGACACAGGGACAGAATCATGGAAACATAATCGAGACAAATATGAGGACGTAATTAGTTAGGAGTCCGCCCAATGATTATCGGATGGACGTTAGGTCGAAGGGTAAATTTACCACGTAGGAACATTCTACAGAGACCCTCAAGTAGAGATCATGTAGTAGGGTAATACATACATACAGTTTTTTTTTTTTTTTCTAATGATTCACTATAAGGTAGTCGAAAGAAACGAAAACAGATAAAGGAGACGAACTTACATGTAATGTAATTTTGTCACTAGAACAGCCCTGAAGGGACCACCAGGTTACCAATTTTTAGGTGGAACGTCATGTCCCGTGTGTCCAAACTAGGGACCAGTCCCTTGATCCTAGGGTGTACGACGTCTCGTTGATTCGGACCCCCGACGTTAAGGACTCAGACGCACGGTGTTGGTCTCCCAGACACGTGACGTCACATTCTAGGATGTACTACGGACCCACGGTGTTGATTATGAACTTCGAAGTTTTATTTATTCTATTATGTTTATTATTTTTGTTACTAGAACAGAAAGAACAAGTGGTCACATAAAGGTCGTGACTTTTATCACGGACCGGAGTATTCCGGATTTATATATAAACTCCCGAAGGGAGTGTCGAGTCAGTCATTTCTTAGACGGACGTCACGTCCTCTGGGTCCAAGTCAGGGACCCAGTCCTTCTAGGGGACCTCTTCCTTTACCATTGGGTGAGGTCAAAAGAACGGATCTCTTAGGGACCTATCTCCTCGGATCGTCCGATGTCAGGTACCCCAGCGTTCTCAGCCTGTACTGAATCGCTACTTTGGTGGTGGTATATAAACTTCCTCGTTTACGTACTTCCTACTTTAATACTTTTTGATTATAATAGATTTGATCCATTAAAAATGTCTCCGTGCCTCGTAGCAGATTGTAATTCGAAATGTCCAACTAAAAAATAAAAAAATTAGATAACTGAAAAGTCGTTCTAAAGACAGTCGTCTCCCGTCTGAGTCGATTTAAGTAGAGGACCGGTTTGACCAAAGATCTGTGACTGAATTCACTGTACGTCTTCGTATTCGTCTATCTCGTCTCTGAACGAAAGAGGAGACAAAGAAAGTTCACCGACGAGATAGTCCTAACCAGATTTAAAAAGACCTTTAACGATCGATGAGTACTGTCGTAGGAATTCGTATAGAGTTTATTCGTCTTGGACTTTCTCATTCTAGTCTCTATGGCGAATTCGATTTGTAGGAGGACGTTTGGGACAGAGAATTTTCAAGATATATCGGATACATCGAGTTCTTTTAATTGGTCTACCTACAAAGATCTAAGGTCTCCGTTCATATATACATCTGGGTGGTGGTACCATCGAAATAAAAAGAGAGAATAGATAAGTCAAATCAGTACAGGTTGAGAAACACTGGGGTACCTGACGTCGTGCGTTCCGAAAGGATGATAGTTTATATAATATATAGGATGAATGAACCCTATCGTCCCTCCTTGACACCCTCTTCTTGAATGGGTCGTGATCCTTTGGTCTGAAGGTACTACCACTCTGATATCATAACTTTCAAAATGAATAAGGAAAAGAAACTTCAATAAAAAGGAGATCCATACAAAAAAGAGATTGACACTTAAATTAAAAGGGCTCAAAACAAGGTTCGTGCGACTAGTATTACTTCAGAGAGAGAGAACCCGGTGAGGGTGGAATTTTATTCTTTTTATTCGACGGACCTCTACGCAGCCAAATCGAACCGAAATAAAAAACCTTCTGTCGAGACTACGACAGAGGACTCCGAACAAATCTTTTTCCACGCCAGTCCGGTTCCTTACTATGGTTTGTAGGGATCCTTATTATTCTATATATATCTTTTTTTGGGTGGAGAAAGAACATTGGAGAATGATATTATACGATATTTACTGACATCACGATTCCAGTTCAAAACTGATGAAAAATTTACGGAAACTTTATTCTTCCCAGGATTTTCGAACTTTTCTGTGTTTCTTAAATTTATTAAACGTATTTCAGTGTAACGTTTGACCCGAAGGGTCCACCGAGTCACTATTTCTTGGGCGGACTGTTACGTATTCTACGTCCAAGCTAGGGACCCAACCCTTCTAGGGGACCACTTCCTTTACCGTTGGGTAAGGTCATAAGAACGGACCCTTTAAGGTCCCTGTCTCCTCGAACTACCCGATGTCAGGTACCCCAGTGTTAAATATACAGGTTATCTCAAAGCAAAGACTTTATATAAAGTTTTTATTGTAATGACATAACCACAAAAAGAAAGACCGAATGAAGTGAGACATATTAGCCGAGGTCAAAGTAGGTAGAGTAATCCTGACTAAGTTTACATAAGAAAAATTACCGACTCATTATGAGGTAACACATATACGTGGTGTCGAAAGAATAGGTAAGTAGACGACTACCTGTAGATCCAACAAAGGTACAGGACCGATAATATGATTGTGTATATATACCTTAAATCTTTCTACCGCTAATACTGGGACATACGTTCTGTCGTTTTCTCTGTGTCTACACATCTCACCTGAAAACCTGAGTCTCCCTCTCCCTCTCCCACCCTACTAAACCCTCTTACCGTTACTTTGTACATATGATAGTACATTCTTTGCTTAGAGGTCAGATACAGGCTACGTCCTATGTCGTACGAACCCCGACTACGTACCCCTACTGTGTCTCTCTACAATATCCCTCCCTCCACCCTCCCCCCAAGTAGAAACCCTTGTGTACATGTGGGCACCACCTAAGTACAGTTACATACCGTTTTGGTTATGTCATAACATTTCATTTTATTTCATTTTTAATTTTAATTTTTTTTTTGTAATGATAATTACTATTAACGATTGTAAAGAACTCAATGACTCTATTTATGACATATCCTTAATTATAGTAGGTAGGAATGTTGATGAAATACTCCATCTATGATAATAGTAGAGTCACAATGTCTATCCGTCGACTCAGGATCTCTTCAATCATTCCGTTAATTAATCAATCTTCAATCATTCCGTTCCTATGTGTCGATGACTATTATCATGAATAACTCACACAATATATACAAAATCATAAAGTAAACTTAGAGGGTTATTAATAAGTTCTCCCGTGATGAAATTTGAAAATAAACCTATTCTTTTGACGTCACGGGTTCTTGACGAATTAAAAGAATGCCAACGTGTCGATCATTTACTACCTCGGTCTATACGATAGGTTCGTAAGTAAGATCTCGACTTATAAAAAATTTCCACTAAAATAAAACAATAAATAAATAAATAACCGGCTCGTCGTACACGCTAGGATCAAGGGACTGGTCCCCAACTTGGACACAGGGGATCTTGACCTTCGTGTCTCAGGATTGGTGACCTAGTGGTCCATTCAGGACCTGGACTTATAAAATTTAGTAAAGGGTTAGGAGAGTTGTTTAGGGTGTAATTATAAAAGGAAATATTCTCGAGGTGTACCTTAATATCTTTGTGATCGTAAAGTGGTGAACATTGAAAAGTGTAGACACAACACTCATAGCATTATTCTCGGTGGAATTTAAGTATATAAGAGATGAGATGGTGGTTCCATTCGAATGATTTAAATTCAGAGGGAATTCCAATTTTACCCGAAGGGACCACCGAGTCTCCAATTTCGGACGTTACGCCCTCTGGACCCAAACTAGGGACCCAACCCTTCTAGGGGACCACTTCCTTTACCGTTGGGTGAGGTCATAAGAACGGACCTCTTAGGGTACCTGTCTCCTCGAACTACCCGATGTCAGGTGCTCCAGCGTTTCTCAGCCTGTGCTGACTCGTTGAAGTGAAAGTGATTCCAATTTTACAAGGAGTCGATATTTTCCAGGACGTATCTTCGTAGGGGAGGATGAGAAGTCGGAGTCAAAGGGGTTGGGGAGGGAGTAGTGAGGAAGGGAAACTCCTGGTATGTAAGAAGTCTGGTTGTCAGATGGAACGGTAGGACAAACTGAAACGACTACTAAGGGTGTTAACAGACCTAGATTTAAGGTTAGACTGTAGTTGCGGAGTAGAGAAGAGAAATATCAAAACAGAGGAAAGAAAATAGGTGCTTATATGACGTAGTTCGATCGAGAATAGAGACACGAAAATAGAGAGGTGTACACCAGCAGTGAGACCTTTCTGGTGGGTCCCGGTCTCAACGAAAAGGACCTTTTGGACTTGAATCTGAATGTCTGATCTAGTTTACAGTGGAGCAAGTTTCTATGGGTGCACACATTTGTGACAGTCATTGAATAAGTAAGGAGAAACGAAGACACTGAAGGATGCATACAAGTTATCGTCATGTACTGTACGAGAAGATTAGTCGTTAATTCTAGTAAGGAAGGTGAAGAGGTTCGTGGATTTTTATCTCGGAGGGGACACGGATGGTATTACAAACTGAAAATCATCCGTACTTAATTTCTACATAACTTTGTTAATCTTCACCAAATATGGTACTGAGAAAAAGATATGTCAAAAAAGAAAATAAATACAATAGTACCTCGTGAAACGAAAAAACGCCCCTCCCTCCGACGTCTCGTATACCCTAGAATCAAGGAGTTCGTCCCTACCTTGGGTTCGTGGGACGTAACCTTCTCGTCTCAGAATTGGTGACCTGACGGTCTCTCCAAGGAGACGGTACAGAGAACTTACTTCCCAAACACGACACCAAGTCCTTTACTTCGATTTTTAGAACCTTTTTAAGTTTTGACAATATTAATTATACTCATTCCCTTTGTACCTTGAACCTAAAGTCCAAGAGAAGAATGATAATAAAAGGGGAATTTGTGTTTATGCCAAAGTATAAAAAACTATTCCGATATAAATCTGTCCTTTAGACTGGGTATCAATAAAGTAAGAGAGAGAGACCATGCAATAATGACGTTTCACGATATCAACGTTGAGAAAGGTTATATGTTAACTGAATCTTAGAGGATGTGACATTTTTTACTAAAATCTTTCGTGAGTATGTTGGGGTGTTGTGTAACCGAGATTGTAAAATGGAAAAGAGAAATGTCGGTCCGAGGAGTTTTTTCTTCTGTCTTTCCACCCCCCTTTTCCTTACTTCTCTTTTAATAAATTTAATACATAAAAGAAAGAATTGATGATCAAGGAAAGTTTAGGGACGATACTTTTTACTGGTTATTAGGTAAAACGAAGGATAAAGATTATTTAACAAAAATTGGAAGACGAACGAACTTGAGAGACGGTATAACAAATAATAAAAATTTTAAACGAGAAATAATGGTAACCGAAAAGGTAAAGAGAGTTTCAATCACAGAGAACCGAAGGATCTTCGGAGAGAGAGGACGAGGTGTAGGTAATGACAGATAGTGAGTAACAATCACCCAGGATGACCCGGAGAAAGAGTCGGACGGGAAGCTAATATAAGGGGTTCTAAGAGAGGAACCGTAAGAAGAGGACACAAAACAGAATGAAACAAAAGTAAAATGTAAGGAGTCACTAGAGTGAGTCTTTCAAATTAGGGATGGACGACGACGACGACGATTCAGTGAAGTCAACACAGGTTGAGACACACTGGGGTATCTACCGTCGGGTGGTCCGAGGGGGCAGGGGCCCTAAGAGGTCCGTTCTTGTGACCTCACCCAACGGTAACGGAAGAGGTTACGTACTTTCACTTTTAACTTTCACTTCAGCGAGTCAGCACAGGCTGAGAATCGTTGGGGTACCTGATATCGGATGGTCCGAGGAGACAGGTACCCTAAGAGGTCCGTTTTCAAGACCTCGTCCAACGGTAACGGAAGAGGTATTAGGGATGGATATTCGGTAATTAAGAGTACACACAACCCAACCGGTTTTACAAACTCGAAAAGACATTGTAGAATACCTTCTTGAGTTTACTAGGGGAAAAACCGGTTCGGATACCCGAAGGGAACACAGAGTAGACCCTTTCTTAGGTTCTCGGGGACCTCTTCCCTTTCCGATGGGTGAGGGCGCACGACCGGACCTCTTAAGGTACCTGATATATCAGGTACCCCAGTGTTTCTCAGTCTGTGCTGACTCGTTGAAAGTGAAGTGAAGTATGTAAATCGAGTCTTAGCAATGGAGTCTGGGTGTACTCTATATATGTTCACGGAAATCCGTTGAGGTTGACGAACACGGAAGAGAATGTTCGTACAGTGTGAGTGTGACTTAGGTAGTAGAAGGGGTCAGGAGGACATCGAAAGAATCAACTACCCTCGTGGTAGATGTACTGTAGTCTACTTTGAGTCAGTTGGATACGAAAGCAGGAGGAACGGAAGGGGGAAACATTGGCCAGTGGTTATGAAATTTGTGAGTGAACAGTTATAGAAAGTGTAGATTAAGGAGAAGGAGTAAGGGTGTGATGAAATCGAGTCTTAGAAGAATGGAGTACGAGCCAGATTTCATTTCCGAGCCATAATCGAGTAAGTCGAAGTATAAGGAAGTTTTGTAGGGGGAGGTTGAGATGGGAAGTCGGTATTATATAAAGTAAGAGGCATTATTCAATGTATTCTGACGGTACCGAAAGGAGAATACACAGACCGACGGACATCGTTGGAGCCGGGGAATTTGGGAGGGTAAAGACAAGGGTACAGTGTTCTTTGTAGAATTTCAATTCAGGTGAGTTACCAGTGAGGGAGAAAGTTTAGAAAGGACTAGAGACGGGAATGGTCTGTCTTTCCTGGTTAAGGAGATCCTCTCGTACGGGGTAGTGTCGTGACGTAGTGTGGACGACAAGTGAATTGTTGAAAGAATAAGAAATTTAAAGGAGTATTCGTCCCTAGTATAGTATAAACTTTAATATAGGAGTGATAAAACGTTGTACGGACCGTACTGTGCCTGGAGTTCGTATTCAAATCCCTTTCCTCCAGACTTTCGTAACAGAAAGTAAAGATAAAACATAGGAAACTTAATAAACCGTACAAAATTTGTGTTTACATTTAAAATATAGTTTTTAATTTTTGATCTTTTATTCACTTACACCTATGAAATAAAAATAAGTAAGATTTCTTTTATAATTTAAAAGGGTCCGTATTAACAGAGTGTTAGAATTTAACTTAGACTTAGAAGACGTAACGACTTTTTGAGCGTCTCATCAACAACGATAATAAAAATCGTCGTTTTACTATAGTCTAGACAAAAATATTATTTATTACTCCGAAAATAACACTATAAGGAGATTTATGAACGTAATAGTACTCTACCTTTGTTTTATAGTCTGTACGTCCTATTCTGTTGATAATAGTCTACAAACGGAAGTTCTGTAAAACTGGAGGTGAGGAGGACGAGGTTAACGGTAAGAATGTTTTTCCAACGGTCTACAAAGTCGACCACAAAATAGGACGAGGTGGGCAGAGAGGTGGGAGATTGGAGTCGTCTTGAATGACCATGTGGGACAAGGACTAGTACGACTAGTGATTCCAAACACGTTTAAGGGTCAAGATCAGTTTCCACTTTTACTTCGACATATGTTCGATGAACTTTGGTGTCAGAACTCTCGACTGAGAAGTGTCCTAAACAACCTCCTTGTATGGTATAGGATAATGTGTATAGGCCACCGATGTCTTAGACTGTAGAGTTTCAGTAGCCAAACAAAGTATAGTTCCTCCGACTTTTAAAGGTCCTAGATCATGGTCTTTGATCTATGTAATCATATTTATTTAGTTACTTATTTTAGATTTTTCGACGGCGTTCTTGGGGTCCACCGTGTCACCATTTCTTTGGTGGATGGTTCCGTCCTCTGTACCCAAGTTTGGGAGCCAGTCCTTCTAGGGAACCTCTTCCTTTACCGTTTGGTGAGGTCATAAGAACGGACCTTTTAGGGTATCTGTCTTCTCGGACCGTCCGATCTCAGGTTCCCCAACCGTTTCCTCAACCCATGTTGACTCGCCGATTTATTGTGGGACACCATACTCTTGGATAAGGGCAAAGATGATGTCAAACTCTAAAAAAAAAAATGGTTTTACGTCCAGTGTAAAGACGGAACCTAACAGACTCAAAAGATCCTTTATCTTAGGAAGAAGAGACCTGACTCTTTTTATATATACATATTTACACACGTACGATTCGACGAAGTCAACACAGACTGAAACACACTGACGTACCTGACATCGGACGGTCCGAGGAGACAGGTACCCTCAGAGGATCGTTCCTGTGACTTCACCCAACGGCAAAGGAAGAGGTTCCCTAGAAGGACTGGGTCCCCTAGCTTGGGTGTAGAATACAGAGGACGTAACCATCCGTCCAAGAAATGGTGATCTCGGTGAACCCTTCGGGTATACATATATATCAATACATATTTACGTTTATATTTATATATATATGTAATACTCTGTTCCACTTGATAGTCTTTATCGTATTCTGTACTGATTTTAATCAAAGTGTAAAATTAGGTTAATAAAGTTATTATAAGATCCTCAGTTCTCTTGTTTTCCCTTACTCTACCCTACGTTAACGTTGTCGTCGGTAATAAACATAGTGGTTTAGTACCTTAAAGTCTCCACTTCCCTACGATCTTCCGTAAACAAAACTAGGGGAGAGTAAAGTGTCTATTATTTTGGTTTGGGGACTACAACCGTACTGAGAGGGATCCGGAGTTTTGAAGTTCTTCGTCTTAATAATGTTGTTTGATAGTCCCAACGGCATAGACGAACCTTTGTGGAGAGATTTCAGCACTCAAGTTTTGATCGTCTTTCCATCGGAAATAGTTAGACTTAAAGGTCTAGTCTAGTGTCTACCATTGATTTTGTCGTAACCTAGACTTGTGTCCTTCCTCTTTTCTGTAACGAGATTGACAGGTAAGTGAGAGGGGAAACGGACACACGATGTGTTTTACCATTCTAATTGTGTGGGAGTTTACGTTTGGTGAGACGGTGTTTGTCCGAGAATCTTTTTAGAGACATGTACGTGACTCAAATTAAAAAAGTGCACTAGTATATACACCGTATGTTCAACATCTTTTCACGTGTCTATACGTAGGAACATTTAGTGTCTTTGTAAAAGAGAGAAAGGAGGTGAAGCATGGGAGGATCCGATCCTTCGACCATGGGATCGAGTAGAGGACGTAAAGAGTTCGCAGACTGGTGGAACCTGATGCCCATGGACATACCGGTTCGAGACCGGCGACCCTACATCGTCTCCGAACTCTTACGTCCGAGTAGCACCACAGAGGTAGTCGTAGGTCGTACAGGGCGCACGACGACATGAACCGGTCGTAGACCTAAGGACGTGCCCACTGGCACCCGACACCGACCTAAAGGGGCTCACTCTGTCAAGTCTCTGGCTCCGTGACTTTCCGTACGGATGCCAAGAGGCGGGACTCGTTCATCATCCCCTTCGGAGACTGAGGTCAAGGACGGTGCTCTCCGGGCCGGGGACAGGATACTTGAACTTGAGACTAACGGTTTAGGCAGTCCGGCTCCCCTTTGTCGCACACAAAAGATAAACCCGCCAGAGGAAGACTTGTTAGTAGGTTCCCCAACGGGAAGAGCCGAGAGAAAACAAATAAACAATCATGAAGGACACATTGATGTTGGATTTTTCTGCCGTTCTTAAATGTTAGCGGTCTTCCTTCCAAGGGTCGTTATTAGGGTCTCCCTGGAGTGTTCCGAGAATAGGTAGTGTGTGAGGGACTCAATGAGTCTAGAGCAAATCAGACGGACACGGAAACACTTTTCTGTAATAACCTGACCGAAGAAGGAAAGAGGCTCCCGTATTCCATTTCGTCCCAGGGGTTGGACACCCGTACCTGACCATGGACGACAGTCTAGTCGGAACCGTAATCCAATCTTTATTTCATGTATGGACCAGAATCTAGGGACCTATACAAGGTCATAGAGGGTCAAATAACAGATACCCTTGAACTTATCTTAAACATAGTATGGCAACATATTTTTAATGTATTTAGAATTAATACAACTTAACCAAGTATCACAAAAAGTCCAAATGATATAGGAAGATGAAGAGACACATAAGTACGATAATTAAAAACTCTCAAACTATAACTTTGCGGTTGATTTTTAGAATTAAATAGATGAATTTTTATTAACGCTATATACTGGAACAAAATATAAAAGGTTGAGAGGATATTTACACAATAGTATAAAAGTATTAAATCTTTTCTTTTTTCTTTCTTTTATCATTTTACTAAAAGTTTTTATTTAATTCACGTGTTATTTGCATTACGTGAACTTAGTAGGACTTTGATGAGGGACGTGGGGACCAAGTACCTTTTTAATAGAAGGTGTTTTAACCAGAGACCACGGTTTTTCTAATCACACCCTTGGTCACACATGTACCTTTTACCCCTCTGAAGTGGGATATCCGAAATGTACCATTTCGTAGTTTATGTCGTTTACAGTCGGATCCTCTCAGGAAAGCAACGACAAAATTAGTGACAACGTAGGGGTGCCTGACATCGGGTGGTCCGAGGAGACAGGTGTCCTAAAGGGTCCCTTCTTATGACCTCATCCAACGGTAAAGGAAGAGGTCTCCTAGGAGAACCGGGTCTCTAGTTTACGCACAGAGGACGTGACCGTCCGTCTAAGAAATGGTAGACTCGGTGGTCTCAGGACACTTAAATTACACCGTGATTAGAGTTTTGAAGAGGAAGGTTAAGACGAAAAATCCCAATCGCAATCTCTTTTTTCTACCTCTAACTGAAGGTGAATTTAACCTTTCACCTTCAGAAGGTGAAAGTAAAATGTTTTTCCCTCTAAATTCAGGTCATTCTACTTCGCTAATGAGATTTCTGTGTAGCAACCACTCGAAATTTTTATGAGACAACATCATCAGTTAAGTCACTAGAAAGAAGTATCGTGTGTCACTTTCACTTTCAACGAGGCAGGACAGGCTGAGAAACGTTGGGTTACCTGATATGTCAGGCACCTTAAGAGATCCAGTATTATGACTTCACCCATCGGAAAGGGAAGAGGGCCCCTAGAAGGGTTTGGTCCCTAGTTTGGGTCCAGAGGGTGTGACGTCCACCTAAGAAATGGTCGACTCGGTGTTCCCTTCGGGAATATATGTCATATACCTGAGTTAATTTCTAAAGTAATATATTAATATGTAAACCATGGACTACTAGAACTTGTACGTGTATAAAATGACCTTCAGTCTTTAAAATCCAGATAATGATGGATACTGAAATCTTTTTGTCCATTGGAAAAAAAAAAAAAAAAAACCGGATTTAAATGATTTAAATGATTCTTCAAACCAAATCTATTATAGGTTTAACAAAAGGGTTTATTCATGTTATCTTAATGTAATAAGATGGTTACGAAAAGACATAAACCCCCTTTATTGAACCAATTTAGTTTGTATGATTTACGTCTCTTCTCACCTTCTGTTAACCCGACCCTGTCGGTCCTTTGTATAGAGCACTTAAGTAATACACAGAGGTCGACACATAACAAGTAGTTCAATAAAATTTAACTTGTTTAGATTTCTCTTGAAAGGGAACGTATTACGGGACATTCTTCGTCTTTTAGTTTTTAATGAACCGGTAAACGTAACCTGTTTACATTTATAATCTTTTACAATGTTTTCTTTTCTGTGATTTTTTTTACCTTCCCTCTCCATTCACTTCGATGCATACTTTGAGTTCGTTCTTCTGTCTTATAGTCTTTATCAACATCAACTCTACAATGTTAAATCCACTACGACTATTAATACTAAGATTACTTTATCAGTAATCTTAATAAAGGACTTGAAGTCAATAAGTTCCCGAAGTGACCACTGAGTCTGTCATTTCTTAGACGGACGTTACATCCTCCGGGTCCAAGTTAAGAACCCAACCCTTCTAGGGGGACTTCTTCCCTTATCGTTAGATGAGGTCATCACAACGGACCTCTTAAGGTGACTGTCTCCTCGGACCACCCGATGTCAGGTGTCCCAACGTTTCTCAATCTATACTGATTCACTGATTGTGTTTAATCAATAAGTTCCTCTAGGAATTATTAAAATGGTTTCTTGGATGTAATTGTAAAAATGATGAACAGGAATTTACGAATTATAAAAAGTCGGTACTTTTTCTAAGAATGAAGTAACATCCAAGATAAGAGTCTAAGACTCCGTGTTGTCACCTTTTGTTTTGAGACATGAAAATCTCGGATGTAATATACCTTCTTCAGTCTACGATATGTTCTTTCTATCATTCATTCATTTGATATCTTATATAATGTGATACTAGTCTCAATACCTTTTTATGTCTTTCACTCCTTCTAATTCTTGTATGTCCCTGAAGAGACCACAAGGTCACCGACTTTGGTACACGAAGGTTACGTCCCCTAGACCCAGGGTAAGGACCAGTCAAAGGGTGTACGGAGTCACTTCTGAACTCTCGGTGTTGATTCTGGGTCGTCTCGGTTTTATTTATTTACAATTTTTCTTTTATCTTACATGGTCTTTCCTCAACCTTTAAAAGTTCTTCCATCACTCTTAGTAGGAGTAACTTTCTTAGGCGTCTTTAGATCCCATTCTTATCAAGTCCATTTCCCTGGTCCTTAGAGTTTCCGGGGCTCTCCGTTCGTACGACCGACACTGACTCATTGACATTCCTTTGGTAACAGTATTTCGCTTACTCACTACTCTTCTCTGGGAACCGAACTTCCTTATTTTGAAAAATCTCATTATGAGTCGATAAAAATAAATTATAAAAACTACGTAATTTATAAGTCAGAGACCCATTTTTATTTTAGATATATATTCTGTTTTCTGTATTCTTCTGTACCGGTGGATTCGAGTTATTTCTAAATTATCGTTTCTTGTAGTCTAATAAGAACGGACCTCTTAAGGTACCTGTCTCCTCAGACAGTCTGATGTCAGGTACCCCAACGTCTTTTAGTCTATACTGACTCTCTGATTGTGGGAGGAAAGTTAGTTCTAATACCGTAGGATATGACCGGTCGTTAACAGAACCAGTTATATGTTTCCCAGAAATCAAAAAACCAATCTAAAAAAGAAAAAAAAATTTAATCTATACACCCTTCAGTTCCTCTCAAAATTATCTCCCGACCATACTGAACAAATTTGACTTTGAGGTTATAAAACCGGTGGACTACACTTCTCGGGTGAATAATCTTTTGTAGGGACGACCCTTTCTAACGTCCGTTTTCTTTTCCTACTAACCTACCGTAGTGATTGAGTTGCCTGTACTCAAACTCGTTTAAGACCCTCTATCACTTCCTGTCCCTCCGGTCCGCACGACGTCAGATACCCTAGCGCTTCTCAGTCTGTGTTGAATCGCTGACTTGTTGACGAAACATCCACGATCTTCTGATGAAACTTTTAATAACGTTATTGAGTCCGTTCTCCTCTACCACTAGGAACTTCTCCATTCACAAAAGACATCGTACTAGTAAGGAGTAGAACTTAATGGGAACTCTGTATTCCAGATGATCGACGAGAAAAGTGAAAAGACAGTGAACCTTTTCGCACCTACAAAAGACAAGTAAGAGTACGTACTAAGGTGTAACCGACATTATCATTGTTCCTTACATTCCGTATAAAATCTGTCGGATCAAGAACAATTTTGGTACGAAAGTCAAAAGTGAATATCCAATAACAACGATCGGGCAGACAAGATCTATTCATGTCGACTTGTAAGTCGTAGGTTTTAACAAAAGAAACTAATAGCACTAAAGAAGTTGAGTACGCGAGGTAAAATTCCTGTGTCCTCTTTTTTAATTTGGTTTTTGTTTTAATTTTATGTACCGTAGAAAAGTTTCAGGGTGAAATACGTAATTAAATTGAGTCGAAATTATTGGAAAAGTAAAAGTGTAAAGAAAGGTCTATCACTGTCGGGGTCAATCACATAATCTTTTCATTATCAGTGAAACGTTTTTAAAAAAGAGGAAGAGAATCTAAAAATTTATAAATTCTAGATGTTAAATAAGAAGTCGTGTTTTGATGGATGATATGATGAAGGAGGGGTCACGGTTTAAGTAGCAGTAAAACCCCCTTTTCCGTTTATTATTATCACAATTAATATGTACCGTGTATTAAATTTACGGTTTCTAAGAAATTAATTGTAAAAATAATTTTACTGTATTGTCATTACAAAATTTCACTTTTTAAGGTACTTGAACTGTGTCAAAGACAAGTGTATAATTATTTGTGATCTGACAGAGAGATCATTAATACCTTTAGGGGTGACCTTTATATTTATTGTGGTTACCCTTTCAAATTTTCTTTAATTCTCTGTTTAGTAGTATACTCCTTTGAATAAATACAAGGTTATTATGGAAAATGTCATTAAAGACTCTTTAACGACTTTTGACGTTTTATCAGTAGTATTTTTATTATTTTACAAAACGTAATGTTTTACAATTATGGAATGGTTATCCTGTCCAATGAAAAAATATAAATAATTAGTCTAGAAAAAAACTAACTATCATAAATTTTTCTCTTTAGAAAGAATGGTTTCGTCTAAGGGATGTTAAAGTATAATATGTTCTAAGAGAATCTCTATACCGTCTGTACAATAGAACCAATAACTTAATTCCTTTTTTTTACGTTGATTACCAAAAATACTACGAAAACCAGTATTAGTACTGGTATCTCTACTTATTTTATTATTTTACCGAGACTAAAATTATTTCGAAAAAAAGGTAAAAAAGTAAATCGATAAGTTTTATATAAAGATAGACACAGACTATGTGACGATTTTCACCGTCTTATTCATCACCTTTGTGTAGTGTACTAGAGGTCACCGTGAAAAATCCTGTTTTATGTTGAGACCATATCAGTCTATAATTTTGGAGGACTTTGTGGTTCTTAAGTGTCGATTAGGGTCTATTTGTCTTACCGTCTTACTTTTAAGAGGGTAACTATTTTTAAGTTCCAGTCCACAAGACTAAGGTAAAGATCATGAGATTATTAATCTTGTGTTATGACTAATGGCGTATCTGAACCCCCCATACCTTTAGTGTCGGTCGGAAGGTAGGACAAAGAGTCGATTCTGACTTCAACCGACTCGAGAGATCTATAAAAAAAGTCGTTAATAAAACTGGAGTTTATACAGAGAAAAGACAAACCTAAATATGGGAGGAATCATAGAATGTATGTAGAGAGACGAGGAGGTGGTAATATAACTGTCGAAGAAGAGTGTTTATGACATACTTACGTGCGATGTTTCAACCAGCATTTATAGACTGTGTACCTAGGTACGTGTCAACACTCTGCTCAGAAAAAGTCATTGACATGAAGACTAAACTTTGGACAATTTTATTTTACGTTACACTATTAATCATGTTCTTATCCCTTATGATAATTATAGATGACAGAGGTATTATGACCGTATCAACCATTCCTATAACCACTTTTTCTCAAAGGCTTCACGTATAATAACTTTTGTTTACTTAAACTTAAGTTTAAAAGGTTTACCATCGCATTGTCGGAAGTGATAATTCCGTATTTTTCCTGAGTTTTTAAAAAATTCTTTATGATGATCAACTTTTATTTTAATTTATGTTGAGACTGTTTTTTCTTTTTAGTAAATTATGAAATATTATAATTTAATATTATGTATTATTAACAAATGAATAGAAAGTTGGAAAATGGATCTCCATATGAAAATGAATGAAGAACCTTCCTTTCAATATTGGTTGGATCTGTCGTATAAGTTTTCGTCTCTGTAATGAAACGGTTGATTCCAGGTAGATCAGTTCCGATACCAAAAAGGTCACCAGTACATACCTACACTGGACAACCTGACACTTCTTTCGACTCGTGACTTCTTAACTACGAAAACTTGACACTACAACCTCTTCTGAGAACTCTCAGGGAACATGACGTTCCTCTAGGTTGGTGAGGTAAGATTTCCTCTAGTTAGGACCCACAAGAAACCTTCCTTACTACGATTTCGACTTTGAGGTCATAAAACCGGTGGAGTACGCTTCTCAACTGAATAACCTTTTCTNTTGACACTACAACCTCTTCTGAGAACTCTCAGGGAACCTGACGTTCCTCTAGGTTGGTGAGGTAAGATTTCCTCTAGTTAGGACCCACAAGAAACCTTCCTTACTACGATTTCGACTTTGAGGTCATAAAACCGGTGGAGTACGCTTCTCAACTGAATAACCTTTTCTGAGACCACGACCCTCCCTAACCCCCGCCCTCCTCTTCCCCTACTGTCTCCTACTCTACCGACCTACCGTAGTAGCTGAGCTACCTGCACTCAAACTCACTTGAGGCCCTCAACCACTACCTGTCCCTCCGGACCGCACGACGTTAAATACCCCAGCGTTTCTCAGCCTGTGCTGACTCGCTGACTTGACTTGACTATGAATAATTTATTTCATCGTCAAATCATTTTATAATAAGCCATATAAATCACTCATCTGGTTCATCTTCTCAAGAACGATTGCCACTGACTCTTGATTCACTTCTTAGTGTTTATAGTTCTGGTAACTTTTCGTTAAGTTTGTTGAAAGATATAAAATTTTTTATAAATAATAAAATAAATAAACCGAAGAGACTCAGAATCAATACCGTATGTCATAGAAACCAACGTTGTACACTTCAGAATCAACTCTGTATAGATCAAGAGACTGGTCCTTAACTTGGACCCGGAGGACGTGACCCTTACATCTCAGAATCGATGACCTGGTGGTCTTTTCAGGGTTTGTTGGGATATAAAAAATTACGTACGACTTCCAACATAACATAAGGTTATATTACTATCTGTTACTCTTAACCGGAAGGGACCACCGACTCTCCCGTTTCACAGACGGGTGTTACGTCCTCTGGACCCAAACTAGGGACCCAACTCTTCTAGGGGACCTCTACCTTTACAGTTGGGTGAAGTCATGAGAACGGACCTTTTACGGTACTTGCCTTCTAGGACCATCCGATGTCAAGGACCCTAACGTTTCTCAGGACTTGCTGATTCGTTGAAGTGAATACTCTTAACGGTATTCATTTGTCTTCGTACCGAGACAAGACAGGCGGGAATGAAAGGATTTCCTCCTCACAATCAATAAATCGGTTTGAGTTTCCCGTAATGACTCGGAGTCACATTTTCGATTCCAGACCATGAGAAGTAGGGCATGTAGATAGAGAAGAACCAAGACTCCTACCACCTAACTCTTTTAAGAAGACAACTTTATTAATCCGTTTCCAGTACTTTGTCTAAACTAGGTCGGAGTCCCTCTTAAGACCGGTTACAAGAAGAGGTTTTATAGAAAAACTGTAGATTCTCTAAAACCTCTTACATGTCTCGGTCTAATTTTACCGACAGTGGCTACTTATCAATGTGTAGTTTTACAACCAAAGCTGGATGAGAATGCTGAAATCCCTCAGGTGATCAGTCAAAAATTTTATCGTTTGCTTTTGAGTTGTGTTTGTTCACGATGTCTTTTTATTCTATATATAAAACAGTTCTAGCGAGTAATTATTTAAGTTACACGAACCGGTTTTACTCTATCAAGTCACCATATTTTAGTTTCACACTAGTATGAGTCGTCAAACATGATAAGTGTGGGTTATCACGAACGGTCTTCGTTTACTTTTCGGTGAGACATTTTAAGTTTAATTAAGATGTTTTCAAATTCTATACAATTCACGTAATTGTTGTTGTTGTTGTTGTTTTGTTAAGTCCGTATCTGCTTTTGTTTATTTGTTTACTTATTTTTAATCTCCTTTTTACGTTGAAGGGGTCACCAGGTCACCGATTCGGAGGTGCGAAAGTTATACTCCTCGGGTCCAAACTAAGGACAAACTCTTTGATCTGGGGTGTACGACGTTGATTCACAAGCGTACGTATGACATTGTTTTTCTTGGGCGTACAGTGTTGCTTCTGGGGTGGGTTTGTTTATTTATTTACAAAAATTAATCTTCTTTTTCTATTGTCTTTGTCTATGTGTACTCATATTTTGTGATCCAATAGTTTGTGTTTATAATTTCGTTGATATGTCTCATAAGATCCTCAATTTTCTGTTATAACTCTTACAAAACCTTTTCGATTCTTAATATTTAACGTTGACCTATCTACACTCTTTAATATTTTGAATTTTTAAGTAATTTGTTTCAATTTTCGAATTAATCCCGAAAATTGTCGTCAAATTGACTTCTTCTCCTTTTTCTTGCTTTGACTTTCTCCATACTGTCCATTTATCCAATTTCTTTTTTCTGTTTTGATATCCTTTTTCATTTACTCTGTATATCCTATAACACTTACCCAGATATTATGTAAATTAACCTTAATATCTTCTTCCCATCTTTCAGTCCTTTCCCGTTGTAAACTTCGTTCATACCGACTTTTGAAGTTTCGACTTTTTTCTGTATTTTGTATAACGAAAGTTTATTAACTGGAAAGTTTTTGTTGTTATTTTTATCTTTTGTAATATTATTATAGAAACTTACGGACTCTCTTTTTCCAATGTCTAAAGATTAAAATATGAGTTTTATAAAAAAATCTTTTCAACTTTACTTCTCAAAATCTGTTCGTGTCTCTTAAGTTGACATTTTGAAGTTGAGATTTCCTTTATGCTTTTACATAAGAAGTCTAAAATTTTTTTACTACGTTTTACCTTCCATCCTCTCCGTCTCTCCTTATTCTTCGTTACTTTTGGTACTTAGACACCCCTTTTAGATTATTTTACGTATCTAGAGATAACAAAAGATCCCGATAGAAAAATGACTGAGGCTCTACGGTAGTTAACAACCAACCAACGGTAAATAAATTAAATTATGACACTTTATTTACGTAGACTTTACTCTTAAATCGTCTTTTGGATCGTCTTCGACCTTTTGTTTCCTGATAAAACCACGTCCTAATTTACTTTTTATTTTGGTGGTTTGTCTTTTTTTCTCATTGTTTACTTTACACGTAAAGAGTTAGAACGGTGGTCCACCTCGCAACACCGGGCACAATCAGTGAGTCAGCACAGACGGACGGTGTGGGGCCTGACATCGAGTGGTCCTAGGAGACAGGTACCTTAAAGGGTTCGTTCTTATGACCTCACCCAACGGTAAAGGAAGACGTCCCCTCGAAGGTGTGGGTCCCTACCTTGGGCCCAGAGGACGTGACGTACATCCAAGAAATGGTAGACTCGGTGGTCCCTTCCACCTTCCACCCTCCTCTTTTAATACAGGGGTCCTACAACTTAGTGTTCGACGAATGCGTATGTTAAAGAGATAGACTTGGGTACTATTTTTCGTACACGGTCTGTGACACGGTTCACTAAAATGAAAATAGAGTTTTAGAAATCTCCACCCTTAATAAAAATAAGAGGAAATGTCTAAACCTTTCCCCCCCCCCCCCCGGGTCTATTCTAATTCGTTGAATAGGTCAAGGTGTGTCACTTTCCTGGTCTGAATCCGACTTTTGACTGAAGTTTCGGGACGAGAATTGGTGTCTAAATGTTACTCACTCACGAGGAAGGACCCTTAGAAGTTTGTGTACGGGAGAACCATTCTTTCGACTCCCTGGTGAACACAACTATAGAACTTCACTGGTGAGTCGTGAAAAACTGGACATTCAGGAGGAGATAGGAGAACAAAATGAAAAAAAAAAAAAGGACCGAGCCACAGAGAAGGGTAGTGACACAGAGAAAAAGAGAGAGAAGGAATAATACCGGTTGTCTAACCTAGGAATTGACACACTGTACGAGAATGGAGAGACTCTCTTCCATACTTCGAAACAGAGATGCCTATGAATGTCCAATCTGTTGTTCCACCTCGGTAGGAGGGTCTCGGTACCAAGAAGACAGGCTGCCGCTCTTTCGGGATAGGTTTTACTTACTAGTCCGACCCTTCTGTGAGCGGAACTATATTTGAGGACATTCCTTTGTATCTATGTTCAGTTCCTCTCTCTTTCTCTCTGTCACTTCCTGTCTCTACTATCTGTCTCTTCTATGTCTCTTTCTGACAATCCTCTAAAACTCTCTGTCTCTAACTTAGTGGAACTACCTCCTACGCACGTATATGACCGTAGTCGGATCTATCTGCACGGTTAAGAACTTACGGTCAGTGACAGAGTTTTTCGTATAGAGTAAAAACGTCTCAGGAATAACAAATTAAAAGGTTGTTTCTTATCTAGGAAGAAAATGTATATCGACAGGTCGAAAGGGTCTTGCTGAATAACTTTTCTAACAGAAAAGACGTAACATATAAGAACCGAGAAAACAGTATCCAATCCACTGGTATCCACGTACCCAAATGAAGACCCGAAAATAGGATAAGGTAACTAGATATAAAGATGAAACCCCGGTCGTGGCATGATAGAAGTACTGACATATCAGACTTCAGGCCTTCGGACTAAGGAGGACGAGACAAAAAAGAGGAGTTCTAACGAAACCGATAAACCTCAGAAAACATAAAGGCATGTTTAACTTTTTTAGAAGATTAAAATACTTTTTACGGTAAACATTAAATTATCCTTTTAAAGTAACTTAGACATCTAACACAACCCATCATATCAATAAAAGTGTCATGATCAGAAGGTTGAGTTCTTGTACCACATAGAAAGGTAGACAAACACAGTAGAAACTAAAGAAAGTAGTCATAGTATCAAAAGACTCATGCCCAAAAAACGGAGGTAGTCAAGTCAAGTCAAGTCAACGAGTCAGCACAGGTTGAGAAACACTGGAGTACCTGACGTCGTGCGGTCCGGAGGGACACGTAGTGATTGAGGGTCTCAAGTGAGTCTGAGTGCAGGTAGCTCAGTCACTACGGTAGATAGGTAGAGTAGGAGACAGCAAGGGAAGAGAAGGACGGAAGTTAGAAAGGGTTGTAGTCCCAGAAAAGTTTACTGAGTCGAGAAGCGTAGTCCACCGGTTTCATAACCTCAAAGTCGAAACTGTGGTCAGGAAGGTTACTTGTGGGTCCTGACTAAAGGAAATCCTACCTGACCAACCTAGAGGAACATCAGGTTCCCTGAGAGTTCTCAGAAGAGGTTGTGGTGTCAAGTTTTCGTAGTTTAGAAGACGTGAAAGAAACGGAGGTATTCAATCCAAATAAAACTCCATAATAGGAAAGATAACGTTACCATTCACTTTAATCTTGTGAGGGATTGAGATATGTATTTTTATTTGAGTTTTACCTAATTGTTGAATTTACATTCCGACTTGCGACATTTAGAATCTTTCTTCGTATCCGTCTTGTGAGAAACTGTATTTATCGTCGTCCTAAAAAAACCTGAGTGGAAGATCTCATTACTTTTATTTTTGCATACTTTTGTCTATTGTTTACTCTGGATTAATTTGAATTTCGAAAACATGGTGTTTCCTTCGGTGTTCGGTTTGCTTTTCTATCAGGAATCTCACCCTCTTTTATAAACGTTTGTTTTGTTGACTGTTCCCTAACTAGAAGTTTTATATGTTTGTCGAGTACGTTGAGTCATAGTTTTGTTGTCTGTTGTTTTATTTTATCCGTCTTCTGGATCTCTCTGTAGAGAGGTTTCTTCTGTATGTTTACCGGTTGTTTAGGTACATTTCTACCAGTTGTAGTGATAATCTCTTTACGTTAAGTTTTGTGTTACTTCGCAGTGGTCAGTCTCCACTGTGGTCAGTCTTTCCCGGTAGTAGTTTTTTGATGTTTGTTATTTAAGATCTCTTCAACACCTCTCTTACCTTGGAAGGATGTGATAACCATCCTTACAGTTAACCATGTCGGTGATACCTCTTGTCATACCTTCAAAGAGTTTTGTGATCTTGATGGTATACTGGGTCGTTATGGTTACGACCTGTATGTGAGTCTTTTTTGTCACTAAGCTTTACTGTGTACGCGGAGTCACAAGTAACGTCGTGATAAACCCTATCGGTCCTGTAATAGCGTTGGATTTAAAGGTAGTTGTCTCTTTACCTATTTCTTCTAACCATGTATTTTTGTTGCCTTACAGTGAGTCGATATTTCTACTTACTTTATCACGATAACCGTCTCTGTACCTACCTGAATCTCTGCCTGACAGTATGTGGTACTTCATTCAGTCTTTCTCTATTTATTTATAGTACATTACAACGAATATACCCCTTAGACCCTTTTCACTATGTCTACTTGAATACACGTTTCTTCTTTATCTCTGTGTCTGTATCTCCTGTGTAAATTCTTGTGGTTCCGCCTTTCCTCTCTCCCTACTTAACCCTCTAACCCTAACTACATATTTATATATGAACACGAGTTACGAGCACGAGTCAGTGGGCCAGCACAGGCTGAGAAACGGTGGGATACCTGACATCGAACGACTCGAGGAGACAGGTACCCTAAGAGGTCCGTGCTTATGACCTCACCCAACGGTACGGGAAGAGGTCCCCTAGAAGGGCTGGGTCCCTTGGGTCCAGAGGACGTAGAAGCCGTAGTGTCCGTCTAAGAAATGGGGGCTCGGTGGTCCCCTCAGGGTATGTATGTGCGGATACACATTTTCTCCATTGATTACTCTTGGATGGCATCTCGGGTCCCTTGAGATGAGTTGGGAGACACCACTAGATTTACCCTTCCTTTAGAATTATTTTCCCCCGAGTCAAACAAAATATCGTCTTTGATTGCGTCGGAGGATTTCGTTGATATGAGGTTATTTTAAATGATATTTATTTATTTATTTATGAACTACCGTTTTAAGGACTTAAGTTAGACGGTCTTATTTAGGTTCTTGCTGTCTCAGACGTCCGGCACAAGTACCTACTGTCCGATGATGGTAGAGGTGTTAAAATTAACTTTTATATTCAAATATATCGGAAACAGTTCTTTACGAAGCGTCTCAATCTACTGATCCAATTTTGTCAAACCAAGGTGACGTGCAAAATACTTATTCATTAGATGCCCAATTACTAGTATAAACTTAATAACTGTTTATATTGAGTTGTTTCACCGTTAATATCCTTTCAGATTTTCGGTCTGTCTGAAGGTCAGGGTACGGGGAAAAAAAAACGGTATGTAGATGAAGGTAATTAAAAATACAGTTGGTGTTGACACCCCTTTTGTTTTGTCTTTGTGTTTTTAACGCTCATCATTTTCATTCATATCTTCAACATCCGGCAAGTCTAAATATTCCATCTTATAAGGGACTGATAATTGAGGAGGAGTATCGAGTAGACTCAAGATAGGAAGTCCGTTCTACGTAACGTTCAACGAGAAAAAGACACGTTAAAAATACAGATGTCCTTAAAGAGAGAGACTTAAAGATACCGTCAACCACGGTTATGTTCTATAAATTGAATATTGTCGACAACTCAGCAAAGATAAAAGAATTTTTAATAAACTCGTACCGATCTTCAAATGAAAATTTGGAGAACAGAAAGGATCATAGAACGTTCCTTATTTAATAAATATTCACATATAATAGTATCGAAATATTAATACCGCTATTCCCCTTCTTGGAAGATAAAGTGACATGGTGTCCCTCAAGTCCTAACCCTTGCGTACATGTGGACACCACCTAAGTACAGTTACATACCGTTTTGGTTATGTCATAACATTTCATTTTATTATTATTATTATTTATTTATTTATTTTGGATTTTAGGTTTGGGTGTTTTTACTCACACCGAACTAATCATCTCAGTTGAACCTCAACACAAATTTCCTAAATAAAATTTCACATTACATGACCTCACCCAACAGTAAAGGAAGGGTTTGGTGTCTAACTTAGAGCCAGAGGACGTGACGTCCACTTAAGAAACAGTTGACTCGATCGTCCTTTTAGGTTTTACACAAGTATAAAATTAATTAATTTTTCTTTTCGAACATAATATATGAAACGAGTTATATACGGTAATGATATTAATATCTCTTATACATTTTAATGAAAGAGAATTCCTTTTATCAATAGACCTTCGATGGAGATGAAAAGACGAGTCATATCTAGTGTCTATGATATTGCTTTTAGATGTGAATGGTTGAGAAAACTCGACAGATAGAAGTCCTCTAATCTCGGGTCAACTTTCGTAGCAGAAAATGAAGGTAGGGTCCTTAGATTATCACACAATTTATCTATTGTCGATAGGAGTGCACACTAGGTCAATCCCCCTGTTCGCGATCTCTTTTGAGGACCTTTATTTTCTATTTATGTTATTCCAAGTATGATACTTACCATGAAGTCATGTCCATGGTAAGTAGGATTCCTGTATTATTAGTTATTTGACGGTACTTATATAAAGTAAAAGTTAAGTTTAATATGTCTATACTGAAATGTCTTCCCTAGTATGATTTGGGGAATAAGTAGATGTCGATTTTTTATTGACCCACTGATGTCACAAAATCTGATAGTTGAGAGGAAAGAAAGAACAGAACAGAAGGTACGGAAATGTCAGTCGAGTCTTGAGGAAAAGAGGTACTATTGAGAGTTTTATTTAGTTACGTTATAGTCAGTGACTCTATATGTTAGTAAAGTACAACTGAATAAAATGTTCACACTGTAGATAAAGTCTTACGTTAAGTAGTATATTCTTTTCATATTCTCGTGAGCAAGTGCAATGTCTCATTACACTATTTCTGTCACTTCTCCATACACAAGTCTCTACCTTTTAACTTCAGGTTTATAACCGTAATTTCAGATGACATATGTTTTACCATTAATTTAGCTAATTAAACATACTAATTTCTTTTTGTTTGAATTGACTAAAAGTCTTTGTATAAATAATCCAAATATCTGTAATTTGTATAGTTACTTGGAAATTTAAGAATCGTTGTGAAAGGGAAGAAAGGAAAAAGACAAGAAAAAAAAAAAAATGGAAAAGACCACAGGATAAAGGATAAAATTGATATAGTGAAATTTTACAGAAAAGGGATAGCACACTCTTGGGTAAGACAAGGAAGTTTAGTTTAATGTGTTTGGAGATTTTCGAATTTATACACTTTTTAATCACTAAACTTTTTTTAGGTTGATTCAACCTCTAAGTTGATTCAAGTATTCCATAAATACGATAGTGAAACGTTAGACCTAGAGGACGTAACGTCCGTCTATGAAATAATATACTCGGGGATCCCTTCGGGAACATATAATGTCTCCTGAATAAAATGACTCTATTATAACGAGACCCGAAATAAACTTACATCGTAGTGGTGTATATTTTCATGAAAGAAGTAGGGGACGAGGTTCGGAATCATAGTTTTCAATTGGGAAGACTTAGTTCCTAGGATAATTAGGAATTGAGACGGGAACGGACACCAGCACTCTCGGAACCATCCATAGTGTGATAGAAGATTTCTACTGACACACCCAACTGAGACCAACAGAAATAAAGAACTACCTTTCGACAGTGAGAAGTTACCCAACAAGGGACTTGACCTAGAGGTTTATGGAAGTATATAGTTGTTGTTATCATTACTGTCTTCTTTTTTTTCAGTAAAAATGATGCAAACTCTTAATTTTAGGGTTTTGGGTGTAAAAACAACCTCATATTTCCCTACATAAGAACTAATCACTCTTTGTCTATTGTGTAACGACTACCTCTCCGTCTCTATCTACCATCTATCCATCCACTATGGAACTTATCTACCTTTTTCTTTATTGAAGGTATTTCTTCTAAATTATGTTTTCTATTTTTACTTCATCTATCCTCCTACCCCCTTTCCTTCTCCGTTCACCTTATATCAGGAAATCATGGTGCTACCTAAACTTTATCATTATTTAGAAGACATAATATAATAAAATTTTTACTCTCAAGGAACTCTTAGACGGTCCACGGATATAGTATCTTACATAAGTTATTTGTGTACTGATGAATTCTTTAGAAAGTATAAAAGTATACGGGAAGAGTTTCCGTGTTATTATGAAATAGGTTTTACCTTAAGTACTTGTTATTTTAGATTCCTTTGCATAAGTAGATAATGTTCTATTGATGAGTCTTAAAGTATTCACGAAACTCATAAAGGACTATAATAGGTTTCCTCAAATTTCTAGTCCACATTTTGTTAAAGGAATTTAGTACTCTACGTTTTTTACCGAATTTAATAAATCCCTTAAATAGAGAATCCTTTTATTCGTGGTTAACGTGAAGGGAGTGGAGGTGACCAAAGAAAAGTAATTAAATAGGATCCTTAAGGTGTCGAAACTTTGGTCAATACGTTCCTCTAGAACATCTATTCTCATACTCAATAGTTCTGTCTAGTGGACGTAAAGATTAGTACCAGGATTACAATTGATCAAATACTGGGATCTTTATTTCAATCTTGAGTATTGTAGTTAAGTTTCCCATCCATAAGTCTAGGTCAATCTAATACAATATGACAACTTTCTCACGGACCCCCTGAAGGGACCATCAGGTCACAAATTCTGAAGTGAAATGGCACATCTCCCATACTCAAGATAGGAAACAGACCCTTGCTTCTAGGGTGTCCGGAATCCCGGTTTTTTGGTTTTGTATTTTGTCTTCATTGTAATATTATTTAACTTATTTCTTCAATTTTTACCAGGTGTAATTTTTTTTTTTTTTTGGAAAGGAATTTTCGCACGGACTTTGTAATATTTACGAATAATTTACAGATAACGACAAGTAGAAGGGGTGGTTATGAATGGGTTCCATGAGTCCTGGTGTCAATAGTGGTCGTCGTGACTCGTTTTTTACGGGTCTCAGTGTCGTTAGTCTGCGGTTGCTTTCCTACGTCGTGTTTCGGGATCTTTCGGTTTCCCTCGTCTTTCCCTTAGTTCTTTGTCCTACTATTTAGTGACTCGTGCGGTCAAACGTCAAGTAGGTTTAGACTATGGGTCTATTGGATGAGCAGATCCCAATCAGACTTAAAAGGAGGGAGAAATCACATGGAGAAGACCCAGTCGTTGACATGAAACTCGTGTCACGGAACTCTCGATACGTGAGGATTAAAGTCGAGGCGTAACTATAGAAATCCAGAACTGTAATGGTCCTAAGGGTAGGTTAGAATCTTCTCTGTCGAATTACGTCGTCTTTATTGTGACCCATCCTTCCCATTAGAAGGAGAAAGTGAATAAAGAACAGACAGTGACCCGTTTAATGAAGGAGGTAAAAAGGTAAAGAGAAACACTTGTTAATCCCATTACTACGTAGCTTCACACTAACACTCCTAGTTGTTCATTTTCGTGGACCAAATCTCTGATGATCGTGTAATATCCGTTGAGTGTCAAACAGGTGTGTGTGGATATTTGTGTGTGTGTGGAAGGATAGAGAACGAATTGGTACAAAAAGGTAAGAAGGGGTTTTCCAACGGGTTCTTTTGTTTTGACACACTGTTCTCCTTTTATTAACACGTTACCCTTACTGGTCTTTCGTCTTCTCTCGTCTACAACTACAGTTTTGGACGCTTATTAGAGAACTATTGTCCTTTGAGTGAAATATAATTATAGTGGTGTAGTTCTGGCTCTTAGTCGTTATCCTCGTACAGTCTTTTGACAGTTTATCTCCTGAGCACCTCCTCTAATTTAACGAGTGAGTCACTTCTCTCTTTACAAAATTGCGGGAAGAAGTCTAAAGTGAAAAAAATGTATTACAGATTCTAAGTACAGGACTATTACCTTAGAAAATAGATTGAGTATATATAAAGAAGTGACAATATGTTTTCGGAAAAACAAATTTTTTAAAAAAGGTTTAGTTAGAGTACTATTTGTATTTTTTTAGTCTAAACCCTAAGATTTGGTATACTGAAGAAAATAAAACTTAATTTGAAAAGTAAAACATAACCTCATACCGAAGGGACCACCGAGTCACCATTCATTAGACGGACGTTACGTCCTCGGTACCCTCCGTACTCAAGCTAGAGACCCACCCCTAATAAGAACAGACCCTTTAGGGTACCTGTCTCCTCGAACCACCCGATGTCAGGTACTCCAACGTTTCTGAGTTTATGATGACTCACTGATTCGTGTTTTTTTACTTATATAACTTTATATCAGTTAATTGTTACAACGCTATAAAGTACACCCGTCGTTTCTCTGAGTTTCTATGTATGTGTATATAGGTGAGAGGGAACTTGAGGGAGGTCAGGTCCGAAGGTGTATTGCAACTTGTCTCAAGGGACACGATGTGTCATCCAAGAATAATAGATTTGGGACTAAAGACTGGAGGGAAACTGGAAAAGGTGTTTTAGGACAACAAAAAGAACAGAAGAAAGAAAAGAAAAGATTGAGGTTATAGGACTACAACAGGTAGACGTGAAGAAATCCAAAGGAATTGGAAGTAAGATGTCAAATGAAAAAAGACAGTTTGTTCAGTGAGTAACTTTAAGGAAGTAGAAACGTAAAGTAGTGTAAATAGTGGTTGAGGAATGAAAACTTCACAGACAGAGATATCTTGTCTCTTTCACACTCATAAAAAAGATAGTAGTATTATTAATTGAAGTTACGTCAACTAGGAACTTGTTGTGTCCCAAATTCCCGTGACCAGGAGGGGTGTGATATGGAATATCAACCGGGAGATATAGATGTCAAAGAGGTATAGGTGTCAAACTGTAGGTACCTAAGTTGGTTGATGTCTAGCAGATCATCACACGATAAATGAAAACTTTTTGTAAGTACATATTCACCTAGACACGTCAAGTTTGGGTACAATAGGTTTCTAGTTGACACGATCACTAATCGGTAACTTACCAACGGGTCGCTTGTCAGAATCAGGAGTAAGTTTAATAGAAGTCACTGAAGACTTTTGGAAATTTTTATATAATTATTTTCGGACCTTTTGGTCTTCAGACAGGTCAAAAAAGGTGAAGATCAAAATCAATATTCTCACACTTACAACTTCAGTCTTTCTTTTTCTATATGGAAAGAGACTCTGATGTCTAGAGGACCACTACGACGCTCTCGACTTCAGATTAACTCATATAGGTAGAAGTAGGTTTAAAAGATGGCTTCTAACCATAAGGTAACAATTTGACTCAAAGACTTAACTGTGTCGTAGACTCTCGAAAGAAGAGAGAGGATTCTGTTGACGGACACCTGTTTTCTCCTAGACACTCAGTTCAGTACACCCTCTGCGTAAATGATCCGAATTTGTTCAACTCGATTTCATCAGGTTGGTCTATGGGTTTTCGTCCTTTACTTTTTGATATGACACCATTAAAGGGTAACCATGGAAATCTAGGACAAAGTCTCTGACTACTGAGAAGTCTTTTAATATTTCATCCTGAAAGGATCACCGAGTCACCATTTCTTAGGTGGACGGTTACGTCCTCTGTATCCAAACTAGGGACTAGGTCCTTCTAAGGTGTACGACTCCTCGTTGGTTCGGGTGGGTAGTATTGACAACTTGGACACGAGATCTCGGACACGAGCCGGTGTTCTCTTCGTGACGTTACTGTTCGGGCGTGTGTCGTTGATCTCTCAACAGAGACGAGAGACGTTGATCTCTTTTCAGACACGTCGGTACTTCTGGGTCACATCGATTTTTATTTATTTTATTTTATTTTAAAATTAATAAATTTTTTAATATTACGTTGTGTCATCTATCTAGAAACAAAGTCTAGTTTGTATTCTTTTTATTTGGTAAATTACAAAATACGACGAAAGTGATAAGAGTGCAGACTTAACCTGTAGTAATTTCCTAAACTGGATACATTTGGATTGAATATACGTCTCCTGTAGTACTCTTTACGACCTGACCTTCTTTGTGTTCGACCTTAGTTCTAACGACCCTCTTTATAGTTATTGGAGTCTATACGTCTACTGTGGTAGGAATACCGTCTTTCACTTCTCCTTGATTTTTCGGAGAACTACTTTCACTTTCTCCTCTGACTTTTTCAACCGAATTTTGAGTTGTAAGTCTTTTACTTCTAGTACCGTAGGCCAGGGTAGTGAAGTACCCTTTATCTACCCCTTTGTCACCTTTGTCACAGTCTGAGATAAAACCCCCCGAGGTTGTAGTGACGTCTACCACTGACGTCGGTACTTTAATTTTCTGCGAATGAGGAACCTTCTTTTCAATACCGGTTGGATCTATCGTGTAAGTTTTCGTCTCTGTAATGAAACGACTGATTCCAGGCAGATCAGTTCCGATACCAAAAAGGACACCAGTACATACCTACGCTCTCAACCTGACACTTCTTCCGACTCGCGGCTTCTTAACTACGAAAACTTGACACCACAACCTCTTCTGAGAACTCTCAGGGAACCTCTAGGTTCCCTAGGTTGGTCAGGTAAGACGTCCTCTAGTCGGGACCCTAAAGAAACCTCCCTTACTACGATTTCGACTTTGAGGTGATGAAACCGGGTGGAGTACACTTCTCAACTGAGTAACCTTTTCTGAGTACGACCCTCCCTAACCCCCGTCCTCCTCTTCCCCTGCTGGCTCCTACTCTACCGACCTACCGTAGTGCCTGAGCTACCTGCACTCAAACTCACTTGAGGCCCTCAACCACTACCTGTCCCTCCGGACCACACGACGCTAAGTGCCCCAGTGTTTCTCTACCTGTGCTGACTCGCTCACTTGACTTGACTTGACTTGACTTTGGATTTTGTTAAAATTAAGGAACTCAAGTGGTTATGACACAATATTGGTAAGTAAGCAAGTAAGTACATGACCGAGATAGTTATTTGAAAATAGTCTACGGATATAAAATTTAACTGTCATCGAACCCCCGTTTTCCTAGTTACTATGGACACTTCTTCGAGTGACTCATTGTCTCGTTTGGGTGTCTACCCACATGCCTCCTATGACGTCTACCCACATGCCTCCTACGGAATTCCTCCATGTAACAACATTGTTGTCTCTGTCCTTCGTTTAGAGAAGTCGCGACTAGTCTCCAATTACTATGTTTCATCTTTTAATGAATAAGTTATTGCTCGAATTATGATAGGTAACGTGTACACAAGAATATGTTAAAGTCAAAAGGTTATTCAGATCCTTCATCCGTGGATATTTAATCATGATAAAAGAAAAAAATTTTCGTATCAACTAAATGTTACAACACAATCAAATAGTAAATGTTGTTGAGTCAATATATATATACTATACGTATATTATATATAATAAAAAGCATTATAAAAGGTAATACCAAATAATGTTCTATAACTTATATGAAGGGACTAGATATGACAGTCTGGAACTACAAATAAGAAGAAAAGTTTTGACTCTGTATCTTTAAAATACTGTTTTGACTCTGTATCTTTAAAATCAGGGAACATATCAAAATTCTTCGATTATTTTTATAACTACGTTCCTTAGTTTGGTTTGAAATGAGAATGACATTTTGAGTACTAGAAAGGACAATACGATGTGACGGAGGAAGTGGTAAGACATGTGAATATAACGTTCACTGTCGAATACCTCTTAAGTCCTTTAATTTATAACACAATGTACGAATTACAAAGGAGAAAAGGTTAAAGGTGTCTTTACGGGTTCAATTACTCTATACCTTTTGTGAACAGTAACGATCTTTGATCTCTCCATGGTAGACAAGTGTTCTCAACCTTCGTCCGTCTTTCTTCGTCTGTAGACCCACAATAGTTTCTATTTCGGTCTGAAGTAATTTCGTCAACCCTGTAATTAACAAAGTCATCGTGTCAATGTTGTCTTTTCTCCCGGGTCTTATTTGACTTGAGTTGAAGGGGTTTTGTCTTCTGTTATCTGAAAAATTTCCGACCTCACACGATACCTTGTCCGAGACTCCCAATTAGGTACACTGATCTGGTAAGTCTAAACAATTAACGACGAAGAAGTCTTCTCTTTGTCTGAAGGGAAAAACTGTCCTCTGTCACCAACCACAACTTCGTTCCACCACAGGGATGGGTTCAATCTGTGAAAGGAGGGAGGGTACCCCTGACCCGCACAATAGAGGGATTGAAGGACCTATAAACGAAAGTCTCTACCGACATTGTTGGGACTTCTTACAAAATCCACCATCTAAATGTAGAGTTTCCCGTCTCTCTCCTGAAATTAACGTCCTAAAGACTTCATTGACGAGACGCTCCCCAAAGTCCCCAGATAGATAAATAGTGGTTCAAAACTGACCTCGTTCGTCATTTAAGAGGACCTTTGTAGCTCAAAAGAGTCCGTCCGTAAAATTTCCCTGCACCCTAGTAAGGTCCTGTGACGGAATTTGACGACCTTTGGTTCAGTCTCAGACAGTTTAAGGAATCACGTCTCCAAACATATCTTAACAAGATAAGGTTCTCAAGATTCTCTCCAATTGCCCTTTTCTTTTTTCTCTCTACAAAGAGGGAGTATGGATGAACGGTACTTTCAAAATAATTGAAAAGTGTCTGTGTAACGCTTCATCACCCTACCTCGATTAGAGTTGGAGGTCGAGGTACTACGTCGGGAACTCTTTTGTCTCCTCTCGACCTCTTGTCTCCTAAAAAGACTTACTTATTTAACCAAGTTTCTTCTTTCAAGTCAATTGATTCATCTCGATCTCGTATCGTCACTCCTCTCTGAGAAGATGTGTCATTGTTTTTCTAAAATGATAACTAAGGATGTGGGTGGGGGGTACGGCGTGTACGTGTGAGTTACCCTCTTAGAAATGTCTAATCAAAATCTAAGACATTGACTATGAGATAAGTTAGTGTTAGGGTGTTTTTGTTGACCGAAAGATTTAACAGTTTCTTTTAAAAGGTATTTACATTTGTAATCGGAAAAGCAAACAGACCCTGACTTTGTTAATTTGTCACTTATACGTTTAGTAACTGCTTAATCCTTTGTTATTAGGGAGTAGTAAAATTTTCCGTCTTCCCCTTTAAGGGACCGTCAAGTCACCAATCATAAGTCTCGAAAGTGACGGTACCGGGCCCAAGTCAGGGACTATCCAATCGATTCTAGGACGTCCGACGTTCAGTACCGGTTTAAATTTTTTTTTTTTTTCTCGTCCTCTCTCATTCTCAAACGTACACGACACAAAATCGCCGCTCAGGCTGAGAGTCGCCACGTGAGGAGGTCCCTAAAAGGGTTTGCTCGCTAGTTTGTGTCAAGAGCGTACGTCCGCCTAAGTGGTGACAGACTCGGTGTCCCTTCAGGCTCTTAAACGTATAAGTCTCTTTTTATGGGGACTAGGGGACCAATTTGAAATTACATTCTTTGTCCAATTTGTAATTACATTGTTTCGCGGATTGGTTATTTGTTTGTTTTGGGTCGTTTATTGTTGGTAGAATCACTCTCAATTACTTTTTGACATAAAGATGTCGTTCAAAAAAGAAGCTTCTTTTTACTTTTTAGACTCTTTTCAAGAATCTTCACTTTTTTATATATAAAACATTTTATTTTTCTGTTAATTAACTTAGCTCAGTTTAACTTTTGACGTGGTTCTTTTGTTGTATGTAAGTCATGTCAACTCAATCGGACCCTCACCGTCGGGTGAGGTCATAAGAACGGACCTCTTCGGGTACCTGTCTCCTCGGACCGACTGATGTCAGGTACCCCAACGTGTCTTAACCTGTGTTGACTTAGCTGAATCGCTCGTACTCTTAAGAGAGTAAAGATGTATACAATTTGACAACAATTGGGATCACAAACGCGGGTCTTGATTTAGAGCTTTTATTATTGGAAGGATTTATTTATGGATAAAACTATCCAAATGGTCTTACTCACAATGTAGTCCTTTTCCTTGTATCCTCTAGGACTCCGTATTCGGGTTGCACTGAAAAACCTTTAAAATATATTTATTTACTCGTTCCTCTTTATTTATATATTTATACATCTTTATTTACAATATATCTTTTGTTCTAATAATTTTTATTTGATCCGTAAGTGAATTCTTGGTAACATCTTCTTCTTTTATACAGAAGTCCTGTGTAAAGTTTATTGAATGGATAGTGTTTAAATTTTTTTTTTTAGGAGTTTAAAGTGGAGATCAAACTTACGTTTGAACCCAGAGGAAGAAGGAAAGGAAGGAGGTAAGTATCGTTAATTTGTACTCGACTCGTAAATGGTATAAAAGTCATTGGTCCTATTTTTCTTCGTATTCGGGGTCAGAGGCAGGATTGACCAAAGTCTAATATAGACCTCCCACTTCTGGATTTTTCTTCAATGAATTTAATCAATTCTTAGGAGACCAAACCCGTCTGGTATTTTTAGTGAATTGAAATAAGTGTTGTGAGAAAGGTCACAATTTAAATACGAATGAATTTATTGTATCTTACGAAAGATCTAAGGAATTTAAAAAGTTAACTCCATTTTAAGATAGAAAAAAAAAATTAACCATATGCTAACGAAATGTTACAACACAATCAAAGACAACATGTTGTTTCACTTATACGATATACATATGTATATAGAGGAGGGACTTTGTCTTCTTGTGGGACGCCAGGAACAAGGCGTACAGAAGTCGGACGGAGAACAGATACCTTTTTGAAATCGGTCCTATTCAAATTATTCTTATTCAAATTAGTCTCTTCACTTTTGTGCGTCGTTGTTTCCTTTTGTTTCTCTGGTTTGTTATTATCAAGTCAGACACTCGTTTCAGTTCCTGAAAATCAAGGAAAAGTTCCTGATATCTATTATAAGACTCGGTATAGGACACTCGATAGTATATGTTATTTAGGACTTTGAGGGTGGTGCACTTCTTCAATTGATGTATTACTAGTCTGACATTGGTACTGTATTCGAAGGTGTCAAGGATTTTGACCGGAGTTCCTTTACCCTTGTTTGGATTTTGTTGGTTCAACTACGACCCGTCTGATGGTTAACGGTCAAAGTTCTGACCAGACAGACTCGACTGACACGGCAAAAGACGTACATCGGGGGAGGGAACCCACCCCCACCCTCCTTCTGAAGATCTGTCTGCAGACAGAGTGGTGAGGAGTGAGGAGGTGGGTGTCAACGACCGTAGGTTTTAATTCGTTTGAAAGGAAAGGGGGTTTGACTGGAGAAATAATCGAAAACCGATCGTTCGTTGGTCTGAGATGAAAACCAATGTTTAAACAACTAATTTTGCAACACTTATCTGTGAGTCTCCTTTGATTAGAGCACAAAGGGGACCTTTGTTACCAACAAGTCATAAGAGACACCGAGATATGTTGTATTGTTGGTACTTATTATTCTTGACGCATCTATTTATCTATTTGTCTTTCGATTTTAAGTTGACAATAGTGGTATTAACAAATTTTGAAACCCGTTGTTTTCTGTAAAAGTCCCTTATCAAATAGTGACTGCAACAAATCATAACGACTATGTACTATTAATATTTTTCGTTTCACTGAAGATCTTTTACAATAATAAAATGAAGAGGAGTCTGGTAACTGGTGGAGGAATAACGGACGAATTGTGAGTAACCGAAATAGAAGAGATAAGATATTCCCAGATTTATTAGACTACAGACTGATAGAAAAATTGAAGTACGGAATCGACAGAGGGGGAGCAATTGGTACCAGAACTTTATGACCGAAATTTTTTTTTTTTTCATATCAACTAAATGTTACGACACATTTAAAGTCTACATATCGTTTTACTAAGCATATACACACACACACACACACACACACACATAAACCAAAAAATAAGAAAAGGTAATGTCTAATAATGTTATATGACTTATATCGAGGGACACGAAATGTCATTCAGGAGCAACAAATAGATAAAATATATACTATCACACCTAGAAAATTAGAGTATAAGGATTAAACAGGAAGGGAATAGGGAAGGGGAAACCTTTGGTATTCAATAAAAAGATACAGGTACTCAGACAAAGACAAAACATTTACTTAAGCAGACACCATAAAAAATCTAAGATGTACGCTCACTAGTGTTTTTGCGTAGTTCCAGTCCCTGAAACGTGTATATACAACCGACTTGACGAAACGGAACTTTTGTAACGTACCACTCCCAAAAGAACTATTACTTCGTCTTATGTTGGTCTCGCGGAAGGAAAGTGAGAATTAGTGTCGTATATCGAAAAGAAAAAGAGAAGTTTCATGAATGACTACAACTTATATAGACCAGACAAGTATGAATCTGAGAGGTGCAGGTCTACAAACATTCAGGGTACTGAATCCTAAAACAAACAAAACAAAACCGGTGTGGTGTGTCGTACACTAGAATCAAGGGACTGGTCCCCTAATTTTGGAGTAAGGGACGTAACCTTCCGTCTCCCTCAGAATTGGTGGTCTGGTGACCTCTTCGGGGGTACTTAATCTTTAGACGAACAGAGTAAGTATGTATATCGGGTTCTTTGATCTGAACAAAGACTAAGGGACATCCAATAGTTATTTATATACATATTTTCTAATGCTTCCCCTCCCACCCTGTTTAACCTTTGTATCGTGACTATATATATATATATAAATATATATTTTGGTGCACATTCTACCGATTACCCTCCGACGACACATCGTGCCCCTCGAGTCGAGTCACGAGACACTACTGGAATTTCCCAGCCCCCGCCCCCCATCCCCACAAGGTTCTCCCTCCCCTATATATATATGTATAACGACTAAGTAAAGTAACATGTCGTCTTTGACTGTGTTGTAACATTTCGTTAATATGAGGTCCTTTTTTTCTAATATTCATTTGTTTATGAAATTTTTATTATTTTGTACATGTTTGTATATATTCCCGGAAGTATACGATATCAGATTTTGATGGATATATTTGGGGGTTTTTTATTCGTAAGACAGAAATAGACACAAGACGCAGGTAAAAGATTCGGTCGTAGAATTGCCAGGACAGATGACCCCCTTTATCTATTCTTTCGATCGTTAATACTAAGAATACTTGATTCTCGATTCGATAACCACTAAGGTTAAAGATTAGGGTTTAGTGTAGTTCAACAGAAATTTAACGGAAACCTCTCGTTCCTTTTTGATTCATACTCCCCGCAATAAAAGTTTACCCTCCAAAAAGAACATACACACAAACGAACACGCAAAATCTAATGTACGCCGTAACAGAGAAAAAAAGATGGGTGACACCGAGAAGAAAGAGGTGACATAAACGAAAACAATTACCCGGTAATTACAAAACCAATCGATACAAATGATATAAGAGAAGGGATATGGAAATTTAAGTCATAGTAGAAACTTTTCTTCTCTTTATATCGTTTTACACTACATCATGTTCAGTTTATCCTTTCACAGATCTGACGGGGTCATGGCGATGTTTGGCTTGTAGAGACTAAAATGACAATATATAAACCTTTCAATTATATATCAAAATAGATCTTTTTTTTTCGTTAACTTGAGTAGTTTATAAACCTTCAAGAAGTAGACAATATACCCGAAAGGTCCACCGAGTCACCATTTCTTACGTCCCCCATGTCCTCTGCGTCCAAGTTAGGGACCCAGCCCTTAAAGGGGACCTTCTCTTTTACCGTTGGGTGTGGTCATAAGAACGGACCCTTTGGGGGTACCTGTTTCCTGTTTGACACCGTCCGATATCATGTACCTTAGCGTTCTCAATCTGTCCTGACTCGTTGACTTGCGTGTGTGTAGGTCACATAAGGTGAGAAAAAAAAAAAAAAAAATTCTCCCCTCCGGCGGACTCTATCCCGTTGACTTAAAGTCTCCCCTTTTGTTAGAGGTTCAAACCCGTCTTGATGGTCTAAGTTTCAGACGTAAGGTAGATTACTTAATTAGTAGAATGGAACAACGAAAAATCCATGGGAATCAATGTCCTATTGATTTTTTACTTTTATCTAATGTACACCACATACTAGACTTGACTCAGTTATACTTAGCTAGTTTTTTTAAATCGTTTTAGTCCGTCCCACGTACTCCACTACCACGGGAGACGACGAAACATAATACTTAAAGTTCCGTCCAATCTCCTTCGATTGCAAAATGAGTAAACACTCACTTTAACTTAAAAACGTCCGACGTAACCTGAGGATTATTTTTACATTGAAAAGTTTTTTTTACACCGAAAGTCAGACGAATTTCAGTAGGTATAAAGAAATAAGGATTCTTCAATACCGAAACCCTCAATCAGATAACACTCGTCAGTGGGGTACCTGATATCTCAGGTACCTTAAGAGGTCAGGTCTTATGAGTTCACCCATTGGAAAGGGAAGAAGTCCCCTAGAAAGGCTAGGTCCCTAGCTTGAGTCCAGAAGGAGTAACGTCCACCTAAGAAATGGTCGACTCGGTGTTCCCTTCTGGGTCATTAATGGTCTATACAAATAACATATAAATTAAAAGTTACGGACTGTTACACAATCAGGGACCTCCCGTCCTTCGAACAGAACAAGTGATGTTTAAGGGTCGTACATTTCATCACGAAGTATATAATTCTCTTATTTTGACATATATGCATCGATAAAAATAAAAGAAGGATGTGTTATCTAATATTTGTAGGACCCTTATTCGAGAGAGATATAATTAATGATGGATGAGACAATCGTGATTTCTTTCTTTTGTATACTTACTCTGAACAATTTACTTATTTAAGAGTGGGTGTTCACTCTTATTAAAGATTAGCTGTAGAGAAACAGTGTCATTTAATCTTATTGAACCCCTTTCGTTTTGTCGGACTTTGATAATAAGTCTACAAATCCAGTGAATCCATATATTCGTCCATAAAACTTCAATATATAATTCGTAGGATGAAGTAAAGGTTATATATTGGAACAGAGTACGAATTATTCTATCCGTATTATAATTTCGACAAGTGAATTAAGAAAAATTACAAACCCCAAACAATATTTATTTATTTTCTGTCACGACATCTTCTCATAGGGTCTTTTCTTAAATTATTTGTGTTTATCAAACTACGAATACTTATATAAGTCCATCTAAGGACGACAGTCGGAATATCCTACGAAATCATTTGAATTTAATAAATACAAGAGATTTTCCTTTTAATATTTAATAGATAGTCAACACGAGAAAGAATTACCTCATTTTTTGATCCCTTCTCGACTCAATACAAGTGACTTCATATTGAACCTGGTAATTCAAATTTACCCAAGATGTTTACAGGTCAAATTATTAACAGTTTCAGGGACTCTAAAAGAATACCAGGTACATTCAGTTTACGGATTATGAGAATGAATTTTAAGACTCAAAAGGGTTGACACATATACGAATCCTGGTACATGAAGACAGAGTAAAATTTTTAAACGAAGGTCCTTTACTCACCAACCGATTAAAAGACCAAATACCGTAAGAAGTGTCTAATTATGGAACGTGTGGTGACCTTACTCAGACCGACTAGTGCCCCCGACTCAAACTCCCCTAAAAACTTCATTTATCTCCACGTTTCTTCCATGTAAACCTCTGTATTCCATATTTCTAATCTACAAAATAAAATTAGTAAATAAAATTTTTTATAAACAAATAAATAAACCGAGACGGGACCAGAATTCATATCGTACACCCTAGATCAAGGGACTAATCCCTAGTTTGGACTCGGGGGACGTAACCTTCACACCTCAGAATCGGTGTGGTCCCTTCAGGGTCCTAATTTATGAAATTTAAACGAGTAAAATGAACAATTTTAAATTTTTGAACTTGCTGTCTCGATCCTTTCGTATATATAAGACGAGTAGAGAGGTTTGGTCTTGTCAGATTGAGACATTTTATGAGATTCCATTAAGATATAAACTTTAATATAAGTAAATATACGGTAGATAAGGGTAATTGGGTTTACGGGACATTCGGGATTATTGAGTCTTTTAGAGATGTTTATTCTTTTTCTTCTTGACAATTTGTTATGAGTAATACCAAGTCCTTTGTTTACGGTTCAGTTCTCTTCTAGGTGTCCTGTGATAAAGTTGTTGTTGTTGTCGTTGTTTATTAAGAATCGTTACAAATATTTGTGTCAATTTGGATTCAATTCTTCAATAAACCAGTTAAATGACATACTCTAATTCTTGGAGATGGTTTTTGTCTTTGCGAACATCCTCGGATAATTTTGTTGTTGTTGTAATTATCATATTTATCAATTGTAAAGAACTTGAGATTGGTTTGGGATCCGTGACATACTCAATAATGTATTTGTAATAAAGTAATTTAGGAGTGTATAGATACTTAATGATCTCTTAAATACTCGATGACCTCAATAAGGATAAAAAGTCAATTCCTTTTCTACGATTTATTGAAAGGAATATATCGTTTCTATATAAAAAATTTTTTCCCTAAACTTTAGTCCATCAGGTTTAAATCTCACGTAAGGAAACTACTTTTTATTTGTACCGTATTTGTATTTCAATAAATGTAGTCCTTAGTTGTTTGAAAAGGTTGTTTCCTGTTGTCTCATTTATAAAGTCTGAGACACTTAGTGAATGTCAGACGACGTATTAATAAAAGCACAAAAAAAATTTGAAACATAAAACATAATCCCATATTGATTGTTACTACACTATTAGAGTCCACTTGTCACTTCTCTGAGTCGATATATATGTACATAGGTAAAAGACGGTTTGTGGGAAGGGTAGGTCCGACGGTGTTTTGTATAAACAAAATTATTTTGAAATTTTTTACATTTTTGGTCAGAATTGGGAGTCCCGTATGGGTTTATTTGACGCCCGGTTCCGACATCAACATCGGGATTAAATTTATTACTGTTTCTATCCTTGTACATATACAAACCCTAGTTCTTCGTCATAAATTTCATCCTCTGTATTAGGGGTTTTATCTAGTCTAATCCCGTTAAAGGAGGTTTAGATTTCAAATCCTTCTGTTCAACGGTTACAGACCTCCTTAACCTCTGTCTTTATCATCTTCACTGACTTGTAACTGAGTATCCGGGACAGTCGAACCGATTTCTTCTATCGAGACAGTAGTTGAAACTTTAAAGATATGGTCTGTGTCTCCGTTCTTTAAGTAGAAGGTCAGAACTGGTATAGGGAGGGGGGCGGGGGGGGCGGGGGCCGGGGACTTCTAGGAAAGTCGAGTTGTACAAAAACAAGTCTCTATGGTCATCAAGGTTGTCTTTCTCTTTGATTTCAGGGATGAATCCTTTAGGAAGAGAACCTGTAAACGGATTTCGGTTTACCTTATTGTTTATGATACGGTTGATATTCAACAGTGAACGGTAAATGGAGTTGTTCCAAATTTAGTACTCGGTGACGTCGACGACTGGAAGTTGTGGGGGACTTTCCTTAAGTCTCACCTCTAGGTCTTATTCTGTGAGACACAAGACCCACTTTGACCGTCTTGTCCAGTCCTCTTCTAAAATACTGGGGTTAAGAACGTAGAGGAACATAAATCTTTTTGTGATTTTAGTAATTACCACTGTAGACAAGAAGTACTGATCGTCGTTCGTAGACGGTATTACACACGAACTGAACGTGTATGAGGAGAAGAGATTTTAGTATATATTGTAACTAGAAGTGGGGGATGGAGAAACTTCGTTAAAGATTCTCGATGGGTTTGACGACGGAGGATGCGTTATCAGGAGTAAAACGGGGTTTATCTTGAATTCAGAGTTGAGAGTACGACACGTTAAAAAAAGTCACCTGTCGTCCTAAATGGAAGGTTGGACTATTGTTTGTTTTGTCTGTTTTACGTACTAGTCGTCAAAAATTTTGTGACCTATAGTTTACTGTTTCTTCCTGTCACTAGGTATTCTCTACCTTTGTTTGTTCCACTCATGGTCCTGACGGGTCATATAGTACAAATATCTCAAACGTCCGGTGTGTGTTCCCTTTCCCCTTGACTCCGTAAACGACCTTTTGGGGACTTAACTCTTTCTGATTTTCCGTCGTTCTAAAGTTTCCTTTCACGTTCTCTTTCCTCTCGACGTGTCTCTCTTGGGGCGTCTGAACGTCTCTTAGAGGATGTGTAGTCTCGTATTACACTTAATGGTCTCCCTTAATGGTCTCCCTAACCTCTTCACTTCACTTTCAGCGAGTCAGCACCGACTGAGACGCTAGGGTATCTGATATGTCAGGTACCTTGAGAGGTCCGGTCTTATGACCTCTAATCGGAAAGGGAAGAGGTCCCCTAGAAAGACTGAGTCCCTAGCTTGGGTCCAGAGGGTATAACTTCCACCTAAGAAATGGTCTACTCGGTGTTCTTTCTTGATAGTTTTTATTTGTTTTCTCCTGAAGGGACCACTATATCATCTAATCTTAAGTGGACGTTTACGCCCCCTGCGTCCAAACTAGGGATCAAAACCCTCTAAGGTGTACGACTCCTCTTCGACCCGGGCATATGGTGTTGACGACTTTGGGACCACGGAACTCAGACATGAGACATTGTTCTCTTCGGTGGTGTTACTCTTCGGGTACGTAACGTTCCTTCTCATCGGGGACGAGTGATGTTGATCTCTCTCGGGTCCTTGTAGTTACTTCTGAATCACTTTGGTTCTTATTTACTTAGTAATTTTTTTATTTCTTTCTTTGTTTCTTTTATTACGGATTTCAAGTGTACCCCGTCCTTTGTGACGGGAAAGGGCTGTTGTTCTGATCTGTCCTAGTGTAGAGTACCTAACAACCTATCCTATGAGTCTTTTAAGAAGGAAGCATTACCTCTTATTAATTGGGGTTTAACTCTTGAAGAAACCATGACGGACTATTAGCATTTCCGTTATCGGTCTTCGTATAGTGACAAAGATACATTGAATTTAACAAGGCGTTATTTTGAGTCCTTCTAAATATTCTTGCTTTTTTTATAGATTGAAACTGGACTATATTGTAGTATTCAGTTAATACGTCATCGGGGAACTTACTGTGTCTAAACTTTATGTACTTAGGTGTTTATGCACGTTAAAAAAAAAGTGATTTAGGTATGATGGTATGATGAGTTAGACGTAAACCTTACCTCCTACGTCTTCCGACTGATATTTCAATATGTTCCTATGTCCCCTGGGTTTCGGTCACGAAACACTGTTGCATCTCCCCGTCCTACCCCTCCCTCTGTCCCCCCTCAAAATTCTTCCTTCCCTGTATACATATGACTACCGACTAAGTACAACTACATATCGTCTTTAGTCGTGTTATAACATGTCATTGATAGGAGGTTAATTTTTGTTTTATTTTAAATTTTTTTATTTCAATATACTCCTAAAAGGTGGTGTACTTCCCAACCATGGGGATGTAGTGGTGGGAGTAGTGAATTCCCAGTTAACATGAGGTTATTTTTTATTTTAATGTTTTCTTTTGGGTGGAGTCTCAGATCTTAATTTTCCGTGTCTGTAATTTTATCAATTATACAAGAAGTATATAAGTATCTAAATTTCACGAGGTACCCCTGTACCTTCCAAGAAAAAGAAAAAAACGAAACATTTACGTCCCAAAACTTTTAATCAAAAATAACCTTATATCAGAGATATGTTACAAAACGGTCAAAGACGACATGTCGTTACACTTAGCTGATATACAAATGCATATAGGGGAGAAACCCCCTAAAGGAATGGTAAATCCAGTGATGTCTGACAACTCATCTAAGCAGACACGATATGTCATACAAGAGTAATCAATAGATAAAATACGTATGATAGTCATCACATATATACAGTTAGGGTTCGAGGGTCAAGGAGACATGGGTGGGAAGGGGGAATCATAGGTATATAAATAAGAGATGTAAACACCTGTTCCTTCTAAAAAATTTCGTATGAAGATCTCTACTCTTGATGTTTCACGCTCTACCTTTTATACACATATAATTACTCTCTGTGAGTTATGTCTTCTAAGTACCTGGACTACTATATTGTTATCTTTGATACTTTTGACTTTGTGACTCTCTTTTATTAAAATTTTTCCTTTCCTTCCACACTCCTATCCCTCCTTCTCTCCCTTCTTTCTTTCTTTCTTCTTAATCATATGGTAACAACAAGTGAGAGAAACGGTGGGACATTTGACGTCATGCGGTCCGAAGGGACAGATAGTGATAGAGGGCCTCAAACGGGTTTGAGTACAGGTAACTCAACTACTACGGAAGGGTGGTAGAGTAAGAGACAACGGGAGAAGAGGAGGATAGGAGTCAGAAAGGTCCGTAGTCCCAGAAAAGGTTACTCAACCGAGAAACGTAGTTTACCATGACACCGTCGGGTTATAAGTATATAAACCTCAGGAACTTGTCACACACACACGTATCACCGTCCCTCTTCCTTTCTCTCTCTCTGCACCTCACCTCCGTCCCCACAAACCCCTCCGTCCCGTCTTTTTTAAAAACTTCTCCATTACGGTTCGTTGAATTTTTAAAAGTTTGAACTACCTTTTCTTGTTTCTAAAGGAGTGTTCGTCTGGAAGTGATGTCCTTTACTATTTTGAGTAAATTCTTTTTAATTTTATAATGTACTACATTATACCTAGATTTTTCTTTTTCTACTTGTCGTGGGTTTTACAAATGAGGTACCCATTTATAAATTCTAAAAAAACGAATAACAAATCTACGGTAATTTTCTACAAAATGATAAATTCGTTTTTAATATTGTCTATATTTTTACATACCGTTACAATTACACTTCCGACCCTCCTTTCTGTACCTTCTTATGATCGAATTCCAAGGTAAGGATCTACTAAGGATATGTACTTCTACATATTATAGAGAAGTTGACGTACGTACGTACGACTTAACGAACAGAACATACTAAGAAACTCTGGACATCGACCGCTAAAAAGACTACTAGGTCGTCTACAACCGTTAAACTAGAGAACAAGGAGACGGAAAAGATTTTGCTCGAACTTGTAAACCTTGAAGTGTCAAGTGTATAACGACTTCGGACCGAACCTCTTAAAACTCGTAATGAAAAGATCGTGCACTCTACTCACGTTAACACACCATCCAACTCGTAAGAAACCGTAACGGAAAGAACCCCTAACCTTACTTTTGACTGGAAAAGGTCAGGGAACCGGTGAAGCCTCAAAAGGTTTAAACGACCGTATAACTCACGTCGTGAAATTATCGTAGTAGAAAATCCTAACAGTTATCGAGTTGACCTTAAGGTAGTAGAGGTGATCGAAACAATAATCACTACGAAGGATTCCGGGTGAACTGAAGTGTAAGGTCCTACAGACCGAGATCCACTGATTAATATCGTAGTACTAATAGACCCAGTACTTCTAGAGAAAACATGTCAAGACACATAAGAACGGTGGAGAAAAATTATAGAAGAAGAAAACACTCCATATATGGTAAAGACAGGAAATAACTCGAGTAGAAACGTACTTTACAAGGACACCATAGAGATTAAAAGAACTTCTCTAGAGATCAGAAAGGGTAAGATAATAAAAGGAGATAAAGAAACGTGACTAGTGACTCCTTCTGAAAGACTAGAGAGGAACGATAAGAAACCTTGAGACGTAAGTTTACGCATATAGAAAGGAAAAGAGGAAACGAAAACCGAAGAGAAGAAAAGTGTCGATAAACATTCCGGAGGAATCTGTCGGTAAAACGAAAAAACGTAAAGAAAAAGAACCCCTACCAGAACTAGGGACAGAGGATATCTTACAGTACTTGGAGGTAGGTATTAAGTACTCCGTGAGACAGATAGTCTAGATCAGGGAATTTAGATAAAGAGTGAAGGTGACATATTAGTATCCCCTAAACTAAATCCAGTATGGACTTACGAGATCATCAAAAGGGGTGAAAAAAGTTAAATTCAGACTTAAACCGTTATTCCTCAAGTACTAGACTCGGTGTCAGTCGAGGACCAGAACAAAAACAACTTACATATCTCGAAGAGGAAGAAACCGACGTTTCTTATATTAGTTAGACTAAAGCCACAACCGGTAGACCACTACAGGTACACATCTCAGAAGAGAACATAACAACCTTCTCCCACAAACGATACTGGTCACGTAAGAGAACCATTTTACGATAGTCGGAAACGGGACGAAGTAAGACATGAGGTTCCGGTTTAAAAGGACAATGAGGTCCACAAAGAACTGAAGGATGAAAACGTAAGGTCAGGGGATATTACTTTTCCTGTAGAATAAACCCACAATCAAAATTTTCCAGAAGATCCAGAAGTATCTCGGAAAGTTGAAGTCGAAGAAATCGTAATGACCAGTCCCGTATCTGAACCTAACAACACTATAACATACCAAACGGAACCTTTACTTGTCTCTAATAAGACAGCAAAAACTCTAACGTAGGTTCATGACGTAAAACCTGGTAAAACAACTGATACTATCGATGTGAGGTTAAGAAGATTCCCTAAGAGTGGGTGTCATCATCTATATTACCAGTAGACTCAGTTTAAGTGGGCAAGGTCAGGTAAAGTTAAGTGACTAAGGATGTTACAACTGTAAGTGAGAACGGTAGAGGATAAACTGGTGAAGGTTAAACGGAACTAAGTACCTGGATTATATGATCCAACGATACGTTATAACGAGAAATATCGTAGTCTGGAACGAAGATAGTGGTCAGTGTAGGTGTTGATCCACAACAAAAATGAAACCGAGGTAGGGCAGTAATAGAGACCTCGTTATAAATTAATTGTAGTTTCATCTGTTCCTTTCGCTCTTTCCGTTGTTTCTACTCCACTTTTTTCACTTCTACTATAGGTCTACTATTTGAATTTAGATTGACATAGTCACAGTGTTATTTACATTAGTAAATTTGTGTGTTTGTGTCCGTCTTTAACAGTTTCATATATTTTATCGTTCTGAATTGAGAGACAGTGGACTTTCTTTGTGTGAGATTCATGTTTCTGTTTTTTACTAATTTTCATTTTCTTATCCCTGAAAAGACCACCATCTCACCTAGTCTTAGGCGGACGGTTACGTCCCCTGTGTCCAACCGAGGGACCAGGTCCTTCTGGGTACACGGCACCTCGTCGATTCGGGTACAGGGTGTTGGTGACTCGGGTGTACGACGTTGATGATTTCGAATACAACACGTCATTCTCTTCAGTGACGTCACTCTTCGGTCCGTGGCGTTTCTTCTCATCGGAGACGAACGACGTCGATCACTTTCGGGTGAACGTCGTTACTTTTAGGTCACGTTGGTTTTTATTTAAATTTTCGTTTTCTTACCCTTTTTTACGTGTTCCAAATGTAATTAGTATCTTTTTATCTTAACGAACATAAGCAAAGTAAGTTTGTCTAAAGTTTCGTTTGTAATATCTCGGTTTGACTAAAAAAAAAAAAATTTCCATCCCCCTCCGTGTTCATTTGTTACAGTCCTTACTCTCTCCATCGTAGGGATGTCTGAGATCTTTATAATTTTATTATTCTTTTTTATTTCTTTTTACAATTCGGTCTTTGTCTTTTTTTTTTTTTATCTTTGAATCTACTTCACCTGTTTAAGGAGTTTTCTGTCTCGGTGGTTTCGGTCATAACATTTCATTTTATTTCATTTTTATTTTTAATTTTTTTTATTTTTTTATTTTTATTTTTACGTTTAAAGTTGAATTTTTTTATTATTATTTTCTCTGTCCAAACATTTTTTTTTTTTTCTTATTTATTAAGCTTATCGTGACGTAGCTAATTTCTTTGTCTGACAAATTGACATTCATCAATTTTTAGAATATTTTGTTCCTTTTTTAAAACGGGTCTACTGAAATTACCATTTAACGAAGTTTGTGATTCATTTGTTTATCATGGTTAAAATGTGTTTTAAAAGGTTTTTAACTGTACTTCCTCATGAAGAGACTTCGGATTTGGACTGTTTCGGTAATGTGCTTTTTTTAAATGTATAGTCATAGGAAGTTTTTACATCAACGTCTTTAGGATTCGGTTTGAAATCACCTAGATTTTAAACCACTATATAACTTCACTATTAAAATTGGGGTTCTTATTAAAATTAGAGTTCTTAGGTTTATACCGAAGTCAAGTCAAGTCAAGTCAAGTCAGCGAGTCAGTACAGGCTGAGAAACGTTGGGCTACTTAGCGTCGTACGGTCCGGAGGGACAGGTAGTGGTTGAGGTCGGAACATATTAATATGTCACATTAAATGGAACAATCTTTTTTTTTTCTTTTGATATATTACCATAGTTATCTACATCCTTTTTATAATCTGTTTAGTTACACAATCAGAGAGTCAGTACAGGTTGAGACACTAAGGAACCTGACATCGGGTGGTCCGAAGAGACAGGTACCTTAAAAGGTCCGTTCTTAAGATCTCATCCAATGGTAAAAGAAGAGTTCTGTTTAGTTATGAGTAAGAATTATTTTGGAGAGTCATAATATCTTTATTTTCCTTTTAAGGAGTTTGACCAATTAAAGTAAACACTTTTTATGTGTCGTGGCATAAATTAACATACTGTGACTTACTGAATAAGGGTTTTAGTTCTTGTTTTATTTCTATACATGAGAGTGGTAAGAATAAGTTATAAAATGATCTATAAGATCAGGTACTTTAGTCCGTTCCTTTTATTTTTCTTTAGTGGGTCTTTCCTTTTTATATTTTCATAAAAAAAAGTTTATTGTACTAATATATATATCTTTTAGATTACTTTATGTGTGTCTTTTTTGAATGATCTTCTTTATTCACTCAATTAGTTCCAAAGTCCCATCTTATAATTATACTTTGAAATAATATTAAGATGTATGATCGTCTTCTGAAACTTTTATTCTTGATGTTTACTATTGTTATGGTAGATGTCATCGTATTTTTTACACTTTATGTACTATTATTAGATTGTTGTAGATGTGTTTCTTGTAATTTTTCGTAAGAATTTCTTGTATTCCTTATGGATTTATCTCGTTATGTGGAAAAAGTACTCAACTTGTTTAGTTATAAAAATTCTTAAGTTAAAAGGGGTTTAAATACATACCTAAGTCACGTTAAGCTTTAAATTTCAAAAAAAAAAAAAAATCTTTACTTGTTCGGTTAAATTCTGTCTTTATGTTTTCGTATCTAATTGGTTTGTTGAGATTTTTTCTTATTGTTACTTATTGATGATGGTACACTAAAGTTCTATATAATTTCTGGGTATCTTAAGTTTTATAGTTCCACGACAACATTCGGTTCTTATTATTTATTTAGTCACCTTTCCTTATCTTTCAGGTCTTTATCTGGGTCGATACATACCTTTTAACACCTGTTTTCACGTTTCCGTTACATCACTTCCTTCTTATCAGAAAAGTTGTTTACAACGTTTTTGTTAACTTAGGGGTGTTCGGTTTTTTGTTTTTTGTTTTTTTGAAGGTATGTAGGTATACAGTGAATTTTTAATTGGATTTTATTCAAGATCTAAAGGTACTTTTTAGACTTTGAGATGTTACAGATCTTCTTTCGTATCCTGTTTTTACTCTTTTTACGACACACTGGAACTCAATCCGTTGTTTAAGAATCTTTGTTACCTTTGTCCTTTTAACTGAAGAGACTTCAGGCCGTCCCCTCCTGAACCTTGTTCAATCCCTTTTTATATGTCTCCCTTAATGTTGAAAACGATAGTTCCACGGTCCGTCGACCCGGTCAGAGACGATTCCTCAAGACGTGAGTTGATCGTCGTCCGTCAAGGGCTCCGAGATTACCAAATGTGGATTCACTGCTTCATATCGAATTTGAGGTCTTCTATTAAGTTTCCAGAAGAGGAAGAAAAGGAGGTCTAGGAAGTTTAAGTGACACGAGAGTTATATAAGCGGAAGAAAACTGTATATGACTTACGTCAATTTTATGTCAAAAGTCGTTTTTGTCAAGCGGAAACTTATATGCGTGTCCAGGGACTTCCTATGTATACCCTTTGTCGAGGGACTTAAGATTTGGACGTCCGTCCCTCCTTTTTTTCTCTTTTTAATCTAAATGACGGTGGAACAGAATTTCGAAGTTCAGTCATTATTTACACTCTTCCTTTTCGATTCTCTTCTAGGCTTACCCATTTACCCGTTCAACGACACACTCTCTCAACCTCTCTCTCTAAGCCTTTAAGGGGTGCTAAGAAAGGTCGTTCTTCTCCTGTGACGTACCTTACGTCGTCATTGAAGTGATCATCCAAGTCACTTCTTATTCTTTGAATGTCTGATGGGACCAACAAGTCACCTATTCTTAGACGGACGGTTACGTCCCCTGTGTCCAAGCTAGGGATCAGACCTTTCTAGGGTATACAGAACTTCGTTGATTCGGGTACACGGTGTCGATGACTCGGACACGAGATGTCGGGTTCTCGGTGTTGATGCCTTCAGGCTGGGGGATCCTGGGTACGGACCGTTGTTCTCTTCGGTGACGTCACTCTTCGGGTGCGTAGTGTGCCCCCTCGTCGGGTACGGGTGCCGTTGATCCCTTTCGGATGCGTTTCGCTGTTTTTATTTTTATTTATTTATTTGTTGTGACTTTTTCTCGTTGTTTGAATGTTCACCCCGTAGTTTCCTCATGGTAGAAGGGTTTCGGTGCTCATCGACCCAAAGGAGTAACTGTTGGGGCAGGTCTTTCCCTTTGACCTTACCCGTTAGTAAACGACCTACTTAAGGACACCCCTCATTGTAAAGACACAACTACTTACTCACCTACACCTGAAAAATCTAATCTAAGTGCTTTGATTTCTTGAGTTTCTCTTGAAACTGTAGGAGAGGTACCGAAATGTCGCTACAGATCACCTCGGATCTTTATGAATCATTGGACAGGTAGGTTCCAGTGCGTGTATAGGTCACCGGTGTGTTCAGATCTTTAGTACATGCATAAGACTAAGAATTCGTTCGTGAGGAGATGACTCCCAGATTTGGTCTAGATGAATGGATACTGGGTTATTAGGTCGGGCTGTGTAGGGTGTGTAGGTAATGTGAGTGGTCAAGTAGACACGATAATTAGAAGTCGTTCACCCGCAGGTTTCTGTTCGTCAAGAGGACCGAAAAAAGGGTTAATTTTCTCGGTCTCCTTTTAACCATTGTCAAAAGAAGTACGGTCTCGGTCAGAACCCCTGTTCCTGGAACCTTTATGTCATATAGATTAGTCACTCAACACGGACTCTTTTCTACAATTATAAAGATGTTAAGAATTGAGTCAAGTGGAGAGTCCTGAGGGTGTACGTACGGTAGAGAAGAATCAGTCTTAATGTGGGTCTGAGACGTTTAAGGATTTATCGGATCTCAGAAATAAAGAGGGAAAAAAAAAAAAAAACCTCCTTTTTTATACGTAAGACTAAAATCTTTTGATTTAATTTTTCGTTCCGAACTCGACCCTACATTATAATCTATGACTAGATAAAAAAAATTAATACAAACCTTGATACCTTTACTCTCCCCTACTTATAAATCATCGATAAGACAACGATTTTCTACACGAATATATAAAATTTTGAAATCGAGAAACTTATTGTTTCAATCCGAATCTAGGATATTAAGAATGGAGACATATCCATCGGGATACACCGAAAACTCATGAACTCAGCACCGAGTAGACGTAACTCTAAACGTCATACATATTTTATGTGGATTAAAACTTTTAAATCATATTTTTTTATTACATTTTATAACGTACTTATTATAAATATGACTAATCAAAACGCTATTATAAAGTTCATATAACTTACTTTATTTTATACAGTGATATTAATTAAAGTAGAGAAAGAAAAAGTAAAAAGTACACCGAGGATAACCCCACCGGTTTTTCAAAAAGACATTATAAAATATCTTATTATCTTCGAAATTACAACGTACACACCATAGGGGACATAAAAGAAAACCTGTCTCGACGAAATCCCTCTTTCATATACCTCCGTTTCACCCGTAGAAGTAAAGTTGTTCTAAAGTCATCCATCTCTCAAAAGTCGTCGTTTTAAGGGTCCTTCAGGTTTTTGGAGCCCCGAATCCGTTGTCCATTTTTGTACTGTCACAGACACACAGACACACACAATCAGCGAGTCAGTACAGACTGAGAAACACTGACGTACCCGACATCGGACGGTCCGAGCAGACAGGTACCCTAAAAGATTCGTTCTTATGACCTCATCCGACGGTAAAGGAAGAGGTCCCCTTGAAGGGTTGGGTCCAGAGGACGTAACGTTCGTCTGAGAAATGACAGACCCGGTGGTCCCTTTGGACAGATACACAAATGTCTATAAAATTTGTGAGGGGTTAAGGAAGAGGAGGAAAGGGAGAAGGAGAGTGAAGGGGAGTGGAAAAAGAGGGAGAGTGGGAAGGGGAAAGAAGGAAAGAAGTAATGGTAGTAGTGGTAGAGAAGACACACAATCATTATGAACCTTGGAGAGATGATCCCTTGTTTCGGGAAACAAGATACGACACTGGTTTTTATGTTTTGAGTTTAGGAACTCTTTCCGTTGTAAAGTTAAAGTGAAACACCGTATTTTAGTAGGCTATCAAAACATTCTTGTCCGAAATAGTCTCTCCTGTTTTGTCTTCCCGTGACTTGATGCTTTCCTCTTTCACTTACTTTCTCCTGTATGTCTTGTGGTCCGACTTTCGTTTCTTACGTTCTAAGAAGAGTCAAACGTATCAGGACAGGATGATACAACTTCCTTTCTCTTATGACCGAAAGAACTTGATTTTCTTTTCAAATCCATCCAAAAGGTTCAGTACTTTTTCACTTTTTCTACTTAGAGTATTACATAAGTTTGGTGGACATAAAGAAATTAATAAAAAATAAATTGTTTGTGTTTTTGACGATCCACGGTAATTACCAAGCGTCATTAAAAATACATAACCGAGTAAATTAGGAGTATTGTTGTCATTCATATTCGAGTAAGTAAAAGAAGCAAACTTTCTGTCTCTTTTACTCTTAAACTTGAATCCGTCAGATTTAGGTCGTAGACACACAAGATAGTCATATAGGGTACACACACACAAGTCAGTAAAGTCATCACAGACTGCGAAACGCAGGGCGGTCCGCGGAGACAGGTACCCTAAGAGGTCCGTTCTTATGACCTCACCTAACGGTATAGGAAGAGGTCCCCTAGAAGGGTTGGGTCCCTATGTTGACGCCGAGGTCGATGGGGACATAACGTCCACCTAATAAATGTGTGACTCGGTGGACCCTTCGGGGGTAATATAGTGTAATGGAGAGTTCGAGGACTCAAACTTACCTAACTCCTTTATGAAGAACCACGGATAGTTCTATACAACTATGTCACAAAGCTCCTTTTAGACCTTGAACGGTGAAAATTGTCCGATGAACCCACTGTTAATACATGTGATTTTCAACTCTTGGTGGTGATTAAGGTCACGATTTTATAGACAATGAACCTTCCGTGACGTAGAAAGGTCGACCGACTGGAGTTCGTTTGATGTATACACTTAAAGAGTCGTAGAGCGGGAGAAGTATGAAAATACCTCTTAGTGTCTGAACAGTCATTCTTTCTATTTTGAATAGAGTTTGAACTCTTTTGACCGTATAAAAAGACGTATCATAAAACAACAACGAAAACTCTTAGAAGAGTTTCGACGAACTACTTTTCGTACAGACGGTCGTTTTCTGTGTAGTAGATCACAAAAACTAATCAACAGATTTGAACCGTGGTGACCTTCTACCAAGACTTGTCACGACTGTATTAAAATTAGGGTATACTGACTATTTTTGTTCTGATCAAATACCGGGGTGGACACTTTATTTGGTAAAAACTATACATCGATACAGACGAACATATTTGTAGGGACAGGAACTATATAATCCAAGGAAGGAAATTCGGAATAAATTCTACCAAAATAAAGGAGTCGACAAGAAAGGAATTTCTCTAAGTTATATGTTAACTGTGAACGAATTTTTTTAGTCGAATAGATTTTTAAAGACGAATAAAACCTTTAAATTTATTGGGACCACCTTCTTCGTGTTCGACCTTAGTTCTAAAGACCCTCTTTATAGTTATTGGAGTCTATACGTCTACTGTGGTGGGAATACCATCTTTCATTTCTCCTCGATTTTTCGGAGAACTACCTTCACTTTCTCCTCTCACTTTTTCAACCGAATTTCGAGTTGTAAGTTTTTTGATTCTAGTCTCGTAGACCAGGGTAAAGATGAAGTACCCTTTATCTACCCCTTTGTCACCTTTGTCACAGTCTGAAATAAAAAGACCCGAGGTTTTAGTGACGTCTACCACTAACGTCGGTACTTTAACTTTCTGTGAACGAGGAACCTTCCTTTCAATACTGGTTGGATCTATCGTATAAGTTTTCGTCTCTGTAATGAAACGGTTGTTTCCAGGTAGATCAGTTCCGATGCCAAAAAGGTCATCAGTACATACCTACACTCTCAACCTGACACTTCTTTCGACTCGTGGCTTCTTAACTACGAAAACTTGACACCACAACCTCTTCTGAGAACTCTCAGGGAACCTGACGTTCCTCTAGGTTGGGCAGGTAGGATTTCCTTTAGTCAGGACCACAAGTAACTTTCTTGACTACAACTTCGACTTTGAGGTTATGAAACCGGTGGAGTACCCTTCTCAACTGAGTAACCTTTTCTGGGATTACGACCCTTCCTAATACCCGTCCTCCTCTTCCCCCGCTGTCTCCTACTCTACCGACCTACCGTAGTGACTGAGCTACCTGTACCCAAACTCACCTGAGGCCCTCAACCAAAACCTGTCCCTCCGGACCGCACGACGCTAAGTACCCCAGCGTTTCTCAGCCTGTGCTGACTCGCTGACTCGACTTGACTTGACATGTATGACTCCCGGAGGGTCCATCGTGTCACCATTTCTTAGGTGGACGGACGGTTACGTCCTCTATACCCAAATTAAGGACCCAACCCTTCTAGAGGACCTCCTCCTTTACCGATGAGTAAGGTCACAAGAACGGACCTCTTTAGGTACTTGTCTCCTGGGACCACCCAATTTCGGGTATCCCAGCGGTTCTCAGCCCGTATTGACTCGTGTATGTATGACTTCCATAAACATTTGACGTTTTCAAATGTACTTGGATGAATAGTAATTTGAATGGACACAAAGTTGAAAAACTAGATGTTTTAATTACGTACCCATAGACATTTGACAATGATACATTAGAAATCAGTTGTTTGAATGTACCAACTCTGGTACTCGACATGTTCGTTCTTCGATCTCTTTAGAGACAAATAATTCACCGTCAATCCACGATAACAGTTCTTATTCTAAGAGTCCGTGGGGTGGTTCTTTCGTTCCATGATGGTTTTCATTGAGGTAAAGCGTGAAAGATTACGAGGGATACTGATTTTCGTGTATGGACTAAATTAATGTGTGACAACTTTTTGATTTATCATGCATACCTAGTCAAGACATAATAGTCTCAAGTGTAATAGGAGAGGAACAATGTCTACGATGATAAAGATGGACGGAGGATCTAAGAATCAAGTGAAGCAGCTGACTCTAGTTGAGTCAAGAAGAGTATACGTGACTGAAGGACCCAGGGAGTGTAAAAATAGACTAAACTTCATAGATGAATTGTGAATGTTCGGTCGAGTGGAGATAACTGAGTTGATTACAACTGCATCAACATATGAAATTCTTTGTCAGGGTATCTTATTTCGACTACTTCTCGATCCTTAGGGGGCCTGTTTCCTCTGGTAAACCCTTTTCTTTAGTCACTAATGGTATGTGACCTTACCTTTCTCTACTCTTGGACATGTTTCTTCACCCTCCTAAGACGGTCTTTTAGAGTTTTAATTTTAGAATCTTTCTTTCTCTTCCGAGAACACTCCTTCCTTTCGAATTTGGGTGGTCTTTCACACCAACTAACTTAGTCTATTAGAGTTCTTAAACTGTACACTATTTCACTCCTACTGTACCCTATCCCCGAAGGGACCACCGAGTCTCCCATTTCGTAGACGGACTTTACGTCCTCTGGACCCAAGTTAAGGACCTAGACCTTCTAGGGGACCTCTTCTTTCACCGTTGGGTGAGGTCATGAGAACGGACCTTTTAAGGTACCTGTCTCCTCGGACCACCCGATGTCAGGTACCCTAGTGTTTTTCAGTCTGTGCTGACTCGTTGAAGTGAGAGATCTCGTTCCTACTGTTTTTATCTCCTGGAGATTACATCTTAGACTTTTTACTTTTTACTGTCTACGTAGGTATGTGGTTATAACAGGAACCCTGTGAAGTTGTCTTTCCAATTCTAAATGTCTATTCGAAGATGACAGAGAGAACTGGGGGAGAGAGGGAGTATGGACTTATCAAACGACGGAGAAAGTCTTGAAGGACTTCTAAGTCCAAGACCGCTACTTCAAGGTAATCAAAGAACCTAAAGAGTAGGTCGAACACCTGTTCCCAAAGATAGTAAAGAAACTCAAGGAAGACACTGAGGACCCTTCTAAAAAGACTAACCGCGACCCGATTTTAGACAGGGAGCTCCTATAAAAGGACCACTCATTACAAACGAACGACAACGAAATCCTCTAGTCTGTGGACCCTATGATTTAATCTTGATTTAAATCTAAGGTTAAGGTTAAGGGTTATTTTTTTACGGAGGTGACCTAAAACCACTTTAGTTTCTTGTCTTAGTTCGGTAGACAAAACTGTTGTTTCGTTGGGTTGAAATGAGTTTAATACCTAAACCTTCAATAAACTATAAAGACGATATATATATATATATAATTACAACCTCTTTAAGAGTCTATGAACACCATTTTATGTTTGTTTGTTTGTTCTTAAATGAACAATGACTCTCAATGTGTGTTCAATTTTCTTCAGCGTCCAATTCAGTGAGTAGTCACCGTATTCATTTTACGTCTATTAGATTTTGTCAGTCTGTGGTTAGTATGAGTCACTGATAATCATCGTGAACAGTAATTACTCAATGAGACAGAATTAAGACACAGAATTAACGGGAGAGAGCTGGGAAGGTGTGAAGGACTAAAATGTATTTTTGACACTGTGAGTGGGACAAAAACTCTTTGAGAGGGTACCCTAATAAAATTCGACGAAAGCGTTCTTATACTTTTGTCAAAAAGTTAAAATCGAACAAAAAAAACAAACAAAAATCTTTCCCACTTTTACTTTCCTTCCAACGCTTAGTTCGTCCGTTGTTTACAATTCCCAGGTTACAGAGTTAAGATATTCAGACTACCAAGTCATGTTTCATCTGGGAAACCGAACTTTGGGTATGAACTGGGGCAATTTTTCACCAGTCTTGGAGTCTCCTTCTGAGAAGGTTACTGGTGGTGACTCAGTTCCCGAGAAGAGGGTGTAGTAATCCTTTCCTAAATGTCCAGGTTTCACAAGTATCTAACTTTTTGATTCACCAAACGCTGGAATTTGTGGTTAACTCCTTGTTTAATCGTGAAGTTTCCGGAAGTATTGAACCTAAGATCCTAAGATCTCTCGGTTTTATCGAGTTTCGATATTGGATTTATGTATCCACCTAATCTACATACTAGTATCGGTAAAAAAAGGGAAGAACCAGTGAAAGTGGAAAAGTAAAGAAAAGGAGAACTGTAGGGGAGAAAGGATTTACCGGTATAACATTTAGGCTTCTGACAATATAAAATTTATAACATAAATACTTCTGACACAAAGACTCAATTGAAATTTAACCATAAATTGGTGAACATAATTTTGAGTTACATTTAATTTACTTTACAGAAAAATACCCCAGGGAGTCCACTAGAATACCCAATCATTGAAGTTTAATAAAGGGAGGAGTAATAAGACCCTAAATTTACCTGAGATAGATACTTCAAGACCTTTGTTTTAGTTTGTTTTTGGATTATAGGTATTAGAAGTGGGGTACGGAGTTAGATAAACTCCCTTCTTGTGTTATTTGAGTAAGTAGAAGGGTAAGTGAGGATTTTTATCAGACGGAGTTTACATAGATTTAGTTCCACCAAATATCAATGATACTTTGGTTGATTATTTGGCACAAATATTCGGGAGTAAAAAAAAGAGGGAAGAAAGGGACGAAGTCGTGAATGTAACGTCATAGTTGTTATATTGTCAGTGGTCATTAGGGTCTGTTTCCTGGGGATCCCAGTGTCGTCGTCCCATGGTGAAGGCTCTTCTTTGTTTTACTTCTGGATCTCACTAAGTCTTTCTGTTTTTACTACCTCCATTCACCAGTCTGTTAAGAAACCTAGGTCGGACATGGACCGTGAAACGTGATGAATGAAGATCAGAAAGGTTACTGAGACGTTTATTAAGTGATAGGTGTAAATGTCTGTTTTTTATACCCGTCAATTTTTGAAATTCATTAAATGGGCACCAGTGTGTTGACTACTTTAAATCCTCGACCCTAAGTTATAGTCGATAAACTGAGGTTCCTAGACTAAGATCAATTCAAGTAAAAAAAAAAAGAAAAAAGGAAACCCGGAACGGTGAGATTTGAAGGGACGGGTCCCTGGTTTCAGTACGGGTACTGTAACCTTCGTACCTTAGGATTGGTGACCTAATGGACCCTTAAGAGGTTCATAGACTAAGATTTCGTATACGAAACAGAGTTCTTTGAGAGTCAAGTCGAACTAACCTAGTTGAAGGAGGTGTTCCGTCTCAGACTATAAAAATCATATCTGGTACACATACATACGTATACACACGTGTGTGTGAGTGTGGGGGGTGTGTGTATTGGTGTCAATATTCATTGTATATTATTTACTTATAATCTGTAGTTTGTTCATTTCAGAAATCAGTCAATTGTCTGACTCTTTCGGAGTTTCTTGATTGTGTATTAAAATACGATAAGTCAAAAATAAAGTAATTTTTATTTATGTAGAACCTGACCCCAATATCTGGTTTCTTTTTTATATTTACTTTGAGAAATAAGTGGATAAAGTATAATTATAGTGCAGAATGTGAGTGTGGTCGATATCGTGAGAACAATACTCTTTTTTTAAGGGGTAATAATATTTTCGTTTAGTACGTCGAGTGTTCACATACTTATAGAATAATACTTCGGGTAGTGGTTTTTTCGTCTATGATAACCAAGTCTTCCTTTTGTAAAGTTTATTTCCTAAACCTGAGGAGTGGAACATTCTATTTGTTTATTCCGTGACTTTTACGATTGAGAGATATACGTTTATTCCTTTGACTGTCAAGTCAATCAACGGATTCTAGTGTGTCTACAATTCTAGGTTTGTCTCTAGAAATCAGGTTAACGTTCATCGATGTACCGAACCTGGTAGTGTAGTGTTTTCGAGGTCACACTTACATATTACTAAGTTTAGTTAGTTATTAGTTTATAATGATAAAAGTGACTCAAGAGTTCACAGTTTTCGTGAGATGTCTACTTAGTTTGGTTTATCTTCAAAACTGTCTTTCCTTATACCAAGTAAGTGACTAAGTTCTCACTAATTCGAGGATCTGATACAGACCGTTCAACCGTCTTTCCTTCAACTTCTATTAATACACAGAACGTTTATTAACGAGTTAGGACCGTAATCCTTTTTTATAGACCCATTTAGAAAGTTAGCTGTAAAGGGAGACCAGTTATAAGGAGGGTATAATATCGAGTCAGAATTGAGATGGTGAATTATCGGTGCATTTTGACCCATTAAATCAATTAGGAGGACTAGTGGTCAACTTTCACTTTTACTTCAACGAGTCAGCACAGACTGAGAAACGCTGACACCTGACATCGGGTGGTTCGAGGAGACAGGTACCCTAAGAGGTCCGTTCTTATGACCTCACCCAACGGTAAAGGAAGAGGTCCCCCTAGAAGGACTGGGTCCCTAGCTTGGGTCCAGAGGGTGTAACGTTCGTCTGCGAAATTGGAGACGTGGTGGTCCCTTCTAGTGGTCAATCAGGAGACATTTTCCCTCTACTATCATCAGGGTTGGAGTTCCACATTTCGAAATTACGTATATTTCACTTATAGTATCTTTGATCGGATATCGTTTACTAGTTATTCTCAACCAATAGTAGTGGGAGATGATATAGTAGTAAGTATGGTTCAATGAAATAGTAGTAGAAGAAATTATTGGTAATATAGACTGAACAAAAGGAAAATTCATTTACAATAATTGAGATTATAGAAGGGTGTAAGTCCGTAACATCAAAGGACGAGAATATAAACCAATCAAATGTACAGATTTACTTGAGACAGGAACATAAGTAAATGGGTGGAGATCATGGAAAACGAGAGAGCGGTAAACCGAAGACTAGTTCAACTAGAGAGTATGAGAACACCAGTAGTTGTCAGTAAAAGTTTTCATAAGGTTCTTAGTCTCTCACTTCGACAACTCCTGAAGATGTTTCATTTTCAACCACTCAAGGAGGACCTCACAAATTTATCGATGACTATAGACCACCTTACTGAGTTAGTAACCATCCTCCTTCCTCGTCGAAACGAAGTATAACCCTCCAACCGACTGCGTTTAAGAACTCTATACAAATAACGTCCTCCCCTTTCACCACTTAGACTATCACAAAGTCCTATAAAGTGGTTCATTAAATACTTTCCCTTTTAACATAAAAGGTACTCGGAATTCTCCTCACCTACAAATGAGTACGAAGTCTATTCTTTTGACTTTAAATTTTCTCATTCAGGGTGTTTTAAACATCTTCTGACACCTAAATCTGATCTAAAAATAAGGTTATAGGTATTTACAAATAAAGTGATATTGTCTGATAGAAATGTGACCCCAGAAAGTATTCAGAGTGTAAAAGAAAAAATTAAAACTAAGAAAAAAAAAAAAAAAACAGTCGTTATCCGAATTCTTAAACCGTCAATTAGTGTACTGAGTGGAGAGATCGGTACTGTTCGAACCATTAAAATCTTGAATCTTTATGATAAAGTATGTCACCGTCATATCTCTTTAAACGTCGTCTACCTCGATCAAACACAAAAAAAGGAAATGATAAGGGAACCAGATATTAGATCCCCTTACAGAAATCGATATTTAACCCTGTGATGTTACAGATGAACTATTACATCTGATTCGACTACATCCCTAAGTTTATTCTATGACTCACTTTCACGATTCGAAACATAAAGTTTGTGTCATTGTTGAGTTATTTGCTATCGATAATAATAATCGTCATCATTGTGTCAAGTCAAGTCACCGAGTCAGGACAGGTCGAGAAACACTGAGGTACTTAGCGTCGTGTGGTCCGGAGGGACAGGTAGTGGTTGAGGACCTCAAAAAGGTTTGGGTACAGGTAACTTAGTCACTACGGTAGGTTGGTAGAGTAAGAGACAGTAGGGGAAGAGGAGGACGGAAGTTAGAAAGGGTCTTAGTCCCAGAAAAGTTTACTCAGTCGAGAAGCGTAGTCCACCGGTTTCATAACCTCAAAGTCGAAGTTGTGGTCAGGAAGGTTACTTGTGGGTCCTGACTAAAGGAAATCCTACCTGACTAACCTAGAGAAACGTCAGGTTCCCTGAGAGTTCTCAGAAGAGGTTGTGGTGTCAAGTTTTCGTAGTCAAGAAGTCGTGAGTCGAAAGAAATATCAGGTTGAGAGTGTAGGTATGTACTGGTGACCCTTTTGGTATCGGAACTGATCTACCTGGAAACAACCGATTCATTACAGAGACGAAAAATTATACGACAGATCCAACCAGTATTGAAAGGAAGGTTCCTCATTCACAGAAAATTAAAATACCGACGTTAGTGGTAGAGTCACTAAAACCTTGGGGGGTTTATTTCAGTCGGTGACAAAGGGGTAGATAAAGGGTACTTCCTTACCCTGACCTACGGTCTAGAATCACAAGACTTACAACTCGAAATTCAGTTGAAAAAGTGAGAGGAGAAAGTGAAAGTAGTTCTCCGAAAAATCAAGAAGAAGTGAAGACGGTATTCCCACTACAGTAGACGTATAGACTCCAATAACTATAAAGAGGGCCGTTAGAACTAAGGTCAAACACGAAGGAGGTCGGGTCGCAAAGAGTACTACATGAGACGTATCTTCAATTTATTCGTCCCACTGTTATGTGTCGGAGCTACATGAGGAAAAGGAGAAACCTTGGTCAGACAACAAGGTACAGGTCAAGATTGACAACGAAGGACTGGACGTATGTCCAAATGTGAGTTGTGTCAACTTAAAAAGTAGTTTCTTATGTAAAATATACATAAACGGAATTCAGTGTTTCTAAAGATACCTTAGAGTTGTTTCTATGATATACACGACGACGACGACTCAGTGAAGTCAGCACAGGTTCGGACACGTTGGGGTATCTGTCGTCGGGTGGTCCGAGGAGACAGGGACCCTAAGAGGTCCGTTCTTATGTAAGAGATCACTTCAACGAGTCAGCACAGACTGAGAAACGTTGGGGTACATCGGATGGTCCGAGGAGACAGGTACCCAACGGTAAATAAGTGACTATTTTAAGGGTGGATAGGGGGGAGGTGGGGGTTGTTGAAGGATTGGTCTTTTCTTTACAGAGGAACGTCAATAAGAACGAAATTTTTTTTTTTTTTAGGAATAGATACTCTCTATACAAAACTTAATAAATACCCGTTTTTACCACACTATCGATTATATACGAAATTTACTATGGTCTTTTTTTATATATATATTTCTTCCCTGATATATCCTTCCGAAGGAACCACCAAGTCACCGATTCTGAGGTACGACGATTCCGTCGCCAGGACTCAAGTTAGGGACCAGTCTCTTGATCTAGGGTGTACGACGTTGATTCTCAAGAGTACGACGTTGAGTCTGGACCACATCGGTTTATTTATTAAAAAAAAAAATTAGTCCCTGATGTATTTTCTTCTAACCTCTTTTCATTTATTTATTTTATCCTTTGGTAATCCTTTTGAGTGTTTATACTATCAAATTAATCCTAAAGTAAAGGCAGGGATTCAAAAAACGGGAGGGAAAAAGACGTGTCCCATGGACCTGGTTTAACTTTTATCAAACAGACAGTGAATTTCCCGATAAGACACGCTGTCAAGTCCTTCCTTTTGAGTCGTACATCGGTTATACAGGAGGAGGTTAGTCGAACATTGTTTAGTCACAATGAAAGGAAAATTGATTTCTGGGTAAGGTGGAGGGAACTAACACTTACGGTCCTTCGTTCTAATTTGTGTAATGACGTAAACGGTGTCACTGACAAGTGTATTTGTCTTAGAGTCCTTTAATAAAATTACCACTAATTATTTATGACTTTACTGTGGTGTTACTTTACCTTTGGAAAAGTAAAGAGTGTCACTGTCGATAAAACCTCCGGTAGTTATAGGATCACCTCATTATACTCGGTAATACCCGAAGGGGGTACCGAGTCGTCATTTCTTAGACGGACATTACGTCCTCTGTGTCCTCTATACCCAAGTTAGGGACCCGACCCTTCTAGGTCCCCTAAAGGACCTCCTCCTTTACCGTTGGGTGAGGCCATAAGAAAGACCCTTATAGGGTACCTGTCTCCTTGGGTCGTTCGATGGGAGGTATCTCAGGGTTTCTCAGTCTGTGCTGACTCGTGTTTATGTGATCTTCCACTCTATACGTCCATTGAAACAATTCCCTTCCCTATACTGTGCACAAAGAATCTCGTATAGGGTAGGAGGATCGGAAATGCCCTGCAGGACCCTTCATTACATAGTCTTCCTACGTACACTCATGTATCAATTTTATGGGTTTCTTTGTGTGTTCTGGTCTTTCTTGATGTCTTCCGGATTCTAACTCGGTCTAGAGAGTCTCAAGACTATAAGTGGAGGTGTGAAGTGAATACTCTGGGTCTTTTCGTATTAGTAGGTAACAGGAAACCCGGTTGTGAGTGTCCTTAGAGGGATTCGTCAGACCCTGAACCACGGTTCGAGATGTTTAGAACATGAACGAAGTGTTTGTTAATAAAATACAAAATTATTTAGGAGAGTTGAAAATCTCCAACCTAACAGTAGCAGTTAAAGGAAAAGGTGGAAGTAAAGGATATGAGATTGTACGTGACAGTCAAGTCAAGTCAAGTTAAGTCAGCGAGTCAGTACAGACTGAGAAACTCTGGGGTACCTGACGTCGTACGGTCCGGAGGGACAGGTAGTGGTTGAGGACCTCAAATGAGTTTGAGTACAAACAACTCAGCCACTACGGTAGGTTGGTGGAGTAGGAGACAACAGGGGAAGAGGAGGGTGGAAGTCAGAAAGGGTCGTAATCCCAGAAAAGTTTACTTAGTCAAGAAGCGTAGTCCACCGGTTTCATAACCCCAAAGTTGAAGTTGTAGTCAGGAAGGTTACTTATAAGTCCTGACTAAAGGAAATCCTACCTGACCAACCTAGAGGAACGTCAGGTTCCCTGAGAGTTCTCAGAAGAGGTCGTGGTGTCAAGTCTTCGTAGTTACGAAGTCGTGAGTCGAGAGAAATATCCTGTTGAGAGTGTAGGTGTGTACTGATGACCTTTTTGGTATCGAAACTGATGTACCTGAAAACAACCGTTTCATTATAGAGACGAAAATTATACGACAGATCCAATCAGAATTGAAAATAAGGTTCCTCGTTTGTGGAAATCGCAATACCGACTTCAGTGGTAGAAGTCACTAAAATCTTGGGGGGTTTTATATCACAGTCACAAAGGGGTAGATAAAGGGTACTTCACTACCCTGATCTACGGTACTAGAATCAAAAGGTTTACAACTCAAAAACTGAAAGGAGGAAGTGAAAGTAGTTCTCCGAGAAATCAAGAAGAAGTGGAAGACGGTATTCCCAACACAGTAGACGTATAGACTCCAATAACCATAAAGAGGGCCGTTAGAACTAAGGTCGAAGACGAAGTAGATCAGGTCGCAAAGAGTACTATATGAGACGTATATTCAATATATTTGTCCCACTGTTATATATCGGAACTACATATGGGAAGGGCTAAACCTTGGTCAGATAACAAGGTACAGGTCAAGATTGTCCGTGACACAACTAAAAGTTAAGGTAACCACAATAAGGTAGAGAGGTAAATTTGATATTTGAGAACTTTTCATTCCTAACTAACGGAAGACAATTCCTTTAGAGTAAGAAAAGATATGGTCCGTATGATACATTTAACACAATATAAGACGTTTGTCAATTGTCAGTCGTGTACTCCAAGAGTTGATGGTTCTGTAGTGGTCGTACTTGATCTAAAAATTTGATGTTTCTTTAAATTCCTTTTAGATAGAGTTGACATAATAAAACTCTTTCATCTTGATTTCGGTAGGGGGGTTTGGCGTTGAGATAATTCACCAAACGACTGATAGAAAAAAGACAAACTACGATGCGTTTTTGAGTCAAGTGACAAGAAAGTCAATATAGTCTAATATTTTCTGTATCCACTAAAGAAGACTCACCATAATATTCACGTCATACGACGACGACGATTCAACGAAGTCAGTACAGGCTGAGACACACTGGGGTCTCTGTCGTCGGGTGGTCCGAGGGGACAGGGACCCTAAGAGGTCCGTTCTTGTGACTTCACCCAACGGTAAAGGAAGAGGTTACGTACTTTCACTTTTCACTTTCACATCAACGAGTCAACACAGGCTAAGGAGTTCTGGGGTACCTGGTATCGGATGGTCCGAGGAGGTAGACACCCTAAAAGGTTCGTTCTCATGACCTCACTCAATGGTAACGGAAGAGGATTACGTCATACTTTGAGAGAGTTTCCTAAGTCACTTTCTCAAAAGTCTAGTGGTTCTGTCTCTTATAGTCAAAGTGTGTTCTGAAATTCGTATAACAGACCATCTTCTATAGACGTAAGTGAAAGTTTGGAAAAGAAAAGTAAACAAAAATAAAAACCAGTACGGATGGGGAACGTCCTAGAGTCACAGGGGTCTGTCCACGGACCTCAGAATTGGTGTCCTGACGGTCTCTTCAGGAAGTCTGAAAAAGAACTACAGAGAACTTCTTCCCTGTGTCTCGAGTGTGTCTTCACGGTAGTACACCTGTCACACTTTTTGATCTAGTCAGTGACAGAAGGTGCACTAGATCGAGGACTCGTGCCGGTACGACTCTCGGTACAAAACTGAAGACGATAAGTTCGGGTAATCTTTATTCACCCAAGAAAAAAAAATAACACTATTTACAATGTATTATATTGTAAAAATGGTCAAATTGACAAAAATCCATATGTCAAAGTACCGTAATTTGTGTAAGTGTAACGACGAATTGGAAAGTGTGATAGGCAGAGGTATTGTAAGAGTAGAAGAGATTGACTTTGACATAGGAAATTTGTTATTGAGGACACTACCAACTAAAATACGCAGTTGCACTGACCCAGTGTCGGACGGGTCTATCAACCAGGCTGTAAGAAGACTCACAAAGACGTACCCACAAAAACCTACTCTAATGGTAAAGTTATATCCGAAGGGACCACCGAGTCTACCATTTTTTTTTTAGACGGACGGTTCGTCCTTTGGGTCCAAGCTGGGGACCCAACCATTCGAGACCTCTTCCCGTACCGTTGGGTGTGGTCATAAGAACGGACCTTTTAGGGTACCTGTCTCTTCAGACCACCCGATGACAGGTACTCCATCGTTACTCATTCTGTGCTGATTCGTCGATTGTGAAACATAAATGGTAGAGTTAGTCATCTCATTTCGTCTAAAGAGAGGTACACTCACCCAAAGTAGATTTGTCTTGTTTCCTGATCGGAAGGAGGTTTTTTCCTTTTTTTTTTTTTTTAAGAGGTTCTCTATCGGAAACCTGATCCTGTCCTTGAGTGGTGACTGATAGGATCCAGACCTGGGGTGGTCGAGTGTGATGTTTAAATCTGAACAGTCGGAGGTATTAACTTACTCAGTTAAAGAATATTATTTAGAGAAATCCATATATATGTTTAAGATAACCAAAGTAAAGGGACCTTTTGGGACTGAGTATGTTGTGGGGTGAAGAAGAAGGAGGGTCAAGGACTTTGGTGGTAGGATAAAAAACGGAAATACTTAGACTGATGAGATCCTTGGAGTATGTTCACCTTCAAATACTATGAACAGGAAAATATAGACAGAATATAGTGAATCGTATTACAGAAATTCTAATTAGGTTACAAAATCATATACCCGAAAAGTCCACTGAGTCACCATTTCTAGAGTGGACGTCTCGTCCTTTACGTTTTCTATACCCAAGTTAGGGACTCAGTCCTTCTAGGGGACCTCTTCCTTTACCGTTGGGTGAGGTTATAAGAACGGACCTACTAAGGTACCAGTCTCCTTGGACCGTCCAATGTCAGGTACGTCAATATCTCAGTCCGTACTGATCTCGTACCTGTGTCGTCGTCATTGTGACATCATTGACAGTCTTAAAGGAAGGAAAAATTCCGACTTATTATAAGGTGACGTATTCATACAGTGCAGAATAAATAGGTAACTAAGTAACTCCTTAAAAACCGAAAAAGGACAAAACCTTTCTAGGAACCCCTATTAAAGATGTTAGAAATACACCGTCTATCCACCTGTCTGAACTATCTGACATTCACCAAGAGTAATAAGGACACATTAGAGAAGGAGAATTTACACCCACCTTAAACACCGAACCCTACTTCATTTCCACTACATTACATACACTAGTACATATACACCAATGTATTCCATAACATGGATAGAGTTCTTTGTTTGCACGTACTTAAGACGGATCCCCTCGAATCTTTACTTAGGAAAGGGTCCATTCGGAAAGTCACTCTTACGTTCGGTCGTTCCTGGAACTCATGTCGGAGTACTCTGGGATTCCTCTCCGACATTGATTTGACACGGGTGGAAAGACTCGGTGTCTATAACACTCTATTATTTACATATAGTAAAATGTAACGACGAATGTATTAAACATCATTACACAATGTACCGTAGATTTTGGTCATTAAGATACTATTAGAATTAGGAGGATAAAACAATTTGAAGGAACTCAGATCAGGATAATGACTGAAAGTCACGGAGACTTCAGCGGTGAGTCATGAATTTGACGTATAACCAAACATTTTATTTCTGTGATATAAAACAGACGTTCCTCTAGGTTGGTCAGGTAAGACTTCCTCTAGTTGGAACCCTGAAGAAACCTACCTTACTACGATTTCGACTTTGAGGTCATGAAACCTGTGGAGTACGTTTCTCAACTGAGTAACCTTTTCTGAGACTACGACCCTCCCTAAGCCCCCGTCCTCCTCTTCCCCTACTGTCTCCTACTCTACCGACCTACCGTAGTGGCTGAGCTACCTGCACTCAGACTCACTTGAGGCCCTCAATCACTACCTGTCCCTCCGGACCGCACGACGCTAAGTACCCCAGCGTCTCAGCCTGTGCTGACTCTCTGACTTGACTTGACTTGACTTGACTTATAAAACAGAAGGACCACCTCGAAGGTCATCAATATTCTATCTTGACCAAAGAGGACAATATCATAGATAAAAACTTCTAGGCGACAAGTCAAGAAGTATCGAGTGGGATCTACGGAGTCTCATCATTATCAGGACCGGAGACAAAGCGACTTACGAAGGGATCACCAAGTCGTCATTTCTTAGGTGGACGGTTACGTTCTCTACTCCCAAGTTAGAGACACACCCCTTCTAGGGGACCTCCTCCTTTACCGTTGGGCGAGTTCATAAGAACGGACTCTTTAATGTACCTGGCTTCTTGGACCGTCCGATGTCGGGTACCCCAACGTTGAATCACTGATTTGTTGTTGTTGTCGTTGTGACTGGACTGGATCCGTTCCAGGTTTCCTCTTATTAGTCTCCTTGGTCTGTATTTTTTAAGGAATCGGGGTGAATAATATCTATAACATAATTGTTAAGGGACTTCGTATCCACTTTTCTGGACACATGTCAGGGGAGGTAACCAAGGTGTGGTACAGGAATTGTTGGACCCATGTTCGATTACTAAGTGCTCACATTACCTTGGTGTTTTAACACATCCCAACATTACTCTAGTAAGGGAAGACCGAGTCGGTGGACGGGAAGGTTACGTCTGACAGAAGTCAGAAGAGTGAACGTAAGAGAAAGGAGAGAGAAGTCAGGGATGTACTACGAAACTATCTCTAACTTGAGTCTCAATTTTGACGGTGTTCCGTATTAGTGAAGGTAAACTTATTTGTTCTTCAAGAGAAAGTGATTGTGTCACCACCCCCCTCCCCACCCCCTCCCCTTTGTCGTCGTCATTAAGATTCTTTTTATTGTTCTTCCAGTAATTGTCTTAAGGTAAACAAGATTTAACAATCCTTCGACCTTCCGTTTCTCTACTACCGTTAGTGTTCCGTCCTTTCACGTTGACCCCACTTTTTGCAGTACAATTATCCTTTTGGACAAGTACGTCCACTGTCGACCGTACTAACCCTCTCTTCTCCCGGTCCCATCGTTCCCCTTTATAAGTTCTTGTCCTTAGGGTCTTTTCGATTTTGTTCCAGTACCACTGTTATGTACTTCGTCCTCCTGTACAAAACGTCAGATGACTCCCATTTTCAGTAACCATTTTAACTCACCTTTAGTTTTATTAGAACCGATTGTGTTTTATAAAAAAAGTATAGTTCCAACATATACATAGGACCACCTTATGTCAGGTACCCCAGCGTTTCTCAGTCTGTACTGACTCGCTAAAAATGATGTAAGTGCCATATGCGTAAAGTATGTGTAATTGTATAAATTAGAGAAATTCACATATTTTCAATCAGTGAGTCAGTACAGGCTGAGAAACGTTTGGGTACCTGACATCGGGTGGTTCAAGGAGACAGGTACCCTAAGAAGTACGTTCTTATGACCTCACCCATCGGCAAGGGAAGGGGTCCCCTAGAAGGGTTGGGTCTCTGACTTAGGTACAGAGGACGTAACGTCCGTCTAAGAAATGGTAGACTCGGTGGTATTCACATACTTCTTGGACTACGAAAGTTTAATACCAAGACCTCTTCTGAGAACTCTCAGGGAACCTGAAGTCCCTCTAGTTTGGGCAGTTATGTTTTTCTTTAATTGGGACGTATAAGTGACTTTCCTGACTACGACCTCGACTTCGAGGTCATGAAACCGGTGGACTACGTTTTTCGACTGAGTAACCGTTTCTAGGACTACGACTCTTTCTAACTCCCGTCCTCCTCTTCTCCCGTCGTCTCTTACTCTACCAACCTACCGTAGTGGTTGAGTTACCTGTACTCAAACTCGTTGAGGCTCTCTATCATTTCCCATCCCTTCGGATCACACGACGTCAAGTGCCCCAGTGTTTCTCAATCTGTGCTGAATCACTGACTTGTTACTTGTTATTGTTGCTAATAATAATAATAATGATAATAGGTAAAATATATCCTACTTTGACTCGGTTGTCTCTCTACATTATAGAACGAGTTCTAGGGTGTCGATTATTCACTGGTTCATAAAGTGGGGTGTCTGTTGCATCGACCTCAGAATCGGTACTACGGGGTGACAGAGAAATTGTTCTCATTCTCTTCTCGTTCAAATTGCTACGATGTAGTGTGAGACTTATCTTCATGAGATTAGTTTTACGGAGGTACAGAGACTAACATAAAAGAGATACTTTGTTGTAGCACCCGTCCAGAGTACCCGTAAGGTAAGGATCAAGTACTTAGCCTTTTAACTCCTGACTCTTTAATATACTATTAAATCACTTCCCGATTCTAAGACGGTGGAAACAGGACATTTTACGGAGGATGGACCGGGGAGAAGACGACTTTAAACCTTGTATGACAATATAAAAAAATTTTACTGTATCACGAGTAAATAAAGACTTTTACTTACTAAAACCTAGTAGTCACAACATGGTTGAAAAAGAGATAAACTTAAGGAACGGATTCTTTTTCTTTTAACTCAAATATAAGAGGTAAGAGTATAGTGTAACAATGCGACAAACTCCCGAAAATCTTGGTTGACGGGGGTTACCGGAAGAGAGTTATTGAGTCATTTTAGTCTAAAAGTCTTAATCTTTCCTATGTTTTCAACAAAAAAAAAAAAAGAGAGAGTCAAAAATACTCTATCTAGGGACATTTGTTTACAGGTTAAAAGGGTAATTTATTAAAGAAAAATTTTTTTAAGACTTATAAAACATAATTTTCTAATGACCGAATTCGTGTGTAGTAAATATGTCGTAAGGAAACAGGGATCTCTCCACATAGAGATATTTATAAGATACAGGAAAGGTACCCATGAATAAAACCGAGACTGAAATCTAATATACTCTCTCTCTCTCTCTCTCTAGAACTCGGAACAAAATCTTTGCAGACAAACTAAAAAGTGATAAAGTTACTCTTAACTCCAGTCACACCTCCCGTTGAAGTTCCTGTCGTAGGTCTTTAAGATTAAAGGCTTGAACGAAAAGGTTTCTACGATATCGAAAGGTCAAGTAAACCGTTGGAGAGTCGGGATGAGGTCACAGATCCTTATTTACTGGGTCTTGGTCCTCTCAACTAATAGTTGTATCACTTCCCGCCACCAAAGGTTCTCGTTCTCTCCTCCCGATTAGTGTAACTCTCGGCCACACTTACCTCCAACCGTCCCACTGAAAGTTGGTCGTTGTCAGTAGGATCTCACGAACCCACTTCCCGGTTCTTATAATGAGGAAAAGACTACCTTTTCTCTGAAATAGACCAGAGAGAAACTAGGAGGAAGTTCGGGTCACAGAGTGGTGACGGGTCTTTTTATGGATTAAGGGTCCTGAATGTACAGGGAGGACTCTCAACAGGAAATCCTCCGTCACACCTTTTTTGAAGTTCCGTAGATCTTTCCTGATTTTCATCTTACCTTCTTTTCCTCCCCGTCCCTTCCTTTACATCTCTGGAATTTGGGTCCCCGTCTTCATCTCTTTCTTCGATCCTACTTTCCCCTCTCTTTTTAATGTCTTTTATGGTTGATGTCTCTCACTCTCCTGTCTTTCTCTGTCTCCTCCTTTTTGGTCGAATAACGACTCTCTTCAAAGAGAGGAATTCAGGAGATCCAGTTTTTCAGTCTGTACCGGACCTCGTGTCTTCCCTCTTCGGCCTACGGGTCACGAACTAGACCTCTTCATTCTCAGGTCGGTCTACCCTGACGTCAGGGGTCGGGACTACCGGAGACGGGACCACATAAAGTAGGTCCACTCAGCACTTTTACGCCCTTACTCTGAAAACAAACAAAGAGTCTATTTCGGTCGAAAGTCTTCTTGGACCCCCATTTTACTTACTCCTCCTTTCTGTATATGAAAGCTTGGTTTCCCCACCATCCCTTTTTCTTAATTGACCTTACAAGGGAATCACTGGACGCTGCTTACTGTAGTTACTTTTCTTCCTGTATATATGCTCATCCTATCGCTTCCGTTAAATCTTCACAGACAATACACATAAAGAGAGAAAATCGTAGAATGATCGGGAGTTTTAGAGTTCATCTAATAACTCTGAAAGGACCACCAGGTCCCCAATCCTGTGGTACAAAGGTGACTTCCCCCGTTCCAAGTTAGGGACCACCCCCTTAATTCCAGGTTGTTCATTCGGTGAGTACACCGGTTTTTTTCTTTTTTACAAGAGTTCATTTAATAATTTTGATTCCTGTATTAAGAGGATTTACCATACAGGGTGTAGTCGGAATTATGGTGAGATCGTCAAATCCACGGAGGGCCAGTCTCTATTCTCTTTCTTTTGAGAAATTCTCATTAAACCTGGAAAATAAAGAGAGGTAACTCTTCGTCCTCTAAGATTCATTGAGTTAACTCTTTCCCAGTAACCTGACTCCCTAAGGTCTGGTAACAGTCTCTCTTCAAATAAGTCAATACTTTAGATGATTCTTCTTTTCGTTTACTACTTTACCCAACCAAAGGTTAAAGACATATCGAGGATTGTCCTTCCAACGACAGATAAACGAAGGAGATATGGTCAATTAACTCACGGACTTTGGTATAGAAAGAGAACATAAAAGAAAAACGAAGGAGAAGAGAAGACAGGAAGGGAAGGTTTAAAGAAAAGAGTAAAGAAGAGAAAAACGTTGTCCGAACTTTTCCCTACAAAATAGATGATTGGTGGAATCCGAAAAAATAAAAATAAAAGGAAATCATTTCTTTCGTTTTGTTTCAGGGCACCTACCCACCTCCTTTGGGTATGAAACAGTAGAAATCACTTTGGTCCCCAAAGAGTTCACAAAAAACGTTTTCAGTCGACAATCAGGGAAATGTTCAGGAAAAGTGGGCTACAGTACTCAGACGAACAGGGAACGAGGGTTAAGAGTTATTCATGTTTAAAGGTAGAGGAATCCCTTTAAAACACCGTAAATAACAACTAAAGGACATTATAGTTTAGTAGGTTCAATGACCTTCTCACTTTGTAAAAAATCTTGTTTTTAAATGGATCTCTCAGAATCTTCCTCTTTCACTTGACTTTGTATGGATCTTCTCCGTCACCTTCTAAAGAAAGGACCCTCCTCTTCCCTAGACCGTCGTTACAGTTCCTCAATCTCGTCTAGACGGAGGCCAAGATCATTAAGTAAGTTGTACTTGTATGCTATCTTAAACCAAACCTTAAGACCGGTTTAGATATCCATACACGTCAACAGTACAGTGAATTTAAAGATACGGAATCTGCGAATTGTAAAGTTTCATTTCATGGGTGACCGTACCAATAACACGACTTTACAATACTTTAGAATTTTTAAGAATCGTTAGACCGACCGTGTCTCGTCGATAAGTTATTTATCAAGAAGGTGAGGGAAGGGGGGAGGAAGAGAACATACCACTCAAAAACGAAGACAAAATTATAAACGGGAGACTTGTTCGCCTTACTGTATGATCGAATTAGAATTCAGTACAAAAGTTTTACGAAATGAGTCTAATATTTATCATGATGTGTCTTAATTTATGTCTTAGTGGTGGTGATTCCGTGACTCAACGAAAAAAATTGAAAATTAAAATCTAACTTCATAACGGTCACTCAATAACTACATGTCTCCTTTAATTTTTTCTCGTGACCCCAACTTAAGTTGAACATTTACTCTGTCTTAAACTTCCTAGACAGACCCCCTGTCTACTCTTTCAAAGATTCTACTTGTTTAACCACATTTGTGACGTAGAGTAAGTGTTTCAGTCCCTACGAGGGAGTGGTGGTGCTTTTTTTTTCTTCTTGGTCTAGTCTCATCTGTAAACGAGAACGTCCAAAAGGGTGAAACTTAAATTATTTCTAGTCCGTATCCTCTCTACTTTTGTCAGGATTGGTGCTAACTGGGATACTGGAAAAGGAACATAAACGAAGTGAGAGTGGGTGAGTGGACTACCGTCTCAGTATTCCCACTGTGTATCCGACGACTCGTCTCGTTTACTCTGGTAAAGGGACAGACTCTAATAAAGGGAAGGATGTCGAAGGAGCCCGTTCTACACTCCTCTTGACACAGTCAGGACTTGTCATTCATAGACTCTTACGAGTCACCTTCCTTCCGCTCTGTCTGTTTTCGTAGTTGTGGGGTTTGTCCCAGTTTACAGTACTCTATCGACACTAAAGGGATTAAGATGAATTTACCCGGAGGTGGGTGATTAGAGTGTCTGCCCAAGAGGTTTTTGTTTGTTCGTAAGGACAGTAGGATTTGTGAGTTTTATTATGACGACTGTCGTAAAAAAGGGTTCCGGTTAGAAGGATAGTTTTGAATTAGAGTCAAATATGTCAGTGTCTCTAAACACTTTCTAAAAGAAAGGGTACGAAGAGTCACTGAGTGACCCTGTCTGTCTTAAGTGATCTGAGTCTGTCTATTTGAACCCAGTAACGGTCTCATCTTGGTGGTAAAGTCTATACGTCTTGTAAAGGATAAAAAATCCCGTGCAATCATAAATAACCTGAAAGGACCACCGAGTCGTCACTTCTTAGGTGGACGGTTGTGTCTTCTACGTTCTCTGCACGCTCGAGTTGGGGACTCGGTCCTTCTAGGGGACCTCTTCCTTTACCGTCGGGTGAGGTCATAAGAACGGACCCTTTAGGGTGTCTGTCTCCTCGGACCACCCGATGTCAGGTACGCCACAGTTGTCTCATTCTGTTTTGAATCTCTGATTTGTTGTTGGTGTCACTGTTGTAAGTAACGTCCACAGTGAATCGAGAGTGAAACTCCACCAATAGGGAGGTAGATTTAGACAATGTTAATCCAGAGTGTATCTGTGTCCTGTGGTTCTATTTTTTCCCTTCTCTAAGTAAGGAGAACCTCTATTTGACAAAATTCCTTCGTCCCTGTCAAACTTATTTTCTGAATGAATCCGACTTCTTTTTATGTATAAATCGGTGCCTTTCTCAAAGGGTTGTCGGTTCAGACAATTTGAGTCCTCCTTACCGTTACCGGAAGTAATGAACAGTGTACGAGAAACTCCAAAATGTGTGGATGGCGACGTCCTCCCGATGAAAATTATCTTAGTCTTAGTATTTTGACATCTTCACCTTCCCCGAAACTTTCTTACTCTTTATAATCCTGTGAATCTCTGTGACAACTAACTATTTTGTTTGACGTACCAGATGTTGACACGTCTCTCCTATCTCTTCATCTAACGTTATCTAAAGTCGTCTAGTGATATAGTCTTTCCTAATAATTTACGTAATTATTAATAGAAGTCATTGTTTACAAAAGGAAGGGGAGGAGAAGGGTGAATGTTTGCATAGGGTGAAGAACAGGGTGCGTTAGGTATAAAAGAAGTAGGACATGTCTTTTAACTGTTAATGAGATCAAGTAAGTCTCATAAATTAATCGAAAGTAGTACTACCTCAACCAAAAATGTAAAAAAAGGGTGGAAAGAACAAACCGGAGTACCTATACGAATAGTCAAAACTAGGACCTACACTTTTAAATTTCGGGAAAAATATCACCCGTAAAAATACCAAAATAACACTGGGAGGAAAAAGAAAAAAAGGGGAAACAAAGACGAAAAATAAAAAAAATTGTTTTATATCAACTGTATATTATAACACAATCAAAGATACCATGTCGTTTTCCCAATTCAATATATATATATATATATAAGAAAAAGTATAAGAAAAGGTAATATCTAATAATGTCCAGTAACTTATATCAAGGGACACGACATATCATCCTGAGATAATAAATAGATATAACAGGGGGTAAAACGTTGACGAACATTTTGTTTAATATTTACAAGTACGAATATTAACTTTATAAGAAATACAAATTCGATAACTGAAGTTTATATATGTTTGGAATTGACAGTGTAAGTAAAAATGAGAAACATTCGAATGAGACGTTTAAGAAAGAACTATTAGCAGTAGTTTTGACAAATGTTACTAGCACCAATGTACAAGGTAATTGTAATGAAATTACTATTGATCAAATCGGACAGAATATCACTAAATGTACTCCCATATTTGGTAAAGACCCGAAGGGTCCACCGTGATCACCATTTCTTGGACGGACGGTTTCGTCCTCTACATTCTCTGAGTCCAAGCTAGGGACCCAGTCCTTCTAGGGGACCCCCTCCCGTACCGTTGGGTGAAGTCACAAGAACGAACGTCTTAGGGTACCTGTCTCCTCGGACCGTCCGATGTCAGGTATCCCAACGTTTTTTCAGTCTATGTTGACTTCGTTATTGTACGTGCGCATTTATTTGGTGATGATTTCATCGTAGGGTAAAGTACTGACTAAATCGACCAATGTAACTTCAATTGTATTGGACATTACGAAACTAATATTTCCATAGTATGTAAAAACATTGAGTATAAAGACTAAGACTTTCATATTGTCCATAACTAATATAAAAATAACGTTTTATTTTAATAATAAGAAAGAGGTATCGACGGACTGATGTCTGACCCATGTAGAGACCATATATACCATTCAAAGTCGATACAATGGGTTTTTCTGTAAATTTTCCTTCGAAAAGAGTCCCCATAATGAAAAATTCCAAAAAAAAAAAAAGAGTAAAAATTTATATAATTGTTGTCTTGCCTTTTTTAGACTCTATAGCTCGGATGAACGGATTGTAGAGTGTCTCATTTCGGAGAAAAGGAGTAGTGATTGGATACACTGTTATATCGTCCTAAAGGATAAAGTTATGGTAGAGGACCCGGTTGTAGTTGTCTAACAACACATAAAAGAGTCCCAGTTGAGATCTTTATCGGTGTCTTTCCTCTGACGAAGTCATTTTTAGACGGGGAGGTTTTGCGTAAATTTACAGAGTACTTGACAAGTTCACTTGACTGTCAGAACGACTGTTTTATTCCTTCACATATATACTGTCCTTTCGGACCCTTGACTTTAGATTTTTCGTAAGATTTTTTATAAGTTCGTTCTTAATTTTACGTCTGCAACTATTACGTTTGACCAAATTTTTTGTTTCGTTTTGTTCCTCGTGTCTCGAGAGTGATGAGGCACCCCGGGAACGTCCAACGACCACCAGTAGCCCCGTGACGAAGAGGACACGCCGGACTGAAGACACACGAAGGCGACGACAGACCCAGCGGTCGTTTTACCCCCTCTCCTCCCGGCCCGTGGGATACTTCACTGCCAGTAGCGAAAACTGGTACTGTCGTGAGAGGTCTCGTGCCAGTGAACACTCATATGCCTGCACATTGTGCCCTTCACTTCGGTCCAAATTTTCTTGTGGATCACGCTTCCACATTTTTGTAACTAGTTTGTCACAATCTAAATAAATGAATAAGTGCATAATAAAAACGAACGCGACCCAGAAGCAACGACGGATGCCCGAAAGAGATCAACGGGGCCCCTTCCCCGACGAAAGACCAAAGCCACCCTCCCGAAGCGTTCCCCTACCGAAGAGACCAACCCCTCGTGCGCGAGATCTCGTTCGTCCCAAGTCGTCAACACTATGTCCCCAACTCAACGAGGCACCGTACACTTTCAGAAGCCCCTGGTCCTTACCTTGGGAACAAGGGACGTAACAGTCCAACTAAGAAAAGGTAACACGGTTCTTTATTTTTCAGTGAGTTAACATAGACTGAGAAACGCTAGGGTACCTGATATGTCAGGTACCTTAAGAGGTCCGTTCTTATGACCACACCCATTGGAAAGGGAAGAGGTCCCCTAGAAGGGTTGGGTCCCTAGTTTGGGTTCAGAGGGCGTAACGTCCACCTAAGAAATGGTCGACTCGGTGGTCCCTTCGGGTGACATGGTTCTCCCTTATCATAATTTCTAAGATTTAGAACCCCGTCGAAATTAAAGGTCTACGGACTACCACACCACTGGAACGGAGAGTGCCTACGACATGAAAACCGGACTACTACCTTACTTCCTTCTTTACTTTACAATCTCTACTATAACCTTTACAGAATATCCTTTTTAAAGGTTCAAATATTTGTTAATGAAACTATTTTGGTAAAATTCGTGACGTGTATAGGGACAAAACTTTTGTAGAATCTAAAACACTTTTGGTTTGAATATAAAAGAGAATTGATATGGTATAAAAAATAGAAATCTTTTTAATCAGTACCGTATGAAAGTTAAGAAATAAGTGGTCCAGAATGAGACAATTTATAATCCGGGTTGTGAACTATCAATATTCTGTGAAAGGAAATAAAGGGAGACAAGAGGAGAAACCTAATATAAGAAATGATTATAACCTCTCACTGGATGACCCGTCTTGTCGTCCACCGTTATAGGACACTATAAATAAGACTTTTTTCTCTCGAGATATCGTATAACAAACGGAAAAGGACGAAGAAAAGAGCGACAGTCAGGTGCCCCTTTGTACTTATCCGTTTTTGTTAATGAAGATTCCCTGGATGTTGAAGTCACCCAACCGTATTTCCCAAAATTTAAGCATTCCCCCTTTCTTTCCCCAATACTCTACACTCCTGTGTAAAATCTAATAAACTCTTTCGTTTCTCCCTTCAACCAAAGATGTGTTCGAAGTGTCCTGAAAATATTGTAGACAACGGTTCTCACTGCTACTCAAAACTGTGAACAAATTTTACTTCCCCCTAACCCGAAGGGACCCCTAAGTCACCATTTCTTAGACGGACGGTTACGTCCTCCGTGCCGAAGTCAAGGACCAGGTCCTTCTAGGATGTACGACACCCTGCTGATTAGGGCAGGAGGAGTCGATGACTCGGACACGAGACTTTATTCGCTTAGGTGGCGTTACTCTTTGGGTGTGTGGTTGATCTCTCATCGGGGAGAAGTGGTGTTGACCTCTTTTGGACACCCGTTGTTATTTCTGGGTCACGTCGGTTACTCATTTATTTCTTTTCCCTGTCTCCGATCTGTGGGAAAAGTATTTTATTATCTTTAGTTCCCCTTGACGTACACGACATTCAGAGACCAAAGACTTCTACGACGTACGTGGACTTGAGGCCAAGAAAGGACGGATCGGGACGTCAGTCACAAGCCGGGACGCCGAGCTTCCTAGGACCGACACCGAGTGAGGGGGTCGAGGGACCCGGTCGACGGGAGGAGGGACCTGTGGGAGGGTCCCATACTCCTTCGTGACGCGTACTGAGCGAAGTGACAAAGTTCCACGCCCGTCTTTCGTGGACTAGATGGTAGTCACGGTCTTCTTTTCGTCGACGGGGGCTACCTCTTTCTCAGAGGGCCTCATGTTGTGAGAAGATTAACTACCCCTGGAAAAAAAAAAAAAAATTGGTAACATAAAATAAATCGACATTGTTTAGCTTAATGATTTTGAAAACAAATACAATTTAAACTCTATTCGGATATCTGGGTCGTTCTCTTTACATTAATATTTGTCTGTACCGGTGATCAACAATCATCATTGTCAATGATATAATGTGTATAAAAAAGAACATTATACAATTTGTAAGGAAGAAACCAAGGACGAACGTTGCGTTAAATTTTAATCGTGTGATTTTATTAAATGTAAATATTCACTAAGTGTAATGTAAAGATTCACCAAATATCCCTTTTGTAATGTAAATATTCACCAAATTTAAGAGACATTAAATTACAGAGTAGACGACTTCATATCATCAGTATCGAATCTTCAAGGAAAAATAAAAAGTAACATCCTATTAACGAAATATTACAACACAACCCAAGACGACATGTTGATGTACTTAGTCGGTATATATATATATATATATAGAGGAGGTGAAGAACTTGTAGGGAGGGTTGGAGGCTTTAGACCAAAATAATTACCTCACCTCCACAGGAGTCCCAACCATCTATAAGTGTCTGTTTACCTTTAAAAAAAGGATTGAAAGTCTTCCCAATCCTACCGTAGATTTGTAGTAAGACACCCTTTCTATCTAAGATTGAGAAGTAAAGGTCTACGTAGATAAAAGACGATAACCTACGAGAATAACTCTTGAGAAGAAATAGGTCACTATTTTTTTTAAACGTTAATTGGACTTCACTACGACTAATGACGACTTGTCCTTTCGTGGTCTCTGTGGAACCTAAGGAAGTGGATAGGTCAAGGAAAGGGGTCTCCTACGACGTTCAAAGGGATCGTCGTTTGTCCACACATGTGAACACCTCTTTCTGTGAGCATATCCGTGTCGGTCTCGACAATTACGTGACTTAAGTGTGTGGGAAGGAGAGTACTCTTGTAAGTGAAAATACGATTTACTGTCACTATTAAACTCTGTAGTACATTATGGAGTGACCTGTAAGTTTTAGGTTCCCACCCTAACGTCCGTACCCGATTCTGCCGTGTCATTTCGTGACTTCACGTTTATAGTTCCAGGAAGAAAGTAAGAAGATGGGTGCTTGTCATACCCTTTGACTTATCTTACGTCATTGTCAAGGTAAGTAAAAAGTCAAGGAGACGGGACGGTTATGTACGTACGTGTACCTCCGTACGTGTGTATACGTGTACGTACGAAAACATCAAGATTTTCTTATCGTAACAAAACGGAGAAAGGAGCAAGGACGAAACTGACGAACGTTCAGGATAGAGAGATCACTGTTGTGAACGAAGATCACCACTGGAAGGGACGGTGGACCACCTCGGTACCATCTTTACGTAAGAGGTTAACCGTGGATTTCGAACAGACCACCGAGTCGCCATTTCTTAGGCGGACGGTTGGATTCTCTACACCCAAACTAGGGACCCAGTCCTTGTAGAGGACCTCCTCCTTTACCGTTGGGTGAGGTCACAATATCGAACCGTTTACACATGGAGAGGTTAGAAACCTCGTGATTGACGAACCTCAGGAAGGGTCCCGTGGTAGGACGACAACGTAACGATTGGACAGGTGTATTGTGTGATGGAGGTTTTACAGGATAATAACCTTTTAAATCCTTTACTTCATCTAAACCCCTTTTTGATGAACGGTCACTGAAATCCTTTCAATGGCTTGAGAAAGTTCGTGTCAAAGAGTAAATATTTTATTCCCTATTATTGTGGTGACTACTATCAACACTTTTAGTTTATTTGGTAAATCTTTACTGTTCTAAACATTTAATAATATGTGTACGTAAACAATGAGGATGAAAACTGTTAAATAAAAGTGAACAGAGGATACTACGACGACTCTTAATATAAGACTAAACAGGAAAACGGTCAGTCGGACGACACAATAACGATTCAGTGGGGAGTACATCGAAATAAAGTAGTTATTTATAAGAAACCAACTCCATTTGTCGACCTCTGTACACTAGGCAGAATTATATAGGACATATTTCTATTCCTTATAAAATCTTTTAAACGAATAATCAGTTAATCGAGGTAAAGTCCATCGTTATGTCTGGGTCCCCACCGACTAATTACGTGGTGGAGTAATTCGGGAAAGAACCTTGCGAGTGACTCGGTCCTCCCTTTTACAAGATTCATTCATATTAGACGACCACTAGATGAAATAAGACTCAGTAAATTCTGTGACGGAGACCTTTAACAATTTACGTACTTAACAATTATTGTGGGTTCCCCCGGAACAAAACGTGACGGTTTACTTAGAGAAGTCACAGTTTATAAGGTATTTCATGAGATCTAGGAAAGTTGGAAGTCCTACGATGTCGGAATTTCTTCACTTTTACAGGAGTCCATGTTCCTCTAGAACTTTCTTTGGGATGGACATTCCTAGAACAAGATTTCTCTAGATAGACGGAGTGAAAAGGAGGGACGAACGGGACAGGAATCGGTGTACCTCAGAGGGTGGGGACAGGAGGAGGGTAAAACAGTGTTCGGTAATCGTCGATAAACCGAAGTGAAGAAATGAGTCAGATTCTGTAGACGAGTAGTCGAGTTAGTGAAAGTGGTGACCAGAGTTAAAACAAAGTGAGGAAAATTGATAGGAGTGTCCAAAGAGACGACCGTATCTACCATTTCTTAGACGGACGTTACGTCCTCTGGGACCAAGTTAGGGTCCAGTCCTTCTAGTGCACCTCTTTCTAGGTGAAAGTCTTAAGAACGGAAAGTTTGAAGTTATGGGTAGAAAGTTTGAAATTTACACCCAAGCTACTTCGATTGACTAGAGAGGGGTTTCAGATGTAGGGACTCGTCACGACGTCAGTTTTTCTATAAGACCCCTGTCCTGAACGACTACCTAACCCATCCCTTTGAAACATTCCCTTTTAATTTAAGACGTAGTCACTGGACTCGGTTACACACCTTCCACATGGATAGAAACTCCTACGTCTTCTGATCACCTCTGGAGTAAATCCCTCTTTAATTTAAGTCCCTAAAGATTCTACCCCTTTTCCGTCGACTACCATTTATATTTGGTTCAATTAGACTCTATTCCAGATTGTGTTCTTTCGTTGTTCCTTCTAAGTCTACACGGTTACTCTTTTAGTAAAAGGAGCACTCACTCCCTTAGGAGTTAAACATTTTTTTTTTTTTTTTTTTTTTTAAGGTATAACCTGGAAATGTGAAACGTCACAATTATTTTATTCGGTGACCTTTACCGGTCTCTAACAACTTAAACGATTAGACCCATAAGTCCCAGACCCGTCCTCCTACATTCAGACCTTCGAGAGCTCAATTTTACAAATATATGTATATATATATATATATATATATATATATACATTCATTCAATTGGTCAAGAGGGAAGAGGAACAAGGAGAACGAATAAAAAGTTAACAAGTGAAAGATAGTAAAGAAGGAAAATGACGTGTAATCAAATCATACTTAATATATAAGATTTTTCTTCCCACTCGTATTCGACTTCTTCTTTTTGTAGTGTAACGATTCGGACCATGAGTCATTCGGGATGTGACTTGAATTTCTGTCGGTACTTTCAGAAAATCCTCTTCTTAAGGTACACGAGTCACAAATCTTTCTGTGACTATTTTCAGATTCCAGAATCGACTTCACACTTTTTCGTCCAGAAGTTAGGTCTGTCCTCGTATGTAACATTTTTAGGATTAATTTTCACTAATCCAAAATTAGGATTAATTTTGGACTTTTCCCTACCCCCTGACCTACACCTTACCACCACTACTTTACTTACTATGAGTGAAGTAGAGAAGTCCTCTTGAGATTTGACATGAATCTACCTTTTGTTACTTATTGTCTCATCAATCCTTTATGCTGAAAATGTAATAACAAGAGATCCAGAAAGGACAGTAAAATTCGTCACTTCTTAGAGACGGTGGGTAAAGAGTCAGATTTACCGTATTTATACTTCGGACGGATACTTTGAAGTAATAGGTTTGAGATATCGAATTAAATATATATATATATATATATATATATATATATCGAATTAAACCCAAAAGATCCCACAAATGGTCAGTTTGGTCAGTTAGGATTTCCTTTAGTCAGAACTTATAAGTAACCTTCCTCACTATGACTTCGACTTTGAGGTTATGATGTCGGTGGACTACGTTTCTTGACTGAGTGAACTTTTCTGGGACTACGACCCTTTCTAACTCCCGTCCTCCTCTTCCCCTACTGTCTGCTACTCTACCAACCTTCTGTAGTGACTGAGCTACCTGTACTCAAACTCATTCGAGACCCTCAACCACTACCTGTCCCTTCGGACCGCACGGTGTCAGGTACCCCAACGTTTCTAAGTCTGTACTGACTCGCTGACTTGACTTGACTTGACTTGACCCCCACTAATGTGATTCACCCCCTTTTTTTTGGGTGTGAAATTTTTTAGTAAAAAATAACGGTTTTGACTTTATACAGGTCACCCTGTACTTATAGACTTTTCCTTCACAGTCATAGATGTACTTACCTCTCTCATCGTGCCTTCGTATATGTGACGACGACGACGACGATTCAGTGAAGTCAGCACAGGCTGAGACACACTGGCGTGTCTGCCGTCGGGTGGTCCGAGGCGGCAAGGACCCTAAGAGGACCGTTCTTGTGACCTCACCCAACGGTAAAGGAGGAGGTTACGTACTTTCACTTTTCACTTTCCCTTCAGTGAGTCAACACAGACTGAGAAGCGCTGGGATACCTGGATATATATTTTGTCTGTCGGGTACCTGTAAACGACATATACAGTCCTTTGGGTTTGACCCCAAGACAGTGTTGGATCTCCCCATCCTTCCCCACCGTCCACCCTCATTCTAAGTTCTCCCTCCTCTGTATACATAGTCAAGTCACCGAGTCAGCACAGGTTTAGAAACGCTGGGGTACTTAACGTCGTACGGTCCGGAGGGACAGGTAGTGGTTGAGGACCTCAAGTGAGTCTGAGTGTAGGTAGCTCAGTCACTACGGTAGGTCGGTAGAGTAGGAGACAGCAGGGGAAGAGGAGGATGGGAGTTAGGGAGGGTCGTAGTCTCAGAAAAGGTTACTCAGTTGAAAAGTGTACTCCACCGGTTTCATGATCTCAAAGTCGAAATCGTAGTAAAGAAGGTTTCTTGTGGGTCCCGACTAGAGGAAGTCTTACCTGACCAACCTAGAGGAACGTCAGGTTCCCTGAGAGTTCTCAGAAGAGGTTGTGGTGTCAAGTTTTCGTAGTTAAGAAGTCACGAGTCGAAAGAAGTGTCAGGTTGAGAGTGTAGGTATGTACTGGTGTCCTTTTTGGTATCGGAGCTGATCTGTCTGGAAACATCCGTTACATTACAGAGACGAAAAGTTGTACGATAGATCCAACCAGTATTGAAAAGAAGGTTCCTCATTCACAGTAAATTAAAGTACCGACGTCAGTGGTAGACGTCATTAAAACCTCGGGTTTTTTTATTTCAGACTGTGACAAAGGTGACAAAGGGGTAGATAAAGGGTACTTTACTACCCTAGTCTACGGTACTAGAAGCAAAAGACTTACAACTCGAAATTAGGTTGAAAAAGTGAGAGGAAAGTGAAAGTAGTTCTCCGAAAAATCAAGGAGAAGTGAAAGACGGTATTCCCTCCACATTAGACGTATAGACTCCAATATGGGTACCGATTAAGTACAACTACGTACCGTATTTGGTTACGTCATTTCGTTAACAGGAAGTCAATTTTTATCCTTGTCTTGCGACGAGTCAGCACAGGTTGAGAAACGCTGGGGTACCTGACATCGGATGGTCCGAGGAGACAGGTACCCTAAAATTTCCGTTATCATGACCTCACCTAACGGTAAAGGAAGAGGTCACCTAGAAGGGCTGAGTCCCTAGCTTTGGCCCAGAGGACGTAACATCTGTCTGCGAAATGGCAGACTCGGTGGTCCCTTCAGGTCAACAATTTTTATTCATTTAATTTTTTTTTAATCAGTTGTTAATTTTTTGCTCTAAGTAATATATTTTTTTATATATAGATGTCTCGTCTTCCTCTTCTGAGGCGCTCGTACTTCGAGGGTCAGACTCTCTCTACCTGGTCTACACCTGATCAAATGTGTTCCTACTATGTCCTCGAGGAAAGACACCCTTCTACTCAGACTCTCTTCTAACTGACCCAACACTACTGACGAGAGGAGACACGAAAACTCCGTATCTCTTGTCGTGTTCTTTGGAACATCACCAAACAAAGACCAAGTTCAGATCCAACCCTAAATATCACAGCTTAGAACAACTCAACCGGAATATCCAGACCGACCCTTCTGATATTTTCTCAAACTAATCAATTGTGTAATCCTCAATGTACATATACTCTCGTACCTTAATTTCGTTTTTACTTTAAATACATTGTTTAAATTATCCGTCCCCCCTTTTTGACGTTTCAGACCCTTGTCGGGTCTAAACAAAAGAAAAGTAGCCGACTTGTCTAATCGACCTTCCATTATTTCTTCGGTCCTACCTTTCAGGCGGGAACTTGTCTGACTGTCCCTTTTGTTAAAGTCACTAAATACCTAACAGGTTCTATGTAAACACCTTCTATTAAATGTTCGACACAGACTTATTACAACCGGTTATGGGTAGACAACCGTGGAAGTGGAGACAATTCGGTCTTAAGGTGATAAAGGGTGGAGTCTTAACGAGTCTTGAAATCTCAAACCTTTCCCACAGTACTTCGTCAGTACAGGCTCAACTTTGGACTTCCTAATATCTTACATTTGTAGTTTACACGTACTATTCAGGTAAAAGACAGATACTGGTTTCTACCCTTTCTACCCTTACGCTTAGTACCTCTCACAATTTTTAGGGTTCTCATTGTCTTTTTCTTTCCAAGACTTTTCTATCCGACCCTAGAAAACTACCGTTAATTCATAATGTATCATACTCCGAAGGGGTCACCAAGTCGGCATTTCTTAGGCGGACGTTACGTCCTCTACGTCCAAATTAGGGACCCAACCCTTCTAGGGGACCTCCTTCTTTACCGTTGGGTGAAGTCATAAGAACGCACCCTTTGGGGTGTTTGTCTCCTTGGATTACCCGATATCAGGTCCCCCAACGCTTCTCAGTCTGTGTTGACTTGCTGATTTGTTTGTTGTTTAATGTATAATATTGACACACGTTCGAACCGGCGAACGACGAGTTGTCGGTTATTTAGCTTCCCGTTCGAAACTATTTCTTCTTTTCAGTCGTTAGACTCCTCTACCACCCGAATACAGGTCTCTGGTTGAGACTACTAGGACGAGTCAGTACTGTTAAAAATTTACCTTGTTCCTCTTTGTCAGAATCAATTAGTAATTCCGTCCTCGAGTCTAAGAAGTAGTAGAAAGGTGACGTGCGTTTGGACGACTACAGAGAAGGAGCCTTGTAACAGAACGAGGGCACCAGGTGGACACCAACCCACAAGAGAACGGACACACTAGGTGAACGCGAACTTTCTAGGTGGACGTTTAAATGATTTCTCCTTCGATCCCTCTCTCCCAGTCAGTAAACAATTGTTGAGTTAAGAAGTAAGAATGAGGAGGTTCTTTCAATGTATATAAATCATTTCGTCTTTAGTCCTCGATTTAATAATTACTCGATTCAATAATTACAGATTACCAGAGTGGAAGTACTAGTTCCAGATTTCCTTTGTCCCTACCTGTTTGTCTTTCCTCTCCGTTTCCTCTATGGTATACTCAAATTCGTCAAACCAAAAATAGAACGTAACATACTTTTCGATAACTTTCAAAAACTTCTCCCCTTTTTTCTAGTACATTGGACATTCTAATGACAGTGATCTCCTACTTACCCTCTTCACTCTACATCTTATGTCCCTCTGGTGATACCGATAAGTCGATGGTGTTTCTGTTGTGAGGTTATAGAAAGTATGCTCGAACCAATGTCTGTTTCAATACTTTATTCCGTCTGATTTAAATTACGGAGAAGTAACACAAAGTCAAAGGTCCATCTTGTGTCTGATTTACAAATACGATGGGAAACCAAGAATGACACTTCACATCAACGAGTCAGCACAGGCTGAGAAACGCTGGGGTGTTTGACATTGGATGGTCCGAAGAGACAGGTACCCTAAAAGGTCCGTTATCATGACCTCACCTAACGGTAAAGGAAGAGGTCCCCTAGAAGGGTTGGGTCCCGAGCTTGGGCCCAGAGGACGTAACATCTGTCTGCGAAATGGTAGACTCGGTGGTCCCTTCAGTTACTATAGTCACAAGACTCACGTACCTGGAAAGAACCAAGGTCAAATATATAGTTTGAACGAATATGTCCTAAACACACCATGTAGGAGGACTTGATCTGAATCCTGAACTAAAAGGAAGGTTACAACTAGACTAATGATACCACCCACCTTAATCCAGGATAGAAGAGAGAGAGGGGTTTTTTCCGCATTTAAGTTTGAGTCACTTGTGGTTTCATCTATTTGCGTTTAGGTTAAGTTTCACCTGTTTTCAAGTACTCCCCAGTTTGTTAATCATTCATTGGTATTGGAAGACTTACGGATGTCCCGGGAAAATTAAAAGGTTTGTTACACGAGGAAACCCAGTCGAAAACTCTGATTCAATGTCTCTTCACTATACTGACCGTCTTTTGACTCAAGGACTCGACCGAAACTTGAGTTAAAGGAGTCTGAAATTTGTGGTTTAACTTTTTGGAAAACGACAATCAAGAAATCAAATTAAAAATAAGGAAAATGAGGAAGTCTATCTAACGTTTCAGTTTATCGAGATGTTCCGAACACTTCTCTTCGTGGAAAGATGGTGTGTGTACATTTTAGGAATGTAAAATCGACTGAAAATTTTAGATGAAATGAAGTTTATGATACGTATTCAAATATAAGGAAAAAAAAAAAAAAAACTTCATATCAACTATGTGTTTCAACACAATCAAAGTCCACATGTCGTTTCCAGGCACATCAGTTTCGTTACTAGAAAGGTCATCAGTGCATGTCTAACCCTTCAACCTGGTATTTTTTACCGAAGCCCGACTTCTTAATTACGAAAGCTTGGTATCACAACCTCTTCTGAAAACTCTCAGGGAACCTGTCGTTCCTCTAGTTTGGTCAAGTAGGATTTCCTTTAGTTAAGACTTATAAGTAGCCTTTCTGACTAATTCGACTTCGGGGTCATGAAACCGGTGGACTATGCTTCTCAGGTGAGTTACCTTTTAGGACTACAACCCTTTCTAACTCCCGTCCTCCTCTACCCCCACTGTCTCCTATTCTACCAACCTACCGTAGTAGCTGAGTCACCTGTACTCAAACTCGTTTGTGACTCTCTGTCACTTCTTGTCCCTTCGGACCCCACTTGTTGTTTTTACTTCATACTTCAATCAACGAGTCAACATAGACTGAGAAACTCTGGGGTACCTGACATCGGATGGTCCGAGGAGACATGACCTTTCCCATCAACAGATCCAAACAGTATCGAAAAGAAGGCTCCTCGTTTACAGAAAATTAGAGCACCGACGTCAGTGACAGACGTCACTAAAACCTCTGGTTCTTTTATTTTGGACAGTGACAAAGGTCAAAAAGGGGAAGATAAACGGTACTTCACTACCGTAGTCTACAGTACTAGAAACAAAAAACTTACAACTCAAAATTCGGTCGAAAAGGTGAGAGGAGAAAATGGTAGTAGTTCTCCGAGGAACTCCGAAGGAGAAGCGAAAACCGGTTCAGTTCGTCCCCATACATTATTCCTAGTTACGTTCCTTCAGAACTCAAGAAAGAAGACGTTTCAAAGTTTTCCTACCCGAACGACTGTTCTAATCCCACACAACTCCCAGAATCCATCAGGTCAGAGAATTAGAATTACTCGGAGAGACCAGGGAAATTAGAACACCAAAACACTGACGAGGAGTAAACTTTTAGACGGAAAACACGTCCTCTGGACCCAAACTAGGGACCCACCCCTTCTGTAGGACCTCTTTCCTTCTATGTTGGACCTCTTCCCTTACCGATGGGTGAAGTCATAAGAACGGATTTCTGAAGGTACCTGTCTCCTCGAACCGTCCAGTGACAGGTATCACAGTGTTTTCTCAGACTGAACTGTCTCTGAGTTGTTGTTATTATCTCATTGATTCTTCATTATATAACCTTATTTATCTTTTTCTAATGAACAGTACTGTACATACACGTGGCCACGGTTCAACGACGTCAGTACAGACTGAGGAACACTGGGGTACCTGATATTGGGTGGTCCGAGGAGACAGGTACCCTAAGAGGTTCGTTCTTATGACTTCTCCCAACGGTACGAGAGGAGGTCCCCTAGAAGGACTGGGTCCCAAACTTGGGTACAGTGAATGTAGAAGACGTAACCGTCCACCCAAGAAATGGCGACCTCGGTAGACCCTTCGGGACAGTGCTGTGTACACTTGATTTAAAACGACATAACATAACAATCTCATACAGACGACGACGACGATTCAGCGAAGTCAGCACAGGCTGAGATACACTGTGGTATCTGTCGTCGGGTGGTCCGAGGGGGCAGGGACCCTAAGAGGTCCGTTCTTGTGACAGACCAAAGGGTGTTTTGGTGGTTAACTGAAACTTTCAACAGCAATAAATCAACGAGTCAGCACAGACTGAGAAACACTGGGTATACCTAACGTCGGACGTTCTGAGGAGATAGGGACCGTAAAAGGTCCGTTCTTATGACCTCACCCAACGGTAAAAGAAGAGGTCCTCTAGGAGGGTTGGGTCCCTACCTTGGGTCCAGAGGACGTAACGTCCGTCTAACAAGTGACAGCTCGATGGTCCCTTCGGGAATGTTTTAATGGAAGACATATTATAAAATTCACAAAACGATGTTCATATACATCGTTCGACATTTCCCAACTGTCTCACCGATCAGACACTTTTTCATAAACGTAAATCTTTCCGGAATTCCGTATTTTCAATTACTTTAAAGTAGAGGACTCATAGAAACAATACATTAGACGATGACACTTATCCATAAAAATTTTATTTTCAATTTTAGTAAAAATTTGATCGACACTAACAAAGGTCATCTAAACTACCCTTTTGTTGTGAGAAGAGGTGACTAAAATTTCATAAGGAAACTCTCTAAACCCAGGTTCGAGTTTGTCGATTTTATTGGTTAAACTCTTATTCCTGATTTGTAATGTTTTTATATTACACTATGTTCTTAAGGACCTAAAAGTATGTATTATTCCTAACTTTTTACGGTGCCTCTTTTTCCTAATCGTAATTTTTGTTTCCGATCCCTGAAGGGACCACCAGGTTACCACTTCTGGTTGAACGTCACGTCCCCACGTTTAAGTTAGGGAGCAACCCCTCGAATCTAGGGTGTACTGAACACTTGTTTTTTGTTTTGGTATTTTCTCTTCGTCACAACATTGTTTAACTTACTTCTAAAAAATTTACCGGGTGTATTTTTTTTTAGGATTTTTATTTCTTTACGTCCCGATACGTTAAGTAAAAGGAACAAAGAAAAGTAAACAACAACAACAACAAAAAATTAGTCTCTAGGACTCTGGAACTACTTTCTACTGTTCACTGGGTCCGGTGACAACAGTAAAAAGTCTTGAAGGACCTGACCGTGTCGTCGGGGAATAAGACATAGAAGTGAGAAAAAATTATAATGTGTTGTCGGAGAATAAGATATAGAAGTGAGAAAAAATTATAATGTCATAGACGACGAGAAGGGAATGTCCGGGGATATTAGTGAACGATCATCACCAACCTTTCCGGAATAAGGAGACAGAATCGCCCCTTTCACCTCCCGGTTTCCCTCCGCTGTCAATGGAAGTCAGAAGGTGGTCGGGAAGTCCACCGTGAGACATAAGTACAGACCTTTCCTCATGAGAGGAGGCCACTTAAAAACGTAGTCCCCCTTTTAACTCCTGATGGCTCAATTAGCGGACTTAGCGGACTACAAAAGAAAAGGCTTCTGTCTGGATTGAAGACTCTTGCCAGTAAGTAAAGGTATCGAGTTGGATACGTTTCAAGAATCATCATTGCTGACTGCAGTGAAGGGACCTGGAACTAGTATGGAGTACGGGAAGTGGACGATGTAGAGAAGTCAAGGGACTCAGTACGAGACAAATACAACGACGAGATCCTCGTCTAAACGACGCTTTTGGGTTTGTACTGTGGTTGCACCACTTGCTCTCCAGTTCCCCGCCTCCGTCGGTCGGGTCGTAGGCTCCGTGGTCACATTAGTTACTTGCTCGTTTCCCGCTTTATGTTCGGGCCCCGTGGAGACTTACCCGGTTTCCTCAAGCTCCTGGGGGTAGGGTGGAGAAAGGTCTGAGGTCTAGGGTTGTCCGACTTTTTTTCGACCTAAAAATGGTAGACATAAACAAAGCCCCGGGTTGGTTTACCGCCTCTCCCATCTTCTGTAGAAATCTTGTAATAAAAAACAACAACAAAATATTTGTGGAGATTACAGTGACAGTGTTATTTTATTTTACACTTTTAAAGAGCGCAAGATTAACCTGACATAAGCCCCTTTGACATTGATCTTACTCTTTTGTGACTTTACCTGACGCGGACGGGTGGGCGTAGGGCGCCAGGTTCCAAGCGCCCCCGCCCCGAAGGACTGCAGTGTCCTAGTCGGCCGGCAGCACAACAAAAACACGAACGCCGAGAGCCCTTTTCGCTGGCCCTTAAGAAATGGACCGGGATAGGACAGAACCTTGGGTCCGGGGCTCAGGGGGGAAAGACTTTCGAGACAGCTCGCCGCGACGCTGCACCCGACCGGAGAGCCTTCGCTTAGACTCTGAGTAACGCTTAACGGGTTTCCCTAGTAGTTTTCTGCCCTCTCTGCGGAAGCAGGCGCTCCCTCCGTCCGGGGCAGGCCCCTAAAATCTTTAGGACGCCAAGTAGTACTTCAAGGTCATATTCCTCCTGGTAGGGAAACTCATAGCCTTTTTCCTTCCTCTTTTCTAGGCCTTCTTTATAGGCCTGGCCCAGGGACACTCACAGGATCCCCCGTCTCGCCCCCTACCCCTACCCCTGCCCCTGCCCCCTCAGCACTACCGACGGGTTTCCGTGTCTTCCCACCGGGGATTTTAATGAGTTGGACGTGCGGAAAGTGGTGCCCCTCTCGGTCACCTTACCTGCAAGCCTGACGCCTGGAAAATTTTGAGCATAGGGATCTCGGCCAGGGGTAGAAAATCTCGACTGGCGTCAAAATCTTGACTAGGATGCTAACTCACTGAGTCGTCACAAGTCACCTACACAACCGACCCCACATGAGTTTTACATCGAAAAACCGCGCTCTTACTACTCCAGTCCTGGTGGGTATACGACGGAATTCTATCGTACCTTCACAAGTCCTTACTGTCTAGGTCCCCTAAACGAGGGTAGTTAAAGGCGGGAATCCACCAAGAGGCAATTAGCCTTCCTGAAACCGGGAAACATCGGAACCCAAACCCTCCCTTTACAAGCGTTCGGTAACCTAGAAAATAAAATAAGACACTCCTAATCCTTCCCTTCCCCTGCGGTGTTCTCTCCGGACCTGGTCTTTTGTTCCAGTGCAAGAGACGCGTCGTTGGGCCAACGGAGTAGTAAGAACCGAGGTCCCACACACCCGGCCACAAATAAGACTTGTGTAACATGGACTTGTGTTAGTCCTTCCTGACTCTGGAAGAAGAGCCCAAAAATCTGAGTCCAAATACAAGAATTTGGATCACGTCCGCCTCTCTTCCTTGTCCCTTCTTTATGGTTCCACAGAAAAACGTAGGCCCGCAAAAAGGACAGTGGGAAGGGGGGCGGAGAACGGACCAAAAGCGATTACACCCGACGCATCGACCTAAACTCCCGTCTTCCGAAAACTTCACACTATCTCCCTTGTCGTTAGGAACTCAAAACCTCTATCCTCCTAATCTCTGGGATTCTGACACAACAAATAGAATCCCGTCCCTGAACTCCTATTTATAATGTCCATTAAATGCCCATTTCCTTAAAGTCAATAGACTACCACTTAAGGAAAGGTCAGAAGTAGATTGAAAAGTACAAGAATGTCGACGGTCTTCGTTGCACCCGGCATATTTGGAGAACGTCATGAAAAAGACATTTGATTCCCTCTGTACTTCCGACAATGTAATCTCCTTAATACATGTTTCCACAAAAGTCGATTTTTCCTCTTGATCGGGATAATGGATGATTTCCTACGAAGCGTTTAAAGAAAGGACCAGAGACCTAGAACCTACTGACAAAATTTTCAAAGGGTGGTTCAGAACCACTGCGGGTAGGATTGGGAGAATTTTATAAAAGTTCACTGTTGATTGACTAACTATCGAATGGTCCAGGGACCCTTATAGAAGTCACGGGACAGACATCGGTAAGTGAATCAGGAGTGCGGTAATATTAGGGAAAGATGTCTACTTCCTAGACTTCTTTACCTCATTGAAGGACTTTCACCGACTACACACGGACTCGACCCTAAGACTAGACCGACAACCTAGGAGGTCCGGTATCACAAAGAGTTCCAGGTTCCGTCAAGTACTAAATTCTTACTAAATTCGCACGGAACACGACAGTCCATAACCTTTATCTCTTCAGTTGACAACGACGGGAGTTGTCAATTCTACCGTCATACTACGGTCTTTTTGTAAGGTCATTCGTTTTACTGCTGACAAAAAAAAAAAAAAAAGTCTTGAGGTTCTAATTTCGAGACAAGGTTATCAAGACATATTCGATGTTCGAGTCTTAACATGGACAAGGTTTTAGATCAATTTTAAGAGGATATAAAGGAGTTTTGTCGGGAAGGGTAAAGTCAATAAAGGTACGTAAGTGGGTCTGAAAGTCGATTAGGGACATAAAAAAAGAGTAACAAACGACAATTTATAAAATGAATAAACTATTAAACATTCGAGAATACTGAGTGAGTCTAGAGCACTAAAGAGGTCAACCTAAAATGGGTCACCGGTTTGAGGACGGTCGACGAGTCACACACCGAAAGAAAGACTACTGGTTTTTTTTTTTTATATATATATATATATATTATTATTATTATTATTATTTTCCTCGAAACGAGAAACTTAGGACTCTAAACCACAATCAAGACCCGTCTTGAGACGTAGAGTGACACGACTTCACAGTACAACTGTCTTTTCTCCCAATTTACTAAAGGTTTCGGGAAAGAGTGACCTGACAAAACAATAATTTCGTCAGTGCATGGGACTAAGTTAACGTGAACAGAAACAACGAGAGAAAAGGACGAGGGAAGAACACCAAAGGTAGAGCATAATTAACCCCGACCTCGACGGTCCAGAGTCAAGGACGCATCGTGTTACGATATGAGGAAGGAAGGGAAAATTAAAATAAATGGACGACGGAGTAACTACCTAGAAGTCACCAGACAAGGATACGAGAAGGGTGAAAGTAAAGACTAAGTATATAGTCATGAGGTCCAAATTCAAAATAAAAATAAAAAAATAAAAAAGAAGACCAAAATATCTTTATATTAACTGTATACCGTGACATATGAATATTTCACATCTCGTAGTACTAAACTGAATGTATGGAATATCTTACTACCAGTGTTATTTAAATCACTTATAAGTAGTAGAGTATGTCTATGTCTTAATTTCTTTATCTTTTTTTTACATACACTATTCTTGAGAATCCTAAATGAGAGTTTCATATTAACTGGATGTTGTGACAGTTAAGGACAATGTGTTGTATCACAAAAAAATACATGTAAAGTTCTGTGGTACTATTCAGATCAATACTGTTATAGTGACACAACCAATGATGAGACAAGGAGTAAAACACGGACACTGAATGAATTCACACTATTACAGGAAGACCAGAAGGACCACGTCTTAAGAGAAAGAGACGTTTTTATTCAACCAAAAAGTGATACAATTGGATAGGGGAATTTAAATTTTCGAAGTCTAAAGAGGTTTAGAAATAAAAATCTAGAAATGTCAAATGTTTCGGAAAAGTGTATTTTCAAAATACCTAAATACCTAATAAACTCAAACAACCTAGGTAAGGTACACAGACATTTTCCACACAAACTTCCAATGGTACAAGGAAAAATAACCCGAAGGGACCACCGAGTTTACCATTTCCTAAACGAACTTTACACCCTCTGGGTCCAAACTAGAGACCCAACCCTTATAGGGGACCTCCTCACGTATCGTTGGGTGAGGCTATAAGAACGGACCTCTTAGGGTACCTGTCTCCTCGGACCACCAGATGTCAGGTACCCCCAGTGTTTCCGAGCCTGTGTTGACTCGCAGATTTGTATGTATGCATAAAATGAGGAACCTCACGACTTCAATTCTCTTAAATACACTGGACACGGGTCACAAACAAATATGAAATTGAAAAGACATGAAAGGAATAGAAGATGGATTTTACTAATATAAAAGATCTGATTTTTAGATTTTGACTACCAAAATATTAGTTAAGTTTCATAAATATTAAATTTAGTTTAATGTATAATATAGTGAATATATCATATATTTATGACTTACACAAAAACATTATAAATTTAAATTCATGTCATAAATTGAATAACGAACTTTAAAATAAATATTTTATAAAGGACAAAATATGTAGATGTACATATTGAATACATAGAAAAAAGGAAAAAAATTAATAATAAAAATAACTTCCTATTAACGAAATGTCTTAAAACAAAAGACAGTTTGTGTCCATATGTATATAGAGGAGGGAAAACTAGAAAAAAAGGAAAAGTAATGTTTTTATTTACTGGGAAGATTTGAACCTTCATAACATCTTTATAAATTACATCTGTGACTTTTAGAGAATTTTAAGATTGTCTATTAGTCATACCCAATAATACCCAATAACATGGCTGTAAGATAATTATATTCCTGATAAAATTGTGAAAAAAGTGAATTATCACGGAACTTACGTTAAAAAAAAATGTCAGTGAGAGTTTTTTTAAAACTACTTCATGTTTTAAATTTGGTGTAATAGACATGGAAATGTCTATTTATAGTAAATACTCTTTCTTATTTGGATCATCCATGTGTCCTGGTGAACTCTTTTAGGTCTGTCAAAAGAACCACGAAGTTGATTTACGGTCTTTCATATACAGGATATTGTTTCATGGACGGATGGTTACGTCCTCGGTATTCTCCGAGATCAAAGTAGGGACCCAGTCCTTCTAGGGGACCTCCTGCTGTACGGTTGGGTGAGGTCATAAGAACGGACCTCTGGATTCCTCTCTCCTCGGACCACCGGATATCAGGTATCCCAACGTTTCTCAACCTTTGCTGACTTCGCTGAATCGTACGTGTGTGTGTGTAGAATATCCATTGAACATTAATTTTAGTTCCAGGAGAAATGAAAAGTATTATAGGGAAGGGATAGGAGAACAACAAAGTCATTATTTTAATATTGGAATAATTCTTTCAAACAAAGGGGCATGTAAAACATTTCCCATTCTCTCTTATTCTCTACCTTTTCAACATAACGCGGATCTCTTTGAGTGAAGTCTATTCCCGTGACCATCCCACATCTTTCTTCCATTGTAACCAACCTAAGACGTCAAAAGTAAGGGTGGGAAACAGACAGGAGGGTCCACTAACACCTCTTCCGAGGGTTCCGGTCCCACGGACTGGACCTGTTCTCCTTCATGGAGCACGGGAGACTGGAGTGACCATTACGAGACAGGGGGGGCTGGGAAGGAGGGTGTCGTCTCGGAAGGGTCAGGAAGGACACACGTACACTAGCACCCGAACTCCCCTCCATCTTGACTCCCTTCACTCACCCTACGGGGTCTCTCAACCCACTAAGTCGCTACCACTACATTAACAAGAAAGGGTAGTGGCTAAAGGAATTCGAAAAGGGTAACAACATCCCGGAACAAACTAAATCTCCGTCGTCTCACACTCTCGAACTTTCTTTTCTCGTCTGCGCATAATATATTCGACGAATTTTAAGTCCAAACAATAACACCATGGTTAAATGTGGTATTCCTTTTGGTCTGATTAAACAACCCTTCTAGTGTAATATCTCTAAGAGTCGACTTATGGAACTGGAGAAGTTCAATGCCCAAAAAACAAGTATGTAGAACATCTATGACAAACCTAAACATTTTCTATGTAATTAACAAGTACAACTAAAAATTACCTTATTGAAGGGACCACCGAGTCTCCAATTTCGCAGAGGGAGGTTACGCCCTCTGGGCCCAAGCTAGGGACCCAGTCCTTCTAGGGGACGTCTTCCTTTACCGTTGGGTGAGGTCATAAGAACGGACCTCTTAGGGTACCTGACTCCTCGGACCACCCGACGTCAGGTGTCCCAGTGTCTCTCAGCCTGTGCTGACTCACTGAAATAAATGAACTGGTGACGTAGGTCCTCTGTGAACCTTTCTATAACCATCTACACAAACGAGGTCTCACCAATCCAAACTTATAGTCGGAAGATCTTTGGTACCCGCCTCCTCGGACAATCCGACGTCAGGTACCCCAAAGGTTCTCAGCCTGTGCTGACTTCGCTGAATCGTCGTCGTCGTCTTTGGAAAGTCACACGAGTCACTTTTTATTTCGTGACTTGCGGTGAGTGACGGGGCTGTAACCCTACTCCCTAACATGATTCTAATGACCTCAGGTCGTCTAGAGAAGGTAGTGTTCAAACAGAATCCGTCTTTACCTGTACTTTCACAGACCAAAAAACAAAAAACAAAAAGGGGTATAATACGCCGAAACCCTAGAATCAAGGGGGATGGTCCCTATCTTGGACCCGGGACCGTAACTTTCGTGGTCGCAGGATTGGTGACCTGGGGTTTATTAAGGCTCTTCACACAAAGTTTAGTCTAAATCTGGCACCCTTACAATCGTAATCCAGACTTTAACTCATTTCACCTTTGCCTAACTCCTTAATTTGAGGTATCGTATAGTTCCTTGTGTGTCCGAAGAACGGTACAGTGAAAAACAAAGACTTCGACGTCCTGTCACAAACCGAGACGAGTCTACTATTACCGTCAGACCACGAAACCCTTTGTCCACGTCATCTTAACAGAAGACCTAGAATGATGGGAGGACGATTGGAGAGCAGAAGAAGGTGAAACAGAAGTAAAGGATTGGTGGGGCGACGGGGGATGGCGGAGGTAGGTCAACCGGTCAAGATGAAGAATTAGGCCTTCTCTTAGGTGGACTCTGGACTCCTGCGGAATAAGAAGAAACAGTTGTTGTGGTATGGAGGGTGATCACGCTGGTACCCGGTCGACATACTCCATTAACAGGACCGTTGTTCCGGCATGGCAGACCGGAAGAGATCGGAGACAGGGTCCACAATAGTAGGTGTGTGAGCCCTTCACCCCGTCCACCATCTCCATAGTAAATAGTCCTACGAGAGTGTACCGGCACAGTCCGAGACCCTCTAGTGTACAGAGAACAGGGAGTCGTTAACTCGCCGGGTGACCTAAGTCAGGGAAACTTAATAAAAGAGTCAGAACGGGACGGCATCACAAAATTCTAACCTCACAGGAATAACTTTGTCGTCCTTCACGAAAGACTGGTGTCTATATGGTTTAGTTTACTTTAAATTTCTGGTCCGTCAGAAAGTCACCTAATTAAACAGAAGTGTTTAGTCGAGTCAACCTCCCTATCATTGAACTTACTAAAATAAACCAAATTAAAAACCATCTGACATTTTTACACTACTATTTGATATCATCTCCTGAACTAGTACTAAATAGTGGAATCTGACATTGACGTAGTAATAAGAAGTTTCCCAAAGTATGTTATGACGGAATATCAACATAGGATAATCACTTGAAAAGATTATTAAAGATCAAAAATAAGGTGTCGTATATAAGAGACCAAATATAAGTATATATATATAGGGTTATATATAATAAAATATAGGGTTATTTATATTAATAGGGAAGATAAGGACCCAACCTTTCTAGACGACCTCTTCCCTATCCGATGGGTGAGGTAAGACCGGATCTCTTAAGGTACCTGACATATCAGGTACCCCAGTATTTCTCAGACTGTACGACTCACTGAAAGTGAAAGTTTAAATATACCAATTACCCAAAGGGACCACCGAGTCGCCATTTCTTGGACGGACGGTCACGTCCTCTGTGTACAAATTAGGAACCCAGTCCTTCTAGAGGACCTCCTTCTTTACTGTTGGGTGAGGTCATCCAACTTTCCTCCTTCTTTACCGTTGGGTGGATGAAAGAACAACCCTTTAGGGTACCTGTTCCCTCGGATCACCCGATATCAGGTACCCCAGTGTCTTCTCAACCTGAGCTGAATCACGGACTCGTCGTCTATTGTTGTCATATAGTACAACACAGTAACGAGAAGAGCGGTCTTACTCGAAGTATAGAGACTACACATACTACAAGAGGTACTTCCAAAAACACTTGAATCTCAAGTTTCAACTTAGGGTCGGTGAAGACGACGAAGAAACTAGGGACAAAAAAACCGGGACGGGTCACCGTACGTCCTCGGTTCAAGCGACTGGTCCCTAGTTTGACCATGGGGGACGTAACTTTCGAGTCTCAGAAGTCGTGACCTGGTCGTCCCCTCAGTGCGATAGAAAACTTACCCCTACTTCCCATGGAGGATACGGATGGGACGTTCCAACACACTCTGAGGGCTGGGATCCCTACTACTTGAACTAATACAAAGATTTGGTAAGAGAGGGGAGAAACGGATCCTGTTGGTACTCCTTCTGATGAAAGACATACACCGGATGTCACTGCTCTCACAGATGCCCTTCACTCACCGCCTTTGGCCGGCTACCCTCGCTGACCTGAGCCCCGTCCCCCTCCCCGTTCACACCCCGAACCCCTCTCTCTAAGTCTCCCTCCCGAGGGGGGCACTTCCTCTGTCTCCACCCTGTGGACCTTTGTGCTGTGGTGTGTGTGGTAGTGGTATAAAAGTGTACGAGCTAACTGTAAAAAACGACGAAAGAGTCGGGACCCTCTTTCGTGCAGTCCTGTCTCGACAACTCAACCGAAACTATCCCTTTTTTTTTTTTTTACCCCTATGAGGTCAGAGTGTTGTTTGTGACGACGCTTTAGACTAAAGGTACCTTCCTAGCCCCCCACCCGTTCAACCCCGGTCTCTGGCACCTGGTGTCATTGAAGGACGAGAGGAAACGAAACCCGTCTCTAAGACAAAAACTGTAAACGTGTTCTGTCCACCCCTTTCCCCAACTCTTACAACGTCCCGATGACCGACCATCACCTGGTAAGGACCCCTGGTTCTCTGGGTGACATTAACTTCACAACACCGGGGACTGGAGAGGATAGAGGATGTAGGGAGGGTGTAGGGTCACCAGTAGAGAGTTCGTAGTGTCATGGGTCGGGTGGTGGGACACCACCGACATCTGGAGTCTGGGTCTGTGAATCTACCTCGAGGGGAAGACGACCTCTCATCTCCGGTCCGCACTCCCTACAGTCCTAACGCTTCTATCAGAGGTATCGTATCTTGACCTTGACTTACTTATGACTCGTAGAGACAGATTGGACGAAACGAGAAACCACGGGCAAAAGGGGTGTGGATGGAACCTGAACTTACTCGTAGTGCGTAAAGTCATTATCCGATTTTGGTGAGCAGGACTGTAAAGGGTCTGAAGTGAGGTACTCAATTGCCTCAATGCATATCTTCCCCGTCCATACCCCATTCTACCGAACAGACGTGGAGGGCGAATAGGTCTTGAGAACGAGGGCCGGGTGGTAGGAGGTGAAAGAGTCACGTGTCTCTACGTACCACTCCCGGTCACCGTGGGGGAGGAACCCAGAATTAAAGGGTGTCGACGATCAATCTTTTTAAACTCTTCCCACTGAAAAGTATGAAGAACCCCTAAGGTAAACTGAGACTAATAAAAGTACAATCCCAACACTAGACCCACCCTTCGTCCTTAAACGTGGGTCTACCCTGTAAAGTTAAGTAGAGTTCTGTGAAGTCAAGTAGAGGCACTTACTTTTCCCAGGAAGGGCACCCCCTTCAGACTCCCAGTCGAGACAGTTCTACGTCCGAGAACATATTACTTCAAAGACGACAGTCCGGTTCCTTTATTTTCTTAACGTATGGAATTTTACTCAATCTTTACAACGGAAATAAATCATCCATAATCTCATCTACCGCACACCTGAGGCTCACCCTTTGACCCTCTTTCACCGGAAAACTCCCAGCGGGTCTACACCAGTCTGCACATGAGGCGGGGAGTGGTGGGTCTTCAGTGACAGCTTTCCGGTTTCCGCTTCCCTCGACCCCCGCCCCACGGGTCCAACAGACAACCGTCTTACACGCACCAAAAAAGGAGGTGTCTATTTACGGAACAGTGACGAAATGCACGAGGAGTCTCGACTTCCACCTTCTGACGGATGTACTCTTCTATCGCCTCACCTCCACCCCCCGCGAACAATTTGACGTCTACAGATGCAGAACAGGGCCCAAATCGACTGAGTCTTAGAGTCGCATCCGTCGACGTAATTGACCGAGGAACACTGAGACGACGTGTGGCTTCGACGTCTCCGAGACGAGACAATTGGACCGAAGGGACATTCAGGGTTCGGTCGGACAAGAACGATAGTACAGGACCAGACATTCTCCGGTGGCAGAAGGTTTCGTCGTTTTCCGTGGAGTTACCGAAAACCCGAACCGTGTTCGAACCACGGGGAAGGTTGGAATCCAATCTTGGAAGTCAGTCCTTGGGTATACATCCACCCGTCAACCCCATGTTCAATTCTCTGTCGCTTTTTGTCTACTCACCTTAAAGGAAAGATTTTCTTTAGTCCACCAAGACGAAATAAGGTGAAAAAAGGGTTGTGTTTTAATAAAAAAAAGGGATCTTTAGGACCACGTGAATTCTTTCAAACATCCTGATATAACACTTTAGTCCAATTTTTATGCTTTGTTTGTTTACGAATTTTGCACTTATCACCACTGATCCGTCTGTTCACGTGACGGTACGAGTCTGAGGCCCCCCGCGAGACGGAACCACCACACATACCGTAAGAGGTCTCGACCCATCCCGGGTCCAGAGACGGAACAACGTAAGTGGGAAACTTGTATTATAACAGTCAATAAGGTTCGACGACACTTTTACAAGGTATATAATTGGTGTATTAAGAAATACCACTGAGACAGCCATTGGTGGGTTATATTATCAATACCACACTAAACTCCAGAACACACACTCAACCCCCACGAGAACGGGTACTTATGTCGGAGTTCAGTCGACATTATTGTGTGGTCAGTAAAGGTCTTTTTATTTGATCAACTATTTGACTAACACAGGTCAAAAATTGAGTTATGTTTTGAACATAAGTTGATAAAGATCGACACAAAAGAAAACCTATACAAAAATGAGAATAAACTTATTCGAGGTTCGTAAGTCGGAGTAAAACAAAAATGACGTACTTTGGTGGTTAATAAAACTCTTTGACCAGATGAAACAGGAACTCACCGACTCAGGCCGACCAGTGAGATGACGTCGGGGTTCATTGACAAAGGAAGGACCGGGACGGAGGACAGGTCGAGGAGTGAGCGGGGAAACAAATGGACCTATAATGTCTCGATCCGGACGTTAGACCAGTTGAGGTCGGACACCGTACGAGAGGGCACCCATTAGTCCCGATGTCTCGAACAAAAAGAACAAAAAGAAAATTGGAAGGGGTAGGGGGTTTGTTTTTTGTCAGGAACAAGGGTTTCGACATTCTACAAGAGTCGGACACTAGAGTCAGATAAATGGTACATAAAAGAAAAATGAAAATAAGAACACCAATTCCTGTGAAATTATAAACATTTATGTCCGTTTGTCTAACAAAAGTAAAACTTCATTGTCCTTCGCTAGTGAGGTCTTCCTCAGTTTACTGTAAAGGTACACGGTGGCACGTCCGGACGTGTATAAAGTTGTCACTGATTCTCTGTTGGGAGCAGTGAGAAGCACATATAAAACGTCACGCCTGGTAGTCAAGACTATCAAGACAAAAGTTGTGTCGTCACATAAATTCTAGGAGTTCTGAAGGTAAATCTACACAAATCGCGGACTTTGAATTTTTCACTAGGACTCGAGAACCCAACCTCCATACTTTGTGTTGACAAACATGAGTAGAGAACCCCGGATACAACGGAATGTAGTGAGTTAGTTTCGAACCAAAACGTAACGAACGGTAAGTTTCTTTTTCTTTTTGACACAAAATCCACGAGATTAAGGGAAGGGATGGAGGAAGTTCAGAACCGAGTCGATAGTGAAATCCGATGTGTCTCGTGGCAAAATTTATAAAGTCGTTGGAAGTGGGTGAACGTCGAGATTAAGGGTGCAACTAGATGAAATCAGGACAAACGACTTGTGTCTAGGGTTGTAAAAGAGTTCCAGTACCAGTTGAGAATGATCTAAAATTCGAGGTGTTTCCGTCTTCAGAATAAAACAAGTTACCAAGTATGTGAGACCAGTCTTGTCACGGACCGAATCTCGACTACGAGTTTTTTATCACTTTCTTACTATCGAAGACTTTCCGAACTTCCAAAGTCAAGTCCCCAATCCAGTACTTCTTGGTTTAATAGGTATTTTCGTGTTCAAAGTTTACCCGGTAAGTTCTTGGCAACTCTTGTGGAACTTAGAATGATCTTTCTAAACCTCCGACCCGCATCCCGAGTTTAGGGTCCAAACGGTGATTTGATCGAGACACTGTACCCACCCGGTTAAATAAAAAATATATTTAATTCACCACTTAAAGGAAGGACAATCTATATAGTCTCCAACACTGATACTTTAGGAAACGTTTAATTTACTGTAACAACATATAATCCTCATTCAAAATAAATTCTGATTTTACCGTCACTGAATCCGATTGATCGGTCTAATTATAAGTAATAAGTAATAAAACTATAAGTAATCTTCCTGACTACGTTTTCGACTTTGAGGTCATGAACACACCGGTGAACTACGTTTCTTGACTGAGTAACCTTTTCTGGGATTACGACCCTATATAGCTTCCGTCCTCCTCTTCCCCTGTTGTCTCCTACTCTATCAACCTACCGTAGTGACTGAGTTACCTGTACTCAAACTCATTCGAGACCCTCAACCACTACCTGTCCCTTCGGACCTCACGATATCAGGTACCCCAGTGTTTCTCAGCCCGTACTGACTCTCTGACTTGACTAACTTATAACGTCCTGTAAATAATATTATTTAGGACGTGAATAAACCTTTTACGTCCTATACCGTACTCAGTCCCTTTCACATCGTATACAACTCGACCCAGAGATTTTTGTCAAAAGTCTGAACTACTCTTTATGTCGACTCTTCCGAGAGGAAGGAAACCAATCATTTGAGGAACTCCTAACTAAAAGAACTACCTTCATCGACTAGTAGTAGAAACTTCTACTAGAACGGGCCAGAGGAAAAGAAGCCCACGTCCATTTTGGATCTACACCCTGTATCATCGATCTTGTAAAGTCTCCGAATAGTCCGATCTTGGTCGTACTTATACTTTTATAAACTTTATATATTCCAAAAAAATTTATAAATTTTGTAAATTTTACGTGTTTATAAATATATAATTTAAAATTTATGTGTTCATAAACATATAAATTTTATGTACGTGTTCTGTAGCTGACGTAAGAACACATTTTTACAGGTCCAAACCGTATTACTGAAACGGAGGACAACAAGTCAGTGGTTCAACACAACCTGTGAAACACTGAGGCACCTGGCGTCGTACGACCCGAAGGGACCGGAAGTGATAGAGGGCCTCAAACGACTATGACTACAGGTAACTCAGGCACCACACGAGGTTGGTAGAGTGAGAGACAGCGAGGGGAGAGAACGAGAGTCAGAAAGGATGTAGTCCCAAAAAACGGTCACTCAACCGAGAAGCGTAGTACTTTTTTATGTGTCTTACGTGTGTCTTCTTCATGTGTTTTTTCCAGAATTACTGGTCTTATTGGTACTACCACACCAGTGAGTGGAACTCGGTCTGTAGGACCTAACACTTTAGTTCACCCATTCGTAATGAAGATTGTTTCGATCACCCCCACTACCTTAAGACCGATTCGACAAATTTAGGATTTTCTACTACGAAAATTTCACGACGTAAGTTATACTGTCGTTTAAACCTTTTGAGTCGTCACCGGTGTCCTGACCTTTTTCAGTCAAAAGTAAGGTTAGGGTTTCTTTCCGTTAAGGTTTCTTACAAGTCTGATGGAGTGTTAACCCGAGTAAAGTGTACGACTGTTCCATTACGAGTTTTAGGAAGTTCCATCCGAAGTTGTCATACACTTGGCTCTTGAAGGTCTACGATGTCTACCTAAATCTTTTCCGTCCCCTTGGTCTTTAGTTTAACGGTTGCCGACAACCTAGTATCTTTTTCGTTTCCTTAAGGCTTTTTCGTCACTGAAGACAAAGTAACTGATACGATTTCGGAAACTGACACACCTAGTATTGTTTGACGGAGAACTCCGGGTCCGATGAAGACGGGAGACAAGGTGTAGTCATCCCACATTAGGAGTAGGACTTTCAGTCTGTGTTCTAGATGAGGAACAATAGTCTACCTCCTTCTCTGGGTCTTCTCCTGTCGTCCTGTCGTATGACCGGTCGAGAGACTTCCTTTCGAGGGACTTCCATGATTTCTGTCGTGGTGACTGGAGATGACCGACCTCAACTCATTGTGTCGGTGAGGATGAACGTTTACCTTAACCCTTTTAAATCAGATAGGATCCACCAGTAATAGGACCAAGTTTTGAAATAATGACTATTCTTGTATATCATATTAACTAGTATATGTGATGGCACACATTTTATCTATCGATCACCCTTTAACGACACATCGTATCCTGCGAGTCGGACTACGAGACACTACTGGATCTCCCCACCCTACCTCCACCCCACCCCTCTCCCTCCGAGTTCTCACTCACCTATATACATATGAATACAAACTAAGTACATTACGTCTTTGTGTTGTAACATTTCGTGAATAATGTTACTAAATTTTTTAATTTTAGCCTAAATTTACATAATGATATCTTTTTCTTGTATTTCCTTTAGTGATCGTAGACTGAACGGAACTAACCACCGATTGACATCCTCTAAAGATGAGTGGGGAAGTTTCAATCAGTACACTTGAAGACTCCCCATTTATTTTCTTTAACTTAAAATTCGTTCTGAAATGGATTTGTCTACCTCAGAACTCTGAATGATCCATCTCACAATTGTGAACGGTTTGTCACTGTCTTTGAGTGTTGTATCCTTACCGGTGTGATTTTACGTAGACCCGAATTTTTCCTTACCTTTGGTCTGATGGTAAACCCTATATACTTGAAATAACCCGGGTAAGATCTTTCTAAACCCCAAAGAAAAGTATATTAGTAAGATTTCTAAGCCTATTATAACGACACAATAGTAGACGTGTACTGAGTGACATTACATCCCTCAAAACAAACAAGAACTTGTCTTAATGGACACAAAATATTGGTGTAAGTTAATTTTAAAGGTTGGTAGACTCTGAAGGGACCACTAGATCACCAATTCTCAGGTGAACGGTTACGTCCCCAGTACCCAAACTAGGACCCAGCCCCTTCTAAAGTGTACGGAGTCTCGTCGATTCGGGAACACGGGGCTGACGACTCGGACACGAGATCTCGGGTCCTCGGCGTCGATGACTTCGGAAGTGCGGGGTCTCAGGTACAAGACATTATTCTCTTCGGTGGTGTTACTCTTCGGTCACGTGGCGTCGACCTCTTTGGGCCCCTGTCCCTACTCTTTGGGCCCCTGTCCCTACTCCTGGGCTACGTCGGTTTTTATCTACATTTATTTTACTTTTTTTTTTTTCTTTCTTTTTTTCTTGTTGATGGCTGGTAGGGTGACTTACCCAAATTCCATGCATAAAGGTCCAGGTTGACGGACCGTAGTCACCATGTAAAAAATTTTGGTGACTATGGTTGGTCCTGGGGTGAAATCGTAGTCCTGTATTTTACTTTTTTTTTTTTTTTTTTTGGTTGATGGTTGGTAGGGTGACTTACCCAAATTCCATGCATAAAGGTCCAGGTCGACGGACCGTAGTCACCATGTAAAAATTTTTGGTCCTGGGGTGAAATCGTAGTCCTGTATCGTCCTAGGACCGTAGAAATGCAAAAATGTTTGGAGAGTTCCTTAGAGACGTCGGTCCCAAGACTTGTTGAGTTGACCTACGAAAAAAAGATTGTTTGAGTAACCATGGTCAAGACTTTTACCGAAAAGAAGACTTAAATGAAGTAAAAGGAAGTCGAGTCAAATCAGCGAGTCAACACAGGCTGAAAAATGTTGGGGTACCTCACGTCGTGCGGTCCGAAGGGACAGGTAGTGGTTGAGGGTCTCCAACGAGTTTGAACATAGGTAACTCAGACCCTACGGTAGGTTGGTAGATTAGGAGACAATAGGGGAAGAGGAGGACGGAAGGTATAAAGGGTCGTAGTCCCAGAAAAGGTTACTTAGTCAAGAAAAGTAGTCCACCGGTTTCATAACCTCGAATTCGAAGTCGTAGTCAGGAAGGCTACTTATAAGTTCTGACTAAAGGAAATTCTAACTGACCAAACTAGAGGAACGTCAGGTTCGCTGAGAGTTCTTAGAAGAGGTTGTGGTGTCAAGTTCATAGTAAAAGGATCAGGATCTTATTAAGAACGGTCTAGACATAAAGGAAGAGGTAATTAGGAACGTCCCGACGTCTTAGATTCTGTTATGGTACTTGATCTAAAGACGATGTATACTCATCCACAATGTTCCGAAGAACCCCTCCCCTCACCCACCCCCAAAGTCCTACCCCTTGTGCACATATGGACACCGCCTAAGTACAACTACATACCGTTTTGTTTATGTTATAACATCTCATTGGAGGTTAATTTTATTTATTTAAATATAATTTTCTTTTGTTCGATGGACAGAAAGGTGTCACTGGGACAACGACAAAACTAGACTAACTTTCTGACTACTCGTTCTGTGGGGGGTTCGGGACTGAAAGGATGCGCCAGTGTTGATCCAAAACCTTTTTTTTTAATACAATAAAGTGAATTACCGGTGTTCCGCCGCCCGGTCTGTTAAAGTAATCGAGGTCAACGGGACGAGGTTACTAGAAAAAGGGTAAACAATAATATTATTCTTACATAGTGTGAAGATGTTTACTTCTCATGTCTTAGAATCCTGATCTGTCTTTATACTCTACTAGGACTAGTAACTAATAGAAAATATAGAAGGTTTCATCCCTCCAACGAATGTGTAAAATATAACAATAAGACTAGAAGATCACAGGGAAGGTCTTAGATTCTTTTTGTGGTTGTGAGAATAAAGTCTATGTACCTTTACAGAGACAAGTTTCTCAATTGTCACTACCTTTAAATCCTTACGTTAACGTCCGTATGGACATTAAAATGACACCGAATAACACCCAAACCAAGATCTGCTGTCGTTATTTCACTCAGTGTTCAAAGAAAACCAAAGACTCCCGTATATTTTCGATACAAACATAATATGACATCGGATAACTCATCTTACTGTAAAACAAATTTACACATATGAAATTAATTTTTATAATACAATCATTTTTTACGATTGGTAATGGACTCGGACGTCACTCGACATTAGAAACGTTATCATCGTAGTTTCTAGTGATTAGTCTCCAGTGATACTATTTGTCTTATTATTACACGTTCAAACTTATGACACTGTTAATGGTGTACGCTGTGTCTATACTTCACTCGTCTACCAGAACCTTTTTCATTACGGTTGTCTGAACCACTTCCAACCGGTGTCTAGAAGTAAAACATTTCTTACGTTGTAAACATCATGTCGATCTCTGGACTAGGGGGGTAAACAAAACAGACTCAATGGATTTTTCAACTTTTTTTCGCTTCGGGTTCATTTCTAAACCCCCCCCCCCCCCCCGCCCTCCGCCCCCCGAGTCCCTTCGTTTTACGACTTACGAAACAGAGACAAAAAGGTGGAGACTCTCATAAACGGAGACCTTTTCCACTTCAAAACAATTGTCTGGTAGTAATGTTAGGTTTTCCGTCCACAGTCACTATTTAAGGAAATTTACAGAGAGTTTTGACTGAAGGTAGAGTAACGGAGTCACAATGGTTAATTACTTCTTGAAGGAGGACACCATCCACTATCTCTTTCTACTCCGTCCTTTACTTGTGAAATTTCATAGAAGAAGGTTTACACGAGATGAGGATTACAAATCCTCTGACTGGAAAGTGACCCCCGAACGGTCCACCGTGATCACCATTTCTTGGGAGGACGGTTGCGATCTTCGTACTCTCTGAGCCCAAACTAGGGACACAGTCCTTCGAGGGAACCTCCTCGCGCCCCGTTGGGTGAGGTTATAAGAACGGACCTCTTAGTGTACCTGTCTCCTCGGACCACCCGATGTCAGGTACCCCAGCGTTTCTGAACCTGTGCTGACTCCACTGAATCGTACGTACGTACGTTCGAAAGTTCTTATTTTCTGATCTCGATGTAAAACCATGAAGGAATTTTTTCTTTTTTCCGTTTGTTTTATTTTTCTTGGAGACGTTGATCCTTTTATGTGAGGACTCAAACAAATATTGCAAGTCTAGATTTTTCTAAAATATATATATATATATATGTGTGTATATGTCATCAGGAGCCGAATAGAGACGTCCGAATTGGTGACGAACAGTTAACGGGAGAGTGATTAATTAGAACTTGGCGTGCCCAGGAAATAGAGAAAACCCTTGATGTGATTCGTCAAAGGAGAAACTCCCGACACACGTCCGAGCGTCCAAGACAACTTAACGAGAAAGGAAGTGAGACATACAGGTCGAGTAAGAATATGAATCAAAAGTGAATTTAATCTCTAATATCCGGGGAAGTGATAACGAGACTTAGAGTTTGGGAAAAAACAAAGTAAACATTGTGTTTAACCTTGAACATAAACAATAAAATAAAAACCGAAGTATCGAAACACACCAGAAGGGGATTAACGCCGTTAGGCGTGGAGGAGCAACAACACCAAGAACCCGAAGAGAACAACGTCTCGTACCTGAGACCCTCGGACCCGACTCATCAGCACTACGTGGGTAAACCAACACGACACCGTACACCCTAGAAGGACCTGGTCCCTAACTTGGGTACAGGGGACGTGACCGTCCGTCTAAAAATAGACGACGTGGTGGTCCCTTCAGACCTTGAACGTAAAAAATTTAAACGGAAAAATGAATCTAAAATTTTAAAGAGAATAATCCTTCTCATATTAGAGGTACTCTGGTCTCTGGTACCTCTAGTACTCTGGTTGTCTCTGGTACAGACAAAAAATTAATAAGGTATTAAAACAGTGAATTTATAAATTACACACACACACACATACACATTCAGAGATTCAGTACAGACTGAGAACCACTAGGGTACCTGACATTGGACGGTCCGAGGGGACAGGTATCTTAATAGGTCCGTTCTCATGACCTCACCCAACGGTACGGGAGGAGGTCCCCTAAAAGGATAGGGTTCCTACCTTGGATCCAGAGGGTGTAACGTCCGTCTAACTCGGTGGTCCCTTCGGGTGACACACAGAGGAGAAATAGTCCATCATATGGTAATCCGTGAGTTATTGACAATTTACTTATTGTTATAGAGAAATCTCCCTCGGGAGAGACGAAATTTCAAAGATATATATTTATTTCTCTTCGTTCATCATTTTCAAGTTTGAGAACTTGAAAAGTCTTCAAGTCTTGAACTTTATTCGTGTACTAGGATAAAGGTATAGTCATTCCTTCATTACACTATATATGTGGATAATTGTATATATTCTTTTTTCACGTAATGATTGGATTTTTAAATATACACACCTTGTTTATAGTGTCTTTGTCTTGGTACATTGGATTTATTAACTTGTATGCTATAATCAAATTGTTTCACTACTTAACTTTAAACCACTTTACTCTGTTTCGGTCGGGTAAATCCCAGATTTAATCGTACTACAAAGTTGAAATTGGATACCAACGACCACTGGAAGGAAAGTACTCCTGACACACTGAGACTAGACTTCTTCCTATTGTTACACTCAACTTCCACCACAAACGCCAGAGACTGGACACTATAAAGGTCAAGTAGGTAGATGAGTCAGTCAAAAAGTTTCGAAAAAATTTTTTAACGTTAATAAAATTAAAAAAAACAATCTCCTATTAACGAAGTGTTACAATACAATCAAAGACGACATGTTATTTCACTTAGTCGATAGTCAAGTAAAGTCAAGTGAACGAGTCAGTACACACTGATAAACGTTCGGGTACCTGATGTCGTGAGGTCCGAAGGGACAGGTAGTGGTTGAGGGTCTCGAAAGAGTTTGAGTACAGGTAGCTCAGTCACTACGGTAGGTTGGTCGAGTAGGAGACACCAGGGGAAGAGGACGGAAGTTAGAAAGGGTCGTAGTCCCAGAAAAGGTTACTCAGTCAAGAAGTGTAGTCCACCGGTTTCATAACCTCAAAGTCGAAGTCGTAGGTCAGGAAGGTTACTTATAAGTTCTGACTAAAGGAAATCCTAACTGACCAACCTAGAGGAACGTCAGGTTCCCTGAAAGTTCACAGAAGAGGTTGTGGTGTCAAGTTTTCCTAGTTAAGAAGCCGATATACGTGTATGTATACACGAGGAAGAACCTAAAGGAAAGGTAACGTGGGGATACGGGGTGAAAAGAACCCGTCAGTGAAGTCAAGTCAAGTCAGCGAGTCAGCACAGACTGAGAAACGCTGGGGTACTTAACGTTGTGCGGTCCGGAGGGACAGGTAGTGGTTGAGGGCCTCAAGTGAGTCTGAGTGTAGGTAGCTCAGTCACTACGGTAGGTCGGTAGAGTAGGAGACGGCAGGGGAAGAGGAGGACGGGGGTTAGGGAGGGTCGTAGTCTCAGAAAAGGTTACTCAGTTGAGAAACGTACTCCACCGGTTTCATGACCTCAAAGTCGAAATCGTAGTAATTAATAATGATTTAACAAGATCTTCGAGTCCTTAAGACGTTCAGAACTGACCCTTCGGACTGCAAGTGGTTTCAAAAAGGACAACGGAATACGACCAAAAACAACACCGATCAATGAGTTGACTAAATAATTAGTAAATTATTCTTTCTGGGGTTTCTTGATTTCTATAAAGAAGTCATAGGCCTCTAATCTATGACTTAGGACCCGGTTACCGGCTCGTACCCCTTTTCTGACCATTGTCCCGAAGGGACCACCAGGTAACCAATTCTTAGACAGACTGTTAAGTCCCCTGTACCTAAGCTAGGGACCAGACCCTGCTAGGGTGTACATACCTTCGTTGATTCGGGTACCCGGTGTTGATGACTCGGACGTGAGATCTCGGGTCTTCGGTGTCGATCACTTCGGGCTAATGTGCTCCCGGACACGAGTCGTTGCTCTTCGGTGACGTTATTCTCCGGACTCGTGGTGTTGTTCTCATCGGGGACGGGTGGTGTCGATCTCTTTCGGACACACGTCGTTGTTTCTAGGTGACGTCGGTTTTTATTTATTCATTTATTTTAAATTTTTTTTCTTGATTATCGGACTTTTTCCGAACAGAGTGAAGTCTCTCCATTCGTATGTCTTTCATAAAAAAATGCATTAAATGGGATCAGTAAAACATCGAGAGACCAATTTAAATCGAAACATTTGTCGGTACGTACATCATGTACGCGTAACTAATAAGTTAGTAATTACCGACATACATCGTGAACTGAGGTGTGTTAGATGGGTAGAAGTGACTTGGTTTTGTATTTAAACCCCCATATAATAGCTAAAACAGTATTCGTCTCATCAAACTCCATAAAACCGTACGAAGGTACTGCACGGAATAAGGGATCACAAAAAGAAAGGGGCACAAGACAGGTAGTTCCCCGTGCCTCCACCACCACCAAATCAGGAATCCAGCACCAGACTGAGATACACTCGGGTACCTGACATCGGACGGTCCGAGGAGACAGGTACCCTAAGAAGTCCGTTCTTAGGGTCTCGTATATAACTGAATTTTTTATCGAGTGAGAGGGAAACAAATAAAATCCTAAAACACTATGAAAGACTACATTATTTGAAGTAAAATAATAGTATAACAGTAACTCTCTCGGTTATGACACTAAAGGAACTCTAAATAAATTTCCATTAAAGGGGGGATTGAACGTGTAACAAGGATGGAAAAATTTAAAGAGAGACACACGCTTACACACTTCTCTTTAGAGACTGTCCTTTCTACAGTCACGTTTCAGCAGATTCATCGGACTTACTTCTTTAACGTTCCTTAAAGAAATAGGTGAGATCTACTTAAAATACAGATGATACAAGAGTATTTGTATTTTAATGGATGTCCATTTTACTAGTTTTATATACCAGAGAGAGTCCTGAAATCAGGTCACCTTACTGACTATGTGTTTGTAGTTAATATTACGTCACATCATTTATTATATCTCCTCGCTTCAAAAGAAAAGTCAAGTCTTTGTAATAATAAATCATACCGACTCTTATTTTACGTACATTATAAAAGAACATTGAAACCGGATTCAATGTTCTCTATTCTAATATAGTCGTTATAACACCGACGATTCCTGTTTACGTCTTTTTTTTTTTTTTTTCTTATTCCGAAGGACAACCAATTAAGACTTTGGAACGTATTGTTCATTAAAAAGATGACTCCGGGTCAAAGACTAAGACACGGTTGAATGGTCCAGGACGAAGGAGTCTGAATGTGTTTAATTAAGCATCGTGTTCCTTAAGGGAGGAGTAAAGTCCATACAAAATGACAAAGACCGAGAAAACATTAGGGAGGGGGAGAGTAAGGACTTTCTACACTGGTGATCTGTCAAGAAGAAACACGTCAAAGATCAAAATTTGTAAAATTTATTTAAATTTGTAGTTCATATTATAAAAAAGACGAAGTTGTATAACGTAAAACGAAATAAACTGATACAAGTTCAGAAACTACATACAGGTCATTAGAAAAAATTTATTTCAAAGAGTCTCTTCAAATTTGACTTCCCTAAATCTTGGGACTGTTTATTCCCTGAAGTAGGACAAATCACAAGACGGTCGCTACTTAGACTATCGGGCACAAATGTTGTTTTAAGAAGTGTGAAAACTTCAAATCGATAAACCTATGAATTGGATAAAACGAATAAAAAATTGTTATTTCTCTTAAATATATTTTGTCTTTGTTCGATTATTCAGGTGAATACCCCACAGAATAAAGTCAATATTTTATTATGTTTTCTATAACAAGTATTCAGGACAACAATTAGTATCTCAGTGAATCCTTTTCACTTTACCAATTGAAACACAAGATTAGCATTTAACACGTTACGGAGGCTCTTAGTGTCGATTATTTGTATAAAGTTAAAGATTATTATCGTCTTGTGGTCGAGACAGAAAATGATAAGTTAAAGTACTCCGTTTGACGTTGAAACAATCTTTATCCGAACCCTAAAAACCCACTGAAGTAACGTCTGGATCTTGAAAATTTAATATTTAAGACATGGTTTTCGTTACTAATGAAAGACATATTCTTGACCAATTCTTATTTCTCTCGAATTGAAAACATCCCAAGATAAAGGAAATGAAAACACAAGAACCACTGTAAAAAAGGGACATGAGTCCCGAAGTTTGACAACTCTTGTATGAAGGCCCTTCACATTATTTACATAGATAAATAGTTGAGTCTAAAATAAAGTAAAATAAAACCGGTACAGTGCACCGAACGTCCTAGAATCAAGGGACTGGTCCCTAACTTGAATACTGGAGTCGTCATGTTCATTTCTCATGATTGGTGACCTGACAACCCCTTAAGGGGTGTTGAGTCTAAAATATAATAACAAAAGTAAAAAGATATAATATTATACGGAAGGGTTTAATATCTTCCTATATGACTATAAACTCGTGAAATAGGGAATGTCAAAAAAGGGATATATTTCTACCTACTTCTTGGGTATTAAATATCATAATGACGAGATTTGGTCCTAAAAGTCGTCTCCGTGTGTGGTTTTTTATAATTCCTATTTGACTTAGGTTTACTTAACGGTAATTGGTTCTTCTTCGACTTTGTGTTCTTTGGAACATTTTCTGTCGTGTTTTTATATCGTCTTCTACAGTTACTACTTCCATTCGATGTAATTTTGTCTCATAAGTCATTTGTACATCTCTTACGGATTCCAACATAGGACTCTACGATACGTGACCCCCTATGTTTTTATGTTATCAAAGATTTAAATCAGTCTTTTACTTTTACATGTTCGTTTTTACGTTTACAATTAAATCACGTCTATTACGATTTCCGGTTTACAATTTATGACATTTATTAAATTTTCTATGGAACATGTCAAATCTTTAGAGTAACGATTTCACCCTTAAATAAATCTGAGATCTCCTTCTTATACTAAACTTATCTTTACGTAACCTTTCATTAAGGGAACTCTGTTGTTACCATTTACTTCCTGTTACTGGTCGACACCGACAAACTCTCCTAACTCAATCTATGGAACTAACCTTCGGTCTTCAACATATCACACTCTTTATTTATAAAAGTTGACTAACTAGAGACCCGATCTCACACGATATGAAACACGGCTTTAGAAACTACATTTATAAATGTATTCGTCTTGTATTTACATAAAGAAAATTTAAACCTCGTGTTTTATCTAACCCATTTAGTAACAGTTCACGGTGACTCTTAGGTCCACTTCAAACCCTAGGACTACACTTAGTCATCGTTCGACAGACTGAAGGAAGTAGTCTATAGACATTGGTATGTGTTCCACATATTTTACCTTTTACTCGTCAACCGTAGTCACGCTAGTGAGTCCACTGGGTAGTGATCCAGATTCAACCCACTAACTCCGTACCACCACTATTACTTACTTCTCTAACATTCTTTACGCACTGTTATTATAACCCCTTCTTTAAGTCACCCTCCTTCCTTCGACTATACTTTCTATTTCCACTATGAGTTTTTAATAAAAAAAATGTATAATTTACAGGGGTTCAACTTACTGTTTTTATTCGGACGTAAAATAACGAAGACTAGAAGGTTGACCACTTCATATCCAGGTAGTTCCTATGACCGTCGACAAATAAAAAAAAGAATTTCTAAAAAAAAAAAAAAGACTACACCTGGTAAAAATTTCGTAAAGAACTTAAAGAATGTGATAATAAAGACAAAATACAAAACCGAAAAACCTGCACTCCATACACCCTAGAATTGAGGGGTTGGTCCCGAGTTTGGGTGTCGGGGTCATAATCCTCCGTTTCAGAATTGGTGACTTGGTAGTCTCTTCGGGGATCGAAGAATAAGAAAGGTATTGTGGTAGTGACCAAGATATGAACGTACTTTGTGATGCTTGGAATTATACACTCTCTTCTTATTTGTTTACGGTAAACAACTGCAGGATTAGATTTAACATCGGAGAAAATTGAAAAGTACAACCTTTGGACGAGTCACGGATTTACTTAGCTAACCGTAAGACGTCAAAAGAACGAGTTGAATAGAAAGAAAAGAAAAAACACCGCCCCCCC
>SJYO01018757.1:83162829-83385126 GCA_006410555.1 Capra ibex | reverse complement strand
CCCCCCCCCGTCCCTCTTCTTACTACCATTCGAAACCTCCGTCGTAATCACTTAATCCCTGAGACAAACCGACACTTAACTAACACAATAGAATCTGTTTTTCGGATACCTTTTTTACTCTAAAAAATTTTGAAGATAAAGTCATAATAGATTTTGACAAACTTTTATAAAACGTCCGGACAACACTCTTAGTTCTTAACTGTACATAAACTACACAAGAATTGACATTCGATGAGAACTTCGTAACACAAATAAGTAGGTCAGTAGAACGAAGTAGATTAAAACTAAGACGAACACAAAAGTTAGGAGAGTCCTCTACAGAACGGAGAAGGTACCTCCGAGTAAAGATCGTACGACCCACAGAACACGGAAGAGGATTACCGGTAACACCATCGACAACAACGACGTTTGACATTCATTTATGTCTTTGTAGGTTTAACAAAAGGGGAGTCCCCGTGACAAATTAAAGTATCTTATACTATTCGGTTTTGTCTGACTCTTATTAAAATCGAATGGGTTTAAGAAGGAAAAAATAAAAGAACTTCTAACGACTAAAAAGACTTTATATCAGAAACTCACAGAGTAAAAACTACAAAGCTAAATTTTATTCTAGATGAGTACTATAAACTGACAAAAACGTCGAAGAAGGTTTTTTGGTGGAGAGTTTTAGGTCGTCTTTCCATCCAAAATGTGTGACTAAAGAATTTGAATAAATTTTCATAATAACACGACCAGTCTCTGGGTCCAAGATAGGGACCCAGCCCTTCTAGGGGGTCTCTTTACTTACCGATGGTTGAGGTCGTAAGAACTGAACTTCTTAAGGTGCCTGTCTCCTCAGACCGCCCGATATGTCGAGTACCCCAGTGTTTGTCAGCCTGTACTGATTCGCTGATTGTGATAGTGATAGGTGTGTGTGCCTCTAAAGAGACCCGTTCAATGAGATCTTACACATTATCTTTTATATTCTGTATTAAGTCGGTAGTTTAGTGAATGTCAGAACACTTTGACTACGAACACATATTAATTGACTTTATATCCTTCTGTCCCCATTCCAAAAGACCCCACAAAATATTTTAACAACATTCTGAAGTATACAAACATCCCCTTATCTTTATGGACATTACTCTTGTTTAAAACCCCTTCATCTCAAATATAATGTCCCCTTTTTATCATTGTGTTGTGTAATTAGATTACCTCTATATTACACTTCTGTAAGATTGGGACTTTACGACATTATAGTTTCATACCTCTATTCTTGTACTTATTTAAGATCCAGTGAGCACAGTATATTTTATACTTCCCAGGTTGTACAGAGTCTTCACTCTCTTTTTCTTTTCAAAAGTAAGATTAAGTATTAAAATAATACTCATTAAAAACACAAATACTTTACAATGAGAGTACTGTTTCCACATGAAGACAAATGTTCCACATAAATTGTATTATTTCAGTCCGAAACACTAAAAAAAAGGGGGTTACGTCAGTATCTCTTGGACACAGAACCTGGAGTCACAGTAAGAACAGGTCTCTTAACCCAAACCAAGTCTACGTCTACAATGATGAAAAGGTTCCTTGTCAATTGAACCTCTCTCTCAGTTTCACGGACAAGTAGAGATTTAAGGTCAGAGTAGTTCTATTTGTTCCTCCTCTACCATTCAACATTTTGTCTCGTGGTATTACCATACACTTTGTACACTTCAGCTAACTCACCTAATTCGACTCTCAATAAATGTAAATGTACTGGAGTCAAGTCAAGTCAAGTTAGTGAGTCGGTACAGACTGAGAAACGCTGGGGTACTTAGCGTCGTGCGGTCCGGAGGGACAGGTAGTGGTAGAGGGTCTCAAGTGAGTCTGAGTGCAGGTAACTCAGTCACTACGGTAGGTCTGTAGAGTGGGAGACAACAGGGGAAGAGGAGGACGGGGTTTAGGGAGGGTCGTAGTCTCAGAAAAGGTTACTCAGTTGAGAAACGTAGTCCATCGGTTTCATGACCTCAAAGTCGTGATCTGTTTACCGACTTCCCATATTGATCAAATAGAAAACAAATGTAAAAGTATATGTTTTACACGGTGACCTAGTCCGAGAATACATTTCCCCTCTCTACAAAACTTTATTATTCATCTTTCTGGAAGTACATGTCTGTCTACGACAATCTCAGGAGAATATGTTCCACGGATCTTATCAGTTTGAGTGTCAGTCTTTCATGTAACAATCTCCGATCACCGTCCCCTCATGTAGCGGCCCCTCCCCACTACCTCTCAATCACACATCACCGCTGTCTCAAAACCAAAGCCAAGTCAAGTCAATTCAGTGACTCAGCACAGGCTGAGAAACGCTGGGGTACTTAACGTCGTGCGGTCCGGAGGGACAGGTAGTGGTAGAGGACCTCAAGTGAGTTTGAGTGCAGGTAGTTCAGCCACTACGGTAGATCGGTAGAGTAGGAGACAGCAGGGGAAGAGGAGGACGGGGGTTAGGTGTGTCGCAGTCTCAGAAAAGGTTACTCAGTTGAGGCGAACTCCACCGGCTTCATAACCTCAAAGTCGAAATCGTAGTCAGGAAGGTTTCTTGTGGATCCTGACTAGAGGAAATCTTACCTGACTAACGTAGAGGAACGTCAGGTTCCCTGAGAGTTCTTAGAAGAGGTTGAGGTGTCAAGTTTTCGTAGTTAAGAGGCCTCGAGTCGGAAGAAGTGTCAGGTTGAGAGTATAGGTATGTACTGGTGTCCTTTTTGGTATCGGAACTGATCTCCCTAGAAACAACTGTTTCATTACAGAGACGAAAACTTATACGACAGATCCAACCAGTGTTGAAAGGAAGGTTCCTCATTCGCAGAAAATTGAAGTACCGATGTTAATGGTAGACTTCACTAAAACCTCGAGAGTTTTTATTTCAGACTGTGACAAAGATGACAAAGGGGTAGATAAAGGGTACTTCACTACCCTGGTCTACGGTACTAGAAGTAAAAGACTTACAACTCGAAATTCGACTGAAAAAGTGAGAGGAGAAAGTGAAAGTAGTTCTCAGAAAAATCAAGGAGAAGTTAAAAACGGTATTCCCACCACAGTAGACGTATAGACTCCAATAACTCTAAGGAAGGCCGTTAGAACTAAGGTCGAAGACGAAGAACGTCGGGTCGCAAAGAGTACTACACGAGATGTATCTTCAATTTATTCGTCCCACTGTTATATATAGGAACTACATGAGGAAAGGGATAAACCTTGGTTAGACAACAAGGTACAGGTCAAGATTGACAACGAAGGACTGGACGTATGTCCAAAGAGTTCTCAGTCCAGTCCACCAGACCATAAGGGTAGAGAAAGTCTTAAAAGGTGTCAAATAACACTAGGTGTGTCAGTTTCCGAAACCGTATCAGTTATTTCGTCTTTATCTACAAAAAGACCTCGAGAGAACGAAAAAGTTACTAGGTCGTGTACAACCGTTAAACTAGAGACCAAGGAGACGGAAAACATTTTGGTCGAACTTGTAGACCTTCAAGTGTAAAGTACATAACGACTTCGGACCGAACCTCTTAAAACTCGTAATGAAATGATCGCACACTCTACTCACGTTAACACACCATCAAACTCGTAAGAAACCGTAACGGTTAGAAACCCTAACCTTACTTTTGACTGGAAAAGGTCAGGGAACCGGAGACGACTCAAAAGGTTTAAACGACCGTATAACGTACGTCGTGAAAGTGTCGTAGTAAAAAGTCTTAAACTTTGTCGAGTTAACCTTAAGGTAGTGGAGATGATCGAAACAAGTATCACTATAAAAGATTCCGGGTGAACTGAAGTGTAAGGTCCTACAGACCGAGATCCATTTACAAGTGTGGTAGCACTAATAGAACCAACACTTCTAGAAAAAACATGTCAAGAAGACACATAAGAACGGTGGAGAAGAATTATAGAAGACGAAGACAATCCAGGTATGGTAAAGACAGGAAATAACTCGGGTAGAACGTACTTTACAAGGGAACCATAGAGATTAAAAGAACTTCTCTAGAGACCAGAAAGGGTAAGACAACAAAAGGAGATAAAGAAACGTAACTAGTGAAACCAAATCCTTCCACTTTTTCAGACCTCTGTCTACTTCCAACTCTCAAAGTATTGTTACACTTACATGAATCACGGTAGTACTTGACATGTCAATTTATATCAAGTTTAGCATATAAAATATAATACGCTTGTACCGTCAGCGAGTCAGCACAGGATGAGAAACACTGGGGAACCTGACATTGCGTCGTCCGAAGAGACAGGCACCCTAAGAGGTCCGTTCTTATGACCTTACCCAACGGTACGGGAAGAGGTCCCCTCGAAGGATCGGGTCCACTTAAGATGTGGGGAGTTTTTTTCTGTCAATCTTTTATACGTATAACTTACTTAAAACTTCCTCTGTCAATAATGTTCTTGATAGGGTTAGTCTCTTTTTTCTTGGACCATATATCGGGTTGTTGGTCTATCATATCGGAAACACCAGGTTTTCAATTGCCGTAACACACTCGTCACGGAGTGTTAGATCTTGTCCTATGCTCCTCTACCTTCTCGAAAGGGAGTGAGACGGTTACCTGTAGTCGTAGCTCAATTTCGTAGGTGACATTCTTAAGAACTCTATCTCCTACAAGAGAGGTAAGACGTGGATTTCTCTGTCCTCAATCTGTCCTCAATCCCCATTTTCATTAGAAATTCTGTAGATATTTCAAGAACGAATATCTGGAACGACGGTAAGGAAATTTTTGGAATGAGGGAATAAGTGGTTTGGGTGTGATAGAAAAATGAGTATAAATAAATAAAAGGCACAGAGGGTACTCTTAACCCTTAAACACAACAAAGAACGACATAGTAATCGACTTAGAGTTTTACCAAAACCTTATATCGTACACTATTACTCAAACACCTACCCTACTTAACTTATTTCTATTTGTGTCACAACTTAAAAAAATTTTCCTGAGAGTACGTCAACTACTTTTCTATTATTGCTCTTGGAACATAAACGTACATAAACAAATAGTGATCGTAAAGAAGAGGAATTTTAGAAAGAAAACCTAACCTCAGATGATATTACTTTGACCGTCCGTGACCGACACCCTTTTACTAAGTGAAGACGGAAGACTATACATTCATAGACAGACTGTATTACGTTAGAAGAAACGGGAACCAAATTAACGACGTAAACGGGTTTTGTCATCTTTATTTACCACGGGTTCTGTGTTAAAGTTCATGTAAATCCCTTCACCCTTTTCTCTGTCATTGAATTTAGGTTAGGGTACAAGTCTTAATATCGGAGGTCTTCGTCTATTGTATTGAGTCAAGGAATTATTCAGGAGAGGACTCTTAAAAAGAATGTGTAGTAGAGTCAAACGATCCCGAGAGTATTGTTTCGTCACGTCTACCTCATCGAATTTGTCGTCTTTAAATAAAAGAACTTACGTCTCCTATCTTCAGGTTCCGGTTCCACGACCGTCAAACCAAAGAAGACTCCGGAGAGAGGAACTGACAGATGAGGCACCCAGATGTCCACCAGAAGGGGGTAAGGACAAATACACGTTTAAAGGAGAACATTCCTGTCGTCGTTATAACCTAATCCCGGGTGGGATTACTGGAGAAAATTGTCTTAATTAAGAACTTTCTGGAATAGATGTGAGTATAAGATCCCACAACCTCCCATCCTAGGGTTACATATGTAAAATTACCCTGTGTTAAGTCGAGTATTGTGTTTGGTACCTAATATTAGAATGAAGGAGTAATTGGTATCACGAACTATTCTGGGTTGAAGGTCCAGTAATTATATCGAAATTTTAGAGGGACGTAAAAATATAAGATGGGTGGTAGACGGATTTGTGACACCTGTGATTTTTACAAATAAAAGAAGTGGTCTTTTTACACTACTATGGACAATAAGTATCCGGAAAGTCAGAAAACAAAAATTCAACACAGATGAAGATATTCGTTACTATTAGTCGGACGAGAGGTAGGAGAGTCTCCGAATGTAGGAATGAATTCAAAAATACTTTATAAATTCCAAGACATTAGATAGTTATTGAAAATTTAAACATTTTTAGAATCAATAGACACGATGACTATCTTTAAGTTAAACTAAGTTAATATAATATACATGTAAAATTCACAAATATATACTTTTCTTTCAAAATATAAAGAGGAGAGAGTATAAATGAACAATATCTTAAAGTGCTTCTGATATACGGTAAAGAAGACAAAATCCAAAAGAGAAGGATGTGGATATAATTCTGTTTTGACAGATAGAATGTTTAGTCCTCTTCAAATAGATTCACTTTCGACACCTTAATTTGTCTGAATGTAAACATTCTTAGTGGAATAAAAAACTATGTATATACACCTTAGATCTTTTTACTAGGTCTACTTGGATGAACGTTTTGGACAATAGTTTGGATCTCTGTGTCTACATCTCTTGTTTAGACACCTGGGGTTCTACCCACCTTTCCCCCTCACCCTACCTAGCCCTCTAACCCTAACTGGAGATATGTGACGGTATATGTTTTGTCTATTGATCACTCTTGGATGATAGATCGTGTCCCTTGAGATGAGTCACGAGATACCACTGGAGATCAAGATTTCGTTAATATGAGGTTATTCTTTATTTTTTTATCTTAGTGGAATCAATAAGACATTTAAGTGTCTTTTCTACTCGTAACGAGAATAGATTAAGATGTGGAACTATCTTAGCAGTTACTAGTGAAAGAACCAGATATCTCTTTTATACATTTATCTATGGAGATCATTTTTGCCCTATAAGAGTTTTATATGACGTTATGATAAAATATTTACATGATATTAAAACAACTCACCTATATGAAACTAAATCTACTGAAAGTACTTTATTGTGGTACTATTATGAATCTTATATATACGGTTACGTGAAATCCTCTGTAACGGAATTCATAAAAGACTTAATACGGTACTCTATTTCAATTACTCTGTTCCAATCTAACACAACCTGTAATTTGTCAACAAAATACATTTGAATGTGATAACAGTGACTATATACATAACGAAAAAAACAGATATTTTAACAGTTTTATATAACAATTCACTATCTTGTGTCTTGGCCTACATCTCTAATCATATTGACGGGTTCTTTATCTCAACAAGGTATTAAAAAAGTTTTAATCAAAAGTCGAACTAATGACGGGGTTTCAGGTTAAATAAAACATTATACCACTGAGACTCTATCGATTAATCTGGGTGTCCACACCAAATTTTCCTGAAACGAAATTTCAGAGTTAACACTTTACAAGTAAGGAAATTCAACAAGACAACGTATCATAAAAATTTTTTAGTTTTTATTTACTAATCATAAATAAAGGAAAATTAACATAGTTTCGGAAATCTTAATAATTTTGTTATCACTACTGTTCGACACCAAATAGAAGAGAATCAGAATTTTGGAAGATATGGAAAATGTGTATGTCTGTGTTATTCGAGGAAAATACAAATAAATTATTCTAAACCAGATTTTAATATACGTTTCTTGTTTTCAATACGAAATGGTTTCAAGAATAAAGTGATCTCGTCTTCGTTGTAATATTACTGTCTTAATCTATATTAACAGGGGACTATAAATGTCCTCTAACGAAGGTCCTGGGAACCACCCACGGTTTGACACATCTACACAGGTCCAGGAATATATTTTATAAACGTATATAAAATGTTATAAACATATCGACGATTCAGTGAAGTCAGCACAGGCTGGGACACGCTGGGGTATCTGCCGTCGGGTGATCCGAGGAGACAGGGACCCTAAGAGGTCCGTTCTTATGACCTCACCCAACGGTAAAGGAAGAGGTTACGTACTTTCACTTTTCACTTTCACTTCAACGAGTCAACACGGACTGAGAATCGTTGGGGTACCTGACGTCGGATGTTCCGAGGAGACAGGTACCCTAAAAGGTTCGTTCTCATGGTCTCACCCAACGGTAACGGAAGAGGTATATTTACATACCGAATACATGTTTTTTATTGGAACCACATAATAAATGTATATTGTCTACATGTATATTCAGAAGAGATCCAATAAATATGGATTATATTACATTTACGATACATTCAATAACAGTTATGTTACATTCATGATACATCCATTAGCGGACCCACACCGTTTAACTTCTAAACGAAAAGTCTTTAAAGATCGAAAAATTTTTATAAAAGTTAAATACTAATCAACTTAACTTTCTACGTTTTGGGTACCCACGTCTCCAGGTTGACACGACATAAACAAGAATTAGGTTCGTAAAGGTAACTACTTTTATTGGTTATTTGTTAGAGATTATTCTCGTCTTTCCTCGAAATAAACTCCGTTTAACTCCTGATATCAGACCTTCCGTCTAAGAGGTTATTGAAGAGACCTCTTCGTCCTAAAAGTCGTAACAAAGTATAGAACAATCTTGTTTCCTGTTCGTTCAGTCCCTAAGGAAGTTTCACTTTCACTTCAGCGAGTCAGCACAGGCTGAGGAACGTTGGGGTACCTGACATCGGATGGTCCGAAGAGGTAGGAACCCGAAAAGGTCCGTTCTCATGGTCTCACCCAACGGTAAAGGAAGAGGTCCCCTAGAAGAGCTGGGTCCCTAGTTTGGGCCCAGAGACCGTAATGTCCGTCTGCGATATGGGAGACTCGGTGGTCCCTTCGGGTCGTAAGGAAGTCCCTAAGTGTTTTTTTCTTTTTTTTAGTCGTACATACGTCTCCCAGTCACACCGAGACCGTGGATCCTTCTCTCAGAATAGTAGTTTCCTCCTAGTCGTAACAGTAGGGGCCTTCCCTCACAAATTAGAAATAAAAATTGTACCTGTAAGAAATCAATACTAGTTACACAGGAAAAGAAATTATTAATTTCGTCTACATGTCACATACAAACTATCCGGTGTTTATCCCACAATCAAAGGGACCACCCAGTCTACCGTTTCTTAGAGGGACGTTACACCCTCTGGACCAAAGTTAGGGACCCAGACCTTCTAGAGGGCCTGTTCCCTTACCGTTGGGTAAGATCATAAGTACGAACCTATTAAGGTACCTGTCTCCTCGGACCTTCCGACGTCAAGTACCCCAGTGTTTCTCAGCCTGTACAGACTTGTTGATTGTGGAAGTGACATCATATTCTAAGTCCAATTGAATACGTATTCGGTGTCACTGAAGGCGTATGGATTCAGTTTTGAGGAAAACAGTCAAAGAAGGTGAGGAGGTATGAATGAAATCATACGAAAATAAGAAATTTATAAAGGGAAGGATCTACCAGTAAGATTCGTTTTTTTAAAGGGAAGGATCTACCAGTAAAATTCGTTTTTTAAAGAAAGGATCCACCAGTAAGATTCGTTTTTTCGTCTAGTCTCGTTGAAAAGTCTCAAATAATCGAAAAATGAGTCCATACCGAAGTACTCCTAAAAAAAATTTCAAAGGAAAAACTCAATACCAAAAGAGACTATATACCGTTCCTCACTCTAACATCCTCGTCTATCATCAAGATACAAATCAAAAAATTCCTTGGAGGTCTGACGATAGGTATCATGGTAAAATGGAAGGGTCGTTGTCATATCTTCCCAAAGGAAAAGAGGTGTGGGAGAGGTCGTGATAACAAACATTTTAAAAATCACTACCAATAAGACTAACCACACTTCATTGTCGAGTAACCACAAAACTAAACGTAAAGAGATTATTAATCACGACTCTTTCCAACTCCCGTCCTCCTTACCCCCGATGTCTCCTACTCTACCAACCTACCATAGTAGGTGAGTTACCTGTATTCAAACTCGTTGGAGGTCCTCTATCACTTCCTGTCTCTTCGGACCGTGTGATGTCAGGTACCCAAACTTTTCTCAACCTGTGTTAACTTAACTTATTGTCACTATTAAGTAGTACAACTCGTAGAAAAGTACGCAAAAAACCGTCTAGACAAATTTAGAAAGTGGGTAAAAAAACTAACCCAACAAACAAGAAAACTATAACTCGACGTACTCGACAAACATACAAAACCTGTATTTAGGGAACACCCAGTGAAGTAACGTTTATAAAAGAGGGTAAGGCACCCAACAGAAAGTAGAAGAAATGCCGAAGGAAACGAAACATTTTCGAAAATTCAATTAATCCAGGGTAAACGAATAAAAACAAAAATAAAAATAATGAGATCCTCTACCTAGTTTTTATAGAAAGACACTAAATACAGTCTCTCACAAGCCGGATACAAAAGTTGAACTAAGGGAATTTCCATATATTAATGAATGTTGTCACGTCGGGTACACGATGTTATGTACCAAAATAATGGATGACAACTTCCCGTTATAGACTTCGTAACTGTACGGTACAATGTTGAGTAGAACAAATCTTCAGTCACTTATTATATTGACTTAATAATCGTAGTCGTCCGTTTATAGTATGTATTAAATATCCGTACAGGGGGTTTATAGGGACTTCAGATATAATTGTAATAGGAAACTTCTTCTTGGACTTTTCGACAACTTGGTGTCTTATTTCAATTCGTAACGGTAAGTATAGTAACAATATAACACTTTTAAATTATTGTCTTGACCACTATCTTAAAATATCGTTCGTATCTATATAAGTAGTGGGTCTAACATGGTAATTGTAAACTCATATAAAAGAGGTAATGTATAGACAGAGGATACAAAAATAGGTGGAACTATGTAGAATAAAAAATATGTAAAGTTTTATTAAAGGTCTATAGTCGTGTGAAGGGAGGACTCATGATATCGTACATATAATGAGTGATCGCAAGTTATAAACAAATGTTAAGAGAACAAGAAAACTTAATATTAAACGTATGTTCTTTACGTGTCTAAGATCACAATGATAAGTTATTCAAATAGTATGTCAGACGACGTTTAACACTAGTTCTACGTCTCATAACCAGAAGTACACACCAGGTCCCCAATTCTTAGGATGGTTACATTCCCTGTGTCCAAGCTAACGACCAGACCCTTCTAAGGTGTACGGTATCCCGTTGATTTGGGTACATGGTGTTGATGACTCGGGCGAACGGGATCTCGGACACGAGGTGTTGTTCTCTCCGGTGGCGTTACTCTTCTGAACGTGGTGTTGATCCTTCATCGGGGACGAGCGATGTTGATCTCTTTCAGACGAGTATCGTTGTTTCTGAGTCACGTCGGTTTTTATTTGTTTATTTAATGAAGGATTTTTCCACTTCTAATAATGAGAAAGGGTCTTCTAAGGGAGTTCAAGTAAGGTTATCTAGGGATAGGTGAGACATTTATTTATGAAATTAAATAAATAGAAATTTCAGTTGGTGATAAGACTATAAAGAGATCATATAAAACATATAAGAAAAAGTCCTTAATAAAGTTTAAGACAAAACAATACAAAATATATTTTGTAAAAAAAGGTCACATTACAAACACACTCAGTAGATACAATAATATACACTAAAGTGTGTTTTTAACTATAATTAAAGGTGACTAAAAAAAAAAGGGATTCCACCCGTTCCAAAATATAAACCGTAGTATCTCAAGGAAACCGTCGGAATGAAACTGTCAGGATAAAGGTCTTTACTACCGAAGTAAAAGTGGTAGAAGTACCTAAAGTCAGCCCAAAACCACGTCACAATAGTGTCTAATCGTGGTCCATATCCTGGGACGAAGACTAACGTATCCGAAGATGATGTATGGTCTGAAAACTGAGAATTTCAACTGAGGTAACAAAGGATCTTCTCCTCTGGTGTGTCGTGACCCGTATGGAGGGATGGATGAGGACCATCTAATTAATGTAGTCTACGAACTGGGGAAGAACCTCAATGGGTACTACGGAGTGACGATAATCGTGAAAAGATTCGTCATCACAAAGATAAAGTGAAATGAGTTGGTTAAGGTCGTTGTGCTGACATGAGACATGGTCCGGGAGTCAAAAACTCTAATAATTATAAGACTGTCAACACTAACAAAAGTATATTTCGGTGAGTTTCACCGATTATCAATTCCACAAATTACCTAGTGGTACTGGGTATAGTAAGAACCCGTAGATCAACGAAAACTTAAAATGATACCGAAGGAGTTTTTGAATACTTTCTTTACTTTCTTTCTGAGATGAAAGGAAGAAGAATCATTCCGTTAAACTAGTGACTTACTCCGACAGGGGTCTTTCTATGTACGTACACCCACACACACACATAAAAGTTGGTTTTTATTTTGTATATATACCGTCCCTAAATCGTAGATATAGATCAAGATAATGACCTTTTGTTTACATCAATCTTGGTTGAGCCAGGTTCTACCACCTTCTAAATTGAAAGTCATCTGGAACTCGGAGAATATACGAGTAATATTAAGTAATCGTATTCGATTTCCCGTATGGGTGTCCGTGGTACTGTTAAGACTTCGATTGGTATTTTCCTTTGTTTCACCCGTCCCCTGGTCAAGGACCTTTAGGGACGGGGAAGGGGTTTTACAACCTTTTTAAACGGATAAGTAAGACACACGAACCAGTAAGTCGACACGGACTGAGAAATACTGGTAAACCTGTCATCGGGTGGTCCAAGGGGACAGGTACCCTAAAAAAGTCCGTTTTTTTGACCTTACCCAACGATAAAGGAGGAGGTCCCCCCCAGAAGGACTGGATCCCTAGTTTGAGTCCAGAGAACGAAACGTCCGTCTAAGAAATAGGCGACTCGGTAGTCCCTTCGGGACTTTAATGGGTCGGGTATTTTTGATTAGTGGTGTATAAACCCCCGGAGAACGGAAGACTCTACCGATGAGAGACAGACACCTTACACAAAGAGAGATTTATTTAGATGATTCTCTCTCTCTCTTTTCTTCATCACACTGATATAGAACATGAATTGTGTTAGGGACTTGACCACGATAGAAAAAATTTTAGAATAACGAAATTTAAGAATCGAAAGATATTAGAAGGATTTTGAAGGTAAATTTATGTCTCCAAAATATCGACCAACGATCCTTACCTAACAAAGGAAGGTGTACAAGACATTGAGTACGGATAGAGTAAGTGAATAATAAAATCCTTAATAAAAATAGCACCAACGTATCAGATCAAAAGACGAAATGAATTGTACTTATAGATATATAGACAAGAATATTGAAAGAACAGGTTAATGTTAAATAAAGGGATTCCCCCTTATTAAGTTCAAAAGTTTTTTAAAATAAAAATATCTTCACCTTTCATACGGTCCATAAACCCTCGAAAAGGACTATTACGTAAAAGAAAGGGTCATCAAAGAAGATTTTTTATACGATGGGTTACGTAAGTCAACTTTTCTTTAGAGAGCCCTTATTTATATAGTAAATCTTATACTAACATTGTAAATATAGTAGTATAATACTGAACATAATTACTAAAGAGGTAGGAGTACATTAAGATTGAAAGTAATTTCTGAAAAGGTCGGAGTATAATAAAGTGTAAAAAAAAAAGACAGAGAAAAAGGGGGAAGGAAGGAGAAGGTTTATTTTCTCGTCAGTACTAAAACTTCGATTAAGACAATGAACACTATTACATACGGGTTGACTATTACGATTACAGGTACAAGGGTGTGTAGATTCGAACGTTCAATTCTCAGGACTCTATCCTTCTAATAAGAGCTAATAGGTCCACACAGGATTTACATTAGTGTTCACAGGAAAGTCCTACCTTCATCTCACACGGAACTGTCCGCTAGTCACTCCCCCCACCTTTCACTACGACGTCTTTGTCTCTGACCTCACTACACCGGTGCTAAGTTCTTTACGACCGTCGGTACTTTCGACCTACTCTACTCCTACTCCGAACTTCGAACGTCCACTTTGGTCAGGACTACTTTAGAATTGTAACCGGGAGTAAATCTAAAGATCGGAGGTTTTGATATTCTCTTATTTAAAGACAACAAAAGTAAATGAATGATTCTAACATCACTAAGCAACGACATCATTATCGTTTGTTTATATCTATGATATATTCTTACACGAGTCAGCGAGTCAGCACAACCTGAGAAACACTGGGGTACCTGACATCGAACAGTCCGAGGAGACAGGGACCCTAAAAGGTCCGTTTTTATGACCTCACCCAACGGTAAGGGAAGAGGTTGATATATTCTTATGACAGAGCAGTTTATATCTCGAGTTGGTCTGAAGGGACTCCCAGAACGTCCGTCGACCCAAGTTAAAGACCAGTCCCTCGTTTCCAGGATGTGCGTACCGCAAGGACTCAGACGTGTGAGAGCTCGTACACACAGTGTTGATCTCTCGACCACGTGGTGCTAGTTTCTGGGACGTACTATGTTGTTTCTACTGAACACGACGTTTATTTTGGACTATGTCGGTTTATTTATGTATTTATGTATATAAATTTTATATCTCGAGTTTGTCTTTCACACCCTGTGTCCTATAGACTAAACTCCCCTACTAGTACTAACCTTTTATTTAGTCACGTTCAAGTGACGGGTCCACTCCTGTTGATATTCATGTCCCGAGGTACTCCTAAAAGGTCCTTATTTTGGACGTGTTTTATATTTGCTTTACTTCCTTGTTCTGAGGTTTTGTAAAAACCCTCCTCGGTACTTTTGTCACGTTTCCGAAAGTCTACGTTCTACCGTACCAAACAAACTCCTTGTCGTTCTTCCGCAACACTCGTCTCGACTCACTTACTTCTCTTCTCCCTATCCTTTACTTTGATGTTCTGATCAGTCCGTTCGTTCCTACACGGCTAATCAAACCTAGAATAAACTTCTTCCCTTGTCGCGACCACTCCCAGGTCAGTCCATGTGATTCGGGTCCGGTTTAGTAATTTACATCCCTTAAATTATATCCTTTTATAAAGGTTTTGTCAATATCTAGACTTTTCTGTTTGTCCCTCTTTCTTCTGTCGGGTCTCTACTCGTTTTGTCTTTCACCCCTGGTAAGGATCCCGACCTCCTCTACTCCCTCGTCCACCTGGAGGTTTCGGTGAATCACCCTTGGTCCTGGTATCAAGGTCAACCACCCTACCACAGACCACCTCCGACCCTTCGTCTCCGTCAACGACAAACCGTCCTCAATTTGGGTAAACCACATTCGTATCACCCTCTACATCGGTACCACCCTCTACATCGGACTTCGTCTCTCTCTCTAAGTTCTTATGGTCCGAAGAGTGGTGAAGGGTGGAAAGTTTACAGTTCGGTGAACGAGGGTAACCGACTTAGCCTGGTCTTCGACCAACCGCACTTTTGACTGTATATAAAACACCCTTAGTCGTGGACTCAATCCTCGTCTCCCCTTTCACCTTCCCCGGTTTTTACCATCACTGACTGTGTCCCACCTTCTTTCGTCCAGAGGGTTCCTGTTTCCTGGTGTCACAAAACCCTCTCTATAAAGAACATGGGTTAGTCTTCATACTGAACAATTGTGTCAATAAAACACTTCTCTAAGTAATTTGGATAGAACAGATTAGACATACAGTCGAAGAAATAACACTGTGCACCCATTATGGTGATTCTATTTAATAGTTATACCTTGGTACATATCTTTCCAAGTCCTTACCACCCCCCCGCCACATAACTTTTGTACAAACCGTTTCTTTCTTAACTCTTATGAAATAAACTATATGACTGTAGTCTCTATGTACACAGAATAGGAAATAGGTGTTACGGTTTTAGGTATAGAAACATTTCATTTTGTAAAAATGGACAAACCGAGGTCCCGGACTTGATTCGATTAATATCTAAAGGGTAAGATGTAAAACGACTTGTTTATAATAATACGAACTAAAAGTTTACTGGAGTGACCCTTGATTAAGTATATACATAAGTATACATTACGAATAATTATTTTTCATAATTAGAATTTTAAGTAAAGAGAAGTGTCCGAAATGTATACTATAGTACCTGGAATGTGTAATATTAAAGATATTTCTTTACTACTCTTTCGTGACAGATATTTTCTTGTTAGTGATGAACAACAAACTAAACAGAAATAAAAGACTGAGACAACCTACAATACACACTAAGTACAACCGACACAGAGTACAGTGAGACCTAATCTTATTGTATAAAAATTAAATCTTTAAACTGAAGATAAACATTTTATTCGAAATTTAAAATCTAACGCAAGAACGATTTTGACTGTAAATTGATGTGTCAGAACGTTGACTAAAGATTCTTATCCAACTAAGAGAATTAGACGTTTTGGTACCCACACACTAAGTGGAAAATAGAGTCCTTATTAAAAACAGTATACTATCGAAAGAAAAGAAGGTCACACTCAACCGACAAGACTTTTGAAAGGTAACTCGAGTTAATGAAAAGTCACCACGACTCCTTGAACTCTATCTGTTATTTCTAAAAATGATTCCATTTATAAAAAATTTTTAGCATAAATTATCGTTGGTCTTATTGAAAACAAACCATAATAACTCTGGGAAGGGGTACCGTTAAATCCACAAGGACTACACAGAAATAAAAGGTCATAAAGGTAGATGTCATATACGATGGAGATACGTAAAAAATATAATTTTACTTAAAAATCCAATTTTATCTAGAGTACATTTTACACCGATCTCATAGGTGTCCGGTCGGTTACGAAATACTAGGAGTAGAAATGAATAAATGAAAAAGGAAACAAACCCATAAATAAGAACGTGGGAGGAGAAAATCTCCCATTTCCGACAGTACTAAGACTTAGATCACACTAAAGGACACTAGTGTGACCGGACGGACTTACTACTGTTGTGTTTGTTACTACAATTTCACTGTCACTAGTGCGTGTAGGTCCCAATACGGGGAGTGAAAACCAGAGAAAGAGAGGAGGAATTTGAAGTAGAAGATAGGGAACCGGTCCATGTGACGAAACTGAGGATTATATAAAACGTCGACGACGAACAAGAAAATTAGTCGGTACGACCAAAAATACAAAAGGTACGGGAAGGTTGAGAGGGGACCTTGACATACCAGTGTAGTTCTGATCACATTCACAATTGACAACAAAGCTCGTCGTTGTTCAGACTCCAACCTTTATAAGACATGACAAGTCACACTACAAAGTCGGTGTGTGCATATTTGATAGTTTGACTATCTCGCATAAGTTGACTACGTATTTCCACACTTGTTTCTTCTGTCCAACTAACTATTACTGGTGCAAAAATGGTAAAGACTTTTAAAGCCGTGACACGGTATAGTCCCACGTCCAAGAAATCAATTTTAAATTAAAGGTTCGAATGAGATTTATAGTGGGAGGCAGGACACTCGGGGTTGTATGCACAAAAAAAAGATTAATAATAATAATCAACGATCCATATACAATTATGAAAATATACAAATATGTAACTTGACAAGAGTCCTGTATAAAGATAAATAAAATCAAAATGTAAAAAAGTCTACTACTCTTACTTAGAAGATCCCTAACACTTATAATAAGTTCAAATATTTATATTGTGAAGTGTCTTAGTCTGTGAGCTTTGTTGACTGCAAACTGTAGAGAACAAGTGGTCCAACTTCTTCCTTTCCTTCTCTTACAGGGGGGTTAAACCTAGTTAATTTTAATCTAAACAGGTAGAGTTCGAGGTCGCCTATCGGTTGTTCCTGGATGAGATATCGTGTCCCTTGAGACGAGTTACAATACACCTTCCGACCTACCCTCCCTCAAACCCCCTCTTACCTATGTACATACACATACTGACTCGGGGAACCGACAAATGGACTTTGATAGTGTTGTAACAATTAACCAATATGAGGTTATGGTTCATTTTTCTAATTTTTTTAATCTAAACTTACGATTCATCGAACGGTGAGACAACAGTATAGTAAATCGAAACACGACGATGAAAAGATCTATGAGACATGAAAAAGAGTAATCTAATAGGGTGAGTCACCTATTCAACCTTTCTAATATTAGTGAAAATTTATTTAGATAAGTTAAGTCAAAAGGAAAGGATGTATCATCAGCTAGGATACCCTTGAGTTAGGACTGATAAGTAACCTTCCTCACTACGACTTCGTCTTCGAGGTTGTGACCGGTGTTCTACGTTTCTCGGTTGAGTAATCTTTTCTATGACCCTTTCTAACTTCCGTTCTTCTCTTGTCCCGCTGTCTCTTACTTTACTAACCTACCGTAGTGGTTGAGTTACCTGCACTTACACTTGTTTAAGACCCTCTGCCACTTCCTGTCTCTTCGGACCGCACGACGTAAAGTGCTCAGACATCTAAGCCTGTGTTGAATCACAAAATTGGCATTGTTGTTGTCGAGAGTGTAACCACAACTTGGACAAGTATCAACTAAGAAAAGAAGGAGAAAATATTTTTATGTAAAAAAGGTAAATAAAAAAGTAACTACATATCAACTAAATGTTATAATATACAAAGTCCATATATCGTATCACTAAGTGTTAAAAATTTCCAATCTAAAGTAAATATTAATAATATTTTGTAGTCGATATGAGGGACCCGACATGATATATAGGAACATCAGATAAATAAAATATGTATCATTAAACATAGTGAATTAGGGGAGAGGGATAGAATGAGGAGAGAAGAAGGGTGAGGGGTTCTAGAATTTTCAATAAGTTAAAATCTTACGATAAGAAGAGGTCCAAGGTAAACATGTAAGTACGTACCTAAGTAAGTAACTTCTCTATTATGTTTTTTTTTAGACGTTACCAAATCTGTACCAATACCCTCACAGTGACTTGTCTTCAGGAAGTCGAAAATGGACGTCACAGACGGTACAAATAATGATAATAGTTGTACGTTGTATTTGATGGGAAAGGGTTCTATTACCGGAAAACCTTCACTTCGTATAAGAAAAGTTGTTTGAATCCCACCCAATATGTGTAAAAAAGAACTCTCTTGTTACTACTCCGTCAGTTGGATTTATCTCATCAGTCATTATTCTGTTAGTACCCTTAATGCAGACCCCTGACGTTTTAGGATCTCGTCTTTTAAGTGACTTTCATCTTTAATTCTATTATTCATATAAACCTCGGAGTCGATAATTTTACTAAACTTCTTAGTCAATGGTAGTCAAGGAGTACTTCTATTATTTTATCAAGAATGTCTTTGTGTACAATTCCCCCTCTTTATCTCGTTTTTCCTGGAACTTTTAAATAAAGTCCAGTAATGAACTTTGACTTTATTTACTCCTCAATCTAATGTGTTTCTACTTCAAGGAATCACACCGAAACAGTGTGTTTTGGTGTACCAAGAAAAAGATCTTTTTCTCCGACTCTTTTAATGTAATACCCGATGATTTGATATATATAAGTAGACTCTATTTACTTAGACAATTCTTGATGTTTCTTCAGTTCCCTCGACTTCATCAAAAATTTATTTACTGGTTAACTGTCTTCATTTATTTTAATCAGACGTTCACTTTCATCAACTATCCTTTTCCTCTTATGTTCTTTTGAGACTGAACCTCCGTAAACTCGAATGAAGGTCAAAACTCTAATCTTAATAAGTAAGAGTATGAGGTTATCGGTGGGAGTTATGGAATACCCGGGGACTTATGGGTCTTTCCTATTTCGACTTTAAGAACGAAATTGAGGACGTTGAGAGTCTAACTAACAGAAACATATTCTTACTACGACTATACTTTAGAAGATGGAGTCACTAAAGCACCTCATAATAGACAATTAATTCTTAATCGACAAACCTGAAAGAACCGCCAGGTCACCAATTCTTAGACGGAGGGTTATTCCCCCTGTGACTAAATCAGGGACCGGACCCTTCTAAGGTGTACGTCCTGTTGATCCGGACACACGGTGTCGATTACCCGGAGTCGAGATCTCGGACGTGAGTCGTTCCTTCTCGATCGTGTCGGTTTGTACTTATTTGTCTATTTCTTTAATTTCTTTTTCTTAATAGGTGATTTAATAATAGTAAGGTGATTAGTCAAGGAAGTAAGCGAAGTATTGATGTACTATAAAATAACAAAATCGTCAATAAGATTTATTGATTTTTAAAGTTGTACGTAAGAACTGGATCATTACGGGTTCTATTTATTAAGGAAATGGAGAAGAATCTGTAAAATTATCGGAAGAACAACAAAAACGACAGTGCAGGTTGAGAAAACACTAGTGCACCTGACATCAGGGGTCAGAGGAGACAGGTATCCTAAAGGTTTCGTTATAAAGGTCCCCTAGAAGAACTGGGTCTCTAAATTGGAGGTACAGGATGGAACGTCCGTCTAAGAAATGAGAGACCCGGTATCGGAATCCAGGAAAATTGAGGTATAGGAGGAAAATTAAATTTACGTTGTAAATGTCACGTCAAGTTCGAGTACGTTAAAATTTGATATCTGTGATTATAATACCAAAATACATTATTGATAAGTAAATCTAAATATGGACGTAAATGGATAAAGTAACGGGAAATAGGACTTAGAATCTCCAAGGTAAACCCTAATAAAAGATTACCTGGAATATCATATAGGAATCGTATCTGGATTCCATTACTGTTAAAAAGAGATGGATAGAAATTAATAGAAATAAAGTGGATACCTTATATTCATATAGAAGTATACGAGTATATTAATAGAAAAGAGACCCCTATCTCAAAACATATTGTTAACAGAAAGTTAAGAAGATACGAAAGAAAAAAGAAAAATCTATAATCGATGATTAAGGAAGAAATTTTCATTTAAGACCTGAAGGGACAAACAGGTCACCAATTCTGAGCTGAAACGTTACGTCTCCTACACCCAAATTAGGGACCAGTCCCTCGATTCTAGGGCATACGGAGCACCCGTTTTTTATGGTTTTGTCTTTTGTCTTCGTTACAATACTGTTTGAGTTATTTCTGTTTTTTTTTTTCGTAATTTTTTATTTATATGTTTATATATTTTAGACATAAAATGACGGACGGAAAGTCGAAGGTAAATAGAAACCAAAAGTCGTTAATTCGTACTATATGCATTGTAACAAAAATAAAACAAGTGGGCTGTCCTTAAGTCTTACGAAACCGTAACACATCAAACTACAGAAGATAGTCAAAACCTTATAAGTGTCTGTAATCGATAAGGTGACATTCAATACCCATTGGACATAAATGTTTTAGTGTAAAACTCCATTCCCTAGTAATCCTCTGTGACGGAATTGTTTATACAATGAAACAAATATGTAAAATTTTTAACAAAAAGGACTTTCTCCTTTCTCAAGTGATAACTATACATACGTACGGGTCAGTGAGTTACCACAGACTGAGAAACGTTGAGATATCTGACATCGGGTAGTCTGAGACAGGTATCCTCAAAAGTCCGTTCGTATGACCTCACCCAACAGAAAAGAGGAGGTCCCGTAGAAAGGTTGGGTCCCTGGTTTAGGTACAGAGGACGCAGAGGATGTACCCGTTCATCTAAGAAATAGTAACTCGGAGCCCTTCGGGTCACTAGACACATATATTTAAGTTAAATCTCGTAAAACACACCAACTCTACCCTCGTTACGTTGACCCTTTCTAACAGTCCTTAATAAATCTCGTCTCCGGTCGGAATCGTCCCTCCTTACGACTTTAATACTCCACACAGAGGGTTCCCGTAGTATACCTTTAACAGTCGTATATACGGTAGTTGAATAGTAGTACGATATCTGCCTTCAGAAATAATTTCCGTTATTGTCTTGAACTTACGTTATTTTTTTCTTTATTATATGTCAGTGTATCATCTACTCTTGATTTTAATTTCCTCTGGATATAAGAAATTCGAACGACCTCAGATGATTCGACTTTTTATAGTGAAAATAATCAGAGTAAGAAGGTATAAGGTCTCTTACTAATCATATTTTATAAGTACTGTATGACAAATATTTCTCGATCATATTATAAAGTAAGAACTTTCAATAAAAAGAGTAAACAAAGAGAGACTTTCTATGTCGGTCCCCTTTTACATTTAGACGTCGGGAGTAATAAAGACTTCTTCGTTATAAAAATGTAGAACTAGACTGTACTGAATAACAGGACTCCAGTCGTATCGTATTTCAAAGGTACACATTAGAGATCTCATTTGTATAGAACCGAATTTATTACAAAGATAAAAAATGATCGATATGTTGAAACCTTTTAAGGAGTAAGAAAGACCCAGAGTTAAAGAAATAATTATACTGTCGGTATTTCTATTATGTCAAAACATCCTTAATAACCCCGTCATGTACTAGATTATACACTACGTAACTTCATCATAACCCTTGTAATCTTCGTTAGTTATTTACAATCCATAAAAAATTCACGACTAACACTGATTTACGAGGAATCACGTATACACGATACACCAAAGGAGAGCAAATAAATGGTCCCAGACTCTAAAATTATATAATCGTAAATGAAAATACATGTTTATATAAATTTTAAATTTTTAGTGTATTGGTAAATTCGGGTATAAAACTACAAACCCAAACTAATTCTCTAGAGGTCAATAATGTTATACAACTCAAATCGTACGAACTTACTTGTGTTTTACAATTTTAACAGAGACATTAATAGAAGACATATTCTTTTACATTCCTCTCAATAACACGGTATGTAAAGGTCAAGAAGAAATACAGAACTATTCTGACCTCGAGTCCCGAAGTCCTGTTAAAGGAACGACGGTTCTAGAATAAAAGTCGTCTTTATTCTATAGTCAAAAGAAGTCTCTTCCTGGTTAATGGAACTGTTCTTTTTTACGCAGGTACTCCTATTGAAACAGTGGGTACGATTGAGACACATAGTATTAAAAACATAATAACAAAAATTAATAGGAGGGATTGAAGTTTTCTTCGGGTACTATAAATTCTTAAAAAGACTTTTCATTCGGTATCAATGATTGAAGCTAAAACATAAATAATTAACATATATACGTAGATTTAAATTTATTGAATGTAACTATCGTGCTAAGAGTAACATTAAGTCATGAATGGAGATAAAACGATATAACACAACGTTACAGGTCGGTGTTAACTGAATAACAAAACGACACATAAGTCTTAAAGAAGATCTGTTAATTGACCTTAAACATTTTAAATGTTTACTTTTATGTAAAATTCTAAATAGTGAAAATTTGGAAACTGTTACGTTTATCTTATCTTCAAGTCTTTTCAAATTTATATTAAATAGGTAAATAAAAAATTTGCTAATCGACATCTCACTTAACCTTAATAGTGAACGTTTATTGACTGTAATTTATATTTTGTAAAAAGAATACTGTCTGCAAATACTCCATTACTGGCTACGAAATTAGTAACGTCTAAAGGTGTAGACTAACTACGATAGGATTCGTTAATCATTTGGGTTAATTCTGTGTTACTGGTTTCAGCGGAGACTTCGTTTACGGAAACTGTATCGTGTGTAGGTCAGTCAGTGTTTCATGGCAAATAAGATAATGATGTCACGAAGTGTAAGATAAATGAAAAAGTTCGTGGTATTGGAAAAGGGGCAAGTCCAAAAGTAATAAAAATGCACCTTGAAAATATTATAAGATGTTTGAGAGATAGTGATAGGTGATAAAAAGAGTTCTAAGGAGATTTCAATTGTGGGGGGTAATGTGTCGAAATGATTACGATGGGAAAGTTTCTTGAAGTTCGATAGTTAATAAATGTAAAATTTAAAGTTCGAGTAATTTTATTTGTCAAAGATTTTAACACGGTAAAAAGAATTGTAGGTATAAAGATAAAAGTTTAGACTTTGGAGATGGGGTGCAGTAAAGCGCACTACATAAAACAAAAGAAAACCTCTTAGACCGGGAGATCAACCGATTTGAACTAGACTTTTTTTTATCTCACTGACCTTACGAGGATCGAACTTAAATAAAATAAGTCAGACTCACCGGATACCAACGAAGATTCTATTAAACCTCTGAAGTGTGTTCAACATTTCCTTTAGAAAGACGTACGGACGAAAAATCTCTAGAGTAGGATCAGGTTGATGTTCTAGTACATTGAACGACCTGTATTTCAAAGTCAGTCGGTTCACGTCCGAGTATACTCCCTCTGAAATTTAAGAGAGCTGGTATCATGACGTCAAACTCAGAGTCTACGTAACGACCTGAGTATTCTTATTTACATGATCTTCTCCTAGTTTTTCCGTCTCATTCTTCTGTACCTTAAGTGGTGGGGTATGTGTGTGTAGTTTTTACGTTGATGGACACCTTATTAACAGTACCTTTTACTTGACCTTTGACCGTCTTCATGAGGATATGTTGGTTCTGATGTTCTTACTTAACCCATTCTGACCTTTTTGTTTTTTTTGTCTTGGCCATAGGAACCCTCCTCTGATTCTCGTTTTCCCTCTAACATGTCCACTTGTGAGTGGGACCCTGTACTCTTCCAACACGGTGTCAGGTCCACAGGGTCGGGTCCCCAAGATGTACCTCCTACGTTCGGGGGATCCGAACAACCTCTTCCAAACCCCAATTCTCACCGACTTCGTCGAATTTGAGGTGAGCATTCCATCTACGACCGAACGGACGGTTCACGAAAGTTTGTTTCGTCTTTCTCCAGACTACATCGTCGACGACGGGGTGACACGAGGATCTAAGGAGTGAGTGACGTACGATGTCGAACTGTGACCTAGATCCCATCGACCCTGGATCCTTTTCCGAATTAGATTCCTGTGTCTCCGTTGTGTCCCAGGTCCCACACCAGGTCCACCCCGTCACCACCAGCGACAACCACGCATGAGTTTGTCGTGGGGATTTCGTCGGGTCTGAAGACTATCGTTGCGTCCACGAACTAAAAGGTGTTGGTGGTGTGGTGTGAGGTGTCAGGGTCAGTTCGTTTGTGAGGTTGGGGACGATAAGGTACGGTATTTGATCGTGATCTAGACCCTACTGGTGTCGTTCCCTTTTCCGTACTGAAACCCGACACAGACTCACTTCGGTGCCTAACGGATGTGTCCGTCGTGTAGTCTGTAGAAATTCATGTGGTCGGAGCAAGTGAAGTCGTGAGGGACGGAAACCCCGTTTCAGGGGTCACCCACTTTCCTTCTTGTGTGTTTCCTTTGTCTGGGTCGACCTCGAGTTGGGAGTTCTGAAAACGAGATCGGAGAACCTTCGTCTGAGACGGGGTTGTACCGCTGATACCAGTGACTCGTCTCTCCTTCAGGGTAGAGTGTGGGATTAGTCGGAGGTCGATGGGGTAATGGTGGTGTGGAGGATGGTTCCACTACCGCCGGTCGTGTGGAACTCCTTTCTACACTGACCGTAGGAGTAGCTTAGGTGAAGAGGGTGGTTTACTCTCCCGTGAGCCAGATGTACTCCTACGAGGGTGTCTTGAGTCACGGAGTTCTTGTGTTATCCATTGTCAAAGCGGATTTGATCATCTCTGTCTCTTTCAATTTATTTTACTTTTCCGTTTCCTTGATGAGAGTTAACTTTCTCGTCCTCTTTTGGGAACTTTTAACTTATTACTTTGTCTCCATTAGTCGGTTGGTCTATTACTTAAATTTTGTAATGATCATTTTTAAGATTGACTCAATCCCTTCTCTTAACTAGACTCCAGTAAAATTGTTCTTTGGTCTTTCATATTTCTTCTGAGTTAGTTTCTACCTGTTAAGTTAAAGACTCTAATTTTTCGTGAGATCTTCGTTACTTATCGTCTGATTTACTGAGTCTTCTTACGGATTCACAAGACTTTCAATCTTAAGGTTAGTTTTATCGTCTGTCTTTCTGTTTGTTTGTTATTTATTTTTGTTGTACGTTCCAGATACCCTATTATATTTCGTACGGTTGATATGTATTATCCCCAAGGTCTTCCTCGTCTCTCTCTTCACCTAGTTTTTACACAAATTTCTCTTCCCTTGGGAGGGTTTACAACCATCCTTATATTTAACCATGACGGTGACACCTCTTGTCATACCTCAAAGGAATTTTTTTGATTTTTGTGTCGAAGGTATACTGGGTCGTTAGGGTGAGGACCCGTATATAGACCTCTCTTGGTATTAAACTTTCCTACATACGTGAGGATACCCCAAAGGGACCACCGAGTCTGTCATTTCTTAGACGGACGTTACGGTCTCTGGACCTAAGTTAGGGACGTAGTCCTTCTAAGGGGACCTCTTCCCTTACCGGTGAGTGAGGTAATGAGTGAGTGAGTAATAAGGTGAGTGAGTGACCTTTTAAGGTACCCGTATCTCTGACCACCCGATGTTGGGTACCACACCATTTCTCAACCTATGTTGACTCGTTGAAAGTGAGTACGTGGGGATACAAGTAACTCCGTGATAAAGTTATCGGTTCTGTATCTTCGTTGTATTTACGGGTAGATGTCTCCCTACTTATTTCTTCTACAGTGTGTATATACGTTACCTTATTATGAGACGGTATTTTTCCTTGTTTTATAAAGGTAAACGTCTTTGTATCTACCTGATAGTATGTCTCACTTTAGTCAACCTTTCTTTTTTGTTTATGACATATAATTACTTATGTACACTATAGACCTTTTTACCATGTCTACTTGAAAACCGTTTCGTCTTTGTCTCAGTGTCTACGTCTGTCGTTTGAATACCAATGGTTCCCCCTTCCCCGAGCCCCTCATTTTACTTCCACCCTCAATCCTAACTGGATATATGTGATGTTACATATTTTGTCTATTGATTACTCTTGGATGATACATCGTGTTACAAGACACCACTGGATTTACCCTTCCTTTAGATTTTTACTCACCTACATACACATGTATATTGACTAAATGAAATGACATCTCGCCTTTGACTGTAGTGTTACATTTCGTTAATACGAGATTATTTTTAAAAATTTTTACATAAACCTCTTTTATACCGACTTGTAAAGGATTTGAATTTCTTCCTTTGTCTATAGGTCCACGTGTTTCGTGTCTTCCAAAGTTTATTCACTTTGGTTCGTCTAGATATGATTCTGTACGGTGTTAATTTTACCACTTTAAATTTCTATCTCCTAAGATTTCCGTCCTTCTTTGTTTCTCAGTCAGTGTTCCCCTGTCGGTGCTCCAATACTCGACTAAAGAGACGTATCAATCTCCGACCTTCCCTTACCCCACTATATCAGTCTCAAGACTTACCCTTTTGGGACGTTGGATCCTATGGTATAAGTCGTTCTAATAGCAACTCACTTCGTCCTCTTTATCTCTGTAGAATCTGTTTGTTTTTGATTTTCTTAAGTCGTCGTGATTTGAATGGGATTTTCTTACAATTTCCCAAAAGAGATTTACCTTTTCTTTTTTTTTTTTTTTTTTCTCNTTTTTTTTTTTTTTTTTTTTTTTCTCAGATGTCTCTTCTCTTTTAGGGTTGTCTTTTCCGTTTACATATCATTCCTAACTTATAGTGAATTCGGTCCTACATCTAATTTTTTGTTCGTTTGTTTTTACGATTTATATAGATATAGTATCCATGTGTATAAGTATACTAAAATACTAATTCGACAAAGAAAAAAGAATAAAACTTATATAAATAAAATATCGTTATGATATTACAATTTAATAGAAATCGAAATATCTGACAAAACCATGGACCTTTCTGATCTAACGGTAGCGAGAATAATTATATAAAGTTATATGTAAAAAGATTAGTAAAAAAATGAAGATACCCTGAATTTGGTCAGTTAGGATTTCCTTTAGTTGGGACTTATAAGTAACCTTCCTGACCTATGATTTCGACTGCGAGGTTATGAAACCGGTAGACTACACTTCTCGACTGAGTAACCTTTTATTGAACTACGACCCTTTCTAACTTCCGTTTTCCTCTTCTCCCGACGTCTCCTACTCTACCTATCTATCGTAGTGGTTGAGTTACCTGTACTTAAACTCGTTTAAGGCCTTCTACCACTTCCTGTCCCTTCGGAACACACGACGTCCAGTGTTTCTCAACCTGTACTGAATCACTGACTTGTTGTTGTTGTATTAAATATTAGTTGTATGAACACTTCTATGTGTACTTAACTCTAGTACATTTAGAAGTTATTTAAATCTTAACATATCTATTAATATGTTAATAGATGTCATAATCAGTTAATATGTCATAATATGTTAATATGTCATAATCAGAAGGGTGGTTCCATGTGAATTATATATGACTCAAATACTCTACATAAAGAAATACAGAAAATTATAATTTTCATAATGTTAGAGAAAATGTATTCGGTATACGTAAATAATCCACATAATTAAATAAATTATTTTTTAAGTGGTTCATGGAGATTACACTATTGTGTCAAAAGTTTTCGTTTCCAATTTTACATCTCGTTTATATATGTACCCAAGAAAGATTTCTTCGATTGTTCGATCACCCTCTCTGTCTAGAATTCATTTATTAGTGTGTTTATTAATGTGTCCACTCTGACACTTTCCATGATGTTTACTTAGTGATAATTCTATAACATTGTCTCTTTAGACCGAATTAATATGTACCTATCGCAATTAACTAATGAGATGATTTCCTAATCGATGAATCTTCTTTATCGATGTATCTTCTTTCCGACAAAGTCCACTTTTTGTTTCGTCAGATACGTATACGAAACATCGTTCTTCCTAACGTCTATTTCAATATCAATTGTAGTCAGATGTGTCTCTTCATGACTACATACAACAACAGGATCTCATTAATAATCGTAGTAGATGAAAGTAATAATTTTACTAGGGACAAAAATATTGCGATGTACCATTATGATTGATACTCAGTAAGTCCCTTGATTTTCTATGGACACTGACCTTGGGTATCTCACTCTTGCATGCACTATGATCGACCCTATCTTTAGTACCTGGTTCATTCCTTCCTGAAGTGTGTGGTACAATTTCTAAAATTTTAAATATAACTTAAATCTCATAATTATCCGATTCAGACCACTCAAATATTTTAAATATAAAACTTCTTCAATGAGACCTTTAAATTACCTCCTCCAGTTCCCACTTAACATCCATCTGGAAATCCTCCAAATATCGGATCTGATTCCCACTCTCTCTTTCTCTCTCTTTCTTAACGAATCTAATCTACCCATTATTACGTTGACATCTCTTTACATGAATAAGTGATTCAACCTTATTAGTCATCGTCAATTTGTTGCGTCTACTAAGGATCAGAACAGAGTGATCTGTCCACGGTTCTCTCTGTCGTTATAATTTCATAAACCAATAAAGGGGGACTACGGTCATTCCTAGTACCGACCCTTCTTTCAGATAAATTTTTATAACATCCAATTCACAAAAAGTTCTATAGTTTCTTCTTTACGGTTCACTCTCCGAATTATACACCTGGACTTATAACCTACAATCGAGATCTACCACATATTACTTTGAGACAATTGAAACAAAGTTCGTAACAATAGCTTCACAGAAATAATACTTAAAAAAAAGTCATCTAAAAGAACCATATAGATATATTCTTTCGTGTAGTAGATGTATATGAAAATCACACACACAAAAATAGACAAGTCTGTACAGGTTGAAACGTTGGGGAACATGACACCGGGTGGTCAGAGGAGACAGGTACCTTAAAAGGTCCGTTCATATGACCTCACCTAACAGTAAAGGAAGAGACTATTAAAGTCATAAATTAAAGTTTATAAACATAGATTTTTCCAAAAGGGTGTAGTAACTAAAGAAACGGGGAGTGTAGGTTTTCTTATTGTCGTTAATATTTGGACACACGTACAGTTCTTCGTTCTCTATCTTGACTTGTACCTTGTTATCTGACCAAGTTTTAACCCTTTCCTCATACAGTTCCAACATATAACAGTAGGACGAATAAATTGAAGATACGTCTCATGTAGAACACTTTACGTCCCGACGTCCTTAATGTCCGACCTTAGTTCTAACGACTGTCTTTATGGTCGTCGGAGTCTATACGTCTATTATGGTAGGAATACCGTCTTTCGCTTCCCTCTGGACTACTTCCACTTTCTCCTTTCACTTTTTAGACCGAATTTTGTTGTAATTTTTTTGATTCTAGTACCGTAGACCAGAGTAGTGAAGTACCGTATATCTGCCCATTTTTTACCTTTGTCACTGTCTGAAATGAAAGAACTCGAGGTTCTAGTGACACCTTCTACTGATGTCGGTATTTTAATTCTCTGCGAACGAGGAACTTTCGTATAATTTTTCGTCTCCGTAACTAAACGGATGTTTCCAGACAGATCAGTTTCGGTACCAAAAAGGTCATCAGTACATACCTACACTCTCACCCCGGTATTTTTTCCGGTTCACGGTTTCTTAACTACGAAAGCTTGACACCACGACCTCTTCTGAGAACTCTCAGGGAACCTGACGTTCCTCTAGGTTGATCAGGTAGGTTTTCCTCTAGTTGGGACTTATAAGTTACGTTCCTGTCTACGACTTCGACTTTGAGGTTATGAAACCGACGGACTACGTTTCTCGACTGAGTGACCTTTCTGTAACTACGAGCCTTTCTAACTTCCGTCCTCTTCCCCTACTGTCTCCTGCTTTACCAAACTACCGTAGTGGTTGAGTTACCTGTACTTAAACTCGTCTGACACCTTCTATCACTTCCTGTCCTTTCGGACCACACGAACGTCAGGCGCCCCAGCGTTTCTCGTTTCTCATACTGACCCACTGATTCGTATCGTGTCGTGTACGAACGGAATACTTAAACTTACCCTGAGAAACTAGAAAACGATCGATGATTTGTCTAATATATCCTCAGTACAAAACAATAATTGTAGAAAAGTTCAAGTAAGAATTTTTAATGGTAGAAACACGTAGGTTTATCTATAAATAAATAGATATCTTATCTCGATAAAATAAACTAAAGAGATGTAACAGTAAATAATAGTATATATAGAAACAAATTTTAACATGTGTTTCAAAAATACAAATAAAGACTATTAATATATAATATGATATAAGATGACTAAATCTAGATGAATATTGAAAACTTATTTAAATAGTAAGTATACAAAACACGACAACATAAGAGACGAAACATTCGTATTTAGTGGAAAGATATAAACTTCCTTAAAAGTATAAAGACCAAACGTCTATCATGACAAATACTCAGATAAAAAAATTTCGATTATATAAAAGACTATAATTCTGTGACTCAAGTTCGTTATATATCTGAACCAGGTTATAGGACTATTCTAAACAAAAGTAAAAAACTACTTAGAGACGGGTAATAGTAAAATAAAGAAGATAATCTAAGAAAGAAAGTTTAAGGACTGAACTACAGGAATGTTAGTCAAAAATTGACGGGTTTAATATTTAAGATATTTATAGAGGTTCAAAAGAATGCAGAGTGTAAACGATTCAGATTACAGTCATTTTTATGTTGTTGTATTTCTTGTAACGATAATAAAAAGTAAAAAATGTTTTACGTGTCGATAGATGATTGTAGAAACTATTCGAGTGGACCCTGTTTCGATAACAACTATTAAGTTTTTGACTTAACCATTTTAATGAAAATACGTTGATTTTATTGCTTACTCTTTTTATTGAAATCATTTAGGAATCTTAATTAAAGTTTACGAAGTCTTGAGATAAGATCATTGAAAATTGTTCAATTACTTTTTTGACTTTTTATGAGTGGGAATCGATAGTATTTACGTCGATCACGTTCTTGTTAATTTATTTCGTTCCGTTTATAGTGACATCGTTACGTGGTACCTCTGAGACGGGTTTCTCTTTTTTCATCAAGTAGTACTACTAGAGGAGTCAGAAGTGGTCCTAACTCCTCAACCCTAATCTTCCTTAAAACCGGTCCTTACAAGTAGGATAATCTTAAACTTACTTTAGATTTGGGTCTCCTCACGACGTAATAACCATAAGGGTGAGACGTTCCTTTTGAAATTTTTAATAAAACTTCTAAACCTATATCGATCCCTTTATACTTAAAAAAATACATCTTTACAACTTGATTGTTCAACGAGATCATTTCTGTAAAATGCTAGTTTTTCTCTTGAAGTCTTTAGGATATTCCCTAAATTAAGTAGTGAAAGAAAATTAATTTGTTAAAAAAAGGGGTAGAAACATCGTCTTGATTCTTATTTTGAAGACGTAATCGACAACTAGAACTGTCTATGAGACACTATCAAAACTATTTTAGACGAATGATATTATGTGGAGGGTGTGAGGTAAAGCAAAAATCTTTATAACATCGTATTTTCCTCGTGAATGGAAAACGTTTCGATTTTATAGTTGGGTGTTTTATAGATTTTTGTCAGAAATAAGATACCGAAACCATGTAGTAAAATTCGGTACCAACTAATAAGTCTCGTTTTACTAGTCATCAAGTAACAAGTAAAGGTAAACGAGATTGTGAACTGAAACCCAGGAATACTGGACGAATTTTCACATACTCCCTGCTAAAGGTAAACTTTCTAATCAGGTATAACTAAAAGTACTGAAGAATAATTTTATACTTCCGTTTTTTTCCCTCAGATCTCAAAATGTAAAAAATGGAAAACAAAAGGTTTAGGATCAATCAAAAGAGAAGACTTATAAACTTCTTAGTGCTTGAAACTCAAGACTCATACAATGTGAAAGTAGTGTTTTGAGATCTTTCATACAATCTTTTTACGTACGTTATTTAATAACATTAAAACATATATGTGTACATATATATGTATATAAATATTACTGTTTGTTAATTTACGTACAATCTTTGTATTTAACAGGGATAAAAATCTGAATATTGTTTCCAAATTTTTAAAAGAGTCAATCCGTCAACGAAACACTTAACACCGTTCCAAAAAAATTAGGAATCAAAGAATATATTTTATTCTTATTGTCGTCATAAATAGGTATATATATAACACCTCTAATTCGATTACATATATTTCAGTTATCGTACCACGAACTTCGTTAATTGTACGTTATTTAAAATAATAATATTTTTATCAGTATCATCATAAATCTTATCATTCATATTCTTATATTACCTGTTATCGTAGACTTCATTATAGTCAACGTCTTTCTTATCTTTAAATTCTTAATCAAATTCACGGACATTAAATTTACAGATGTATATGAGGAAGAATGTCAACTTAAATTACATTTACTTTCTTCACACTCTTTGTTTTAGTAGATTAAGAACGATCCATCTATTAAAAGAATCGTTATACATGAGAAAGTCATGTTCTTTTCGTCTTAAGTGTCGGTGGTTCAGTTAGTATAAAAAGGTTTATTATAATTTAGATTGAGGTAATGTTTATAAATGAGTAGTTTGTCACTAACATAAAATTTAAAGGAAGGTAATCTTTTAGATTTTAAGTAAACGTTCTTGTTTTCAAAAGATTAAGAAGAAGATTTTCATCGATCGATACCTGAATCAATAAATATTATAATAAAAGAGTCATTTATTTCCTTAATTAATCGTTATCGTTGTAATGGACATAAATCAAGTACGTTAAGGAGACCGTTTGCAACTACTGGTCCTGACCCCGACCTGTCACGACCACAGAAACCAAGGTATCAACTTAAGTCTAACGTACCTAGTCCACTGATCATCTCCCAGTCTTACTTTGTCCTAGTTCCTTTGTCTAGAGAAGTATACGTTGTAGTCTGTCCTACAAATGAGATTTAAATTATACATTTCATGAAAAATGTGAATTCTTTTATTTGCCGTTACATTAAGTCGGGGTTATCTAATTGAAACAATAAAAAGGTACATATTACTTCGAGAAGAAATAAAGGTTTCTGTTTGAAGTTTTAATATAATTGATATTACTAGAAAAGAGACGGAACAATAAAAAGTTTTTATTCACTTGTTTCTTATACTTTTGTAATAATACATTTATTCACTATATAACATAAGTTTATTGTACATTGTTTATGAGTAAAAAATTTTATAGAAAAAAACCCCAATATTTATAAGTATTAGTAACATTTTACATGGAATGTCCCTTACTTTTACTGTATTTTGAGACAAGGTCGTTGTGTTGAAGACAACTTTATAAGTATCGAAAAGAAACAAAAAGTTCACTGGTTACCTACAAAACAAATTTCTTCATTTTTCTTGTTACATTGATAGTTATTCAATTTATTACTCTATTTAATATTACATAAGGATGGTATTTTGAAAGTGTCAGAAATCCATATTTACTCTGTCAAGATGTTTATAACTATACTTACAAGACACTATTTATCTTTTTTCCAAGTTTAACGACGTTTGATATAATATAAACCATCTTTTTTATAGACAACAATAGGTACACGAGTGTCAAATTATTATACACAGATTGGACCATTAAATTCTAACTTTATATTATTATAAATTCATTGATTGAACCATTCAGAATTAAAATGTATACATCAAAAAGTAAAAACACAACGATGAAAATTACTTGTATAAAAAATAATAACTTTTTTAATTTCATACATGTACACTTTAAAGTAAGAGTCGGGTTACACACGAGACTCTATATGTGTGGTGTCACTGGTGTTTCCGGGGACAGGAGTGGAAACTAGTTATTTTTACTTGAAGTATCGTGTTCTTACATTAAACTGTCCCTCCGATACTTACAAGAACCCAGAACAGAACAAAACCTTCACTCATTTCTATTACTAGTAAATATCTGTAATTACTAAATTCAAGTGCATGAAATTTAAACTCATTTCCAATTTTTCTTTTTTATTTATTATTAAAGTTTTTAATATCTCCCCTTGTATTTGACTCTTTTTATTTACGTGTTCTTTTCTATCCCCCTTTTATTTTGTTATCTGTCCTGTTTGTCTTTCACGTTTTAATACTATAACTAATTTTTCTATTTTACGGAGTTTTCATTTACACCTACGAGATTTACAGGACTCATTTTCTATTTTTAATAACACATTTAATTTTTTTTTTAAATTCGCAACACACAATAAATTTCTTCAGTATGGATCATCTATTCGTACGTGCTAGCAACTTTTATTTTTATTTATTACGTTTGTGCCTAGTTTATTTTCCAGAACTATGGACTGGTTTATGTGAGACTACGTTTTATATCATAAATATTAGTGTTAATTTTCAAAGTTAAGTTGTCATTAGTATTAAAATTATATTAAAAATTATATATAATTATATATAAATTATATATATAGGAACGAGTTTTACATCGTTCCTATTTACTGTACGTATAAGTCTTCCCCTTATTTGTTGTGTAAGTTTCTGAAGGATCACGACGAAAACCTTTACATAGCAACAAGAACTAGAAGTCAAAAATAATATTACACTAAAAACACTTTATAAAAAGAGAGAAAACGAACTAATTTCAATTAATCTGGAGTATTTAGATACCCAACCAGAGAGTAATAATGACCCAACTTTTTTAGAAACGATAATTAAAATGTCTTCCGTGTAGACGGAGAAAGAAGTGAGAAAGATTTTACGACGAAACGATGTACAAATTAAATAAAAAGTATTAAAGATAGAAAAACAGTATACACGACATAAAATTTGTCACCGAAGTCTTTGTAAAAGGTCAAGTGATTAAAAAGAGGAGTAGACACAGTTAATCTCCATTTGAATAGGTTATAAGACAAAATAATCATTAAGATAAATCACAAAAAAGTTTAGAGGAACTAGTAAAATTCAAAAAACAAGAGATTTGTGTAACGGGTAAAACAGAATATAAAGAAACTTGTGTCATTTATGTTAATTAAATGTACAGGGACTAATAATATCATTATTAAGATATTTATAAAAGATGACAGTAAAAATAAGGACGACGAAGGAAGATTCCAGGGAACACACGTATCAAAAATCAAAGAAACGAAAACTGAGGCTCTCAAAGCAAAAAAAGTGATTAAATAAATACTCTCGAATAATTTGAACTATACTTTCTCAATACGATCTCTTAGAAACGTAAAAGAAAACGATCCACTGTATAATTATCTTTGTAGTAATTAAAACTTGTGGAAATTTTCTTTTTAGAACCTCCTCACTATGGTGGTTTTACCTTTGTATCTAGAAAAGACTAAGGTCAGTGGGAGTTTCTTCTGTCGATCGTTGATAGGTGTCTTTCTGTACGACACTTTTAGGGTCTTATACGCCCACTCCCACTTTAAGAGGGAACCTGATGTCTCTGGTTCTTCCTGATATAAACTTCCCATTTTCCTTACCGATGTAAGACTGGTGTCATACTATTATAGTTTTTGTGTTCTTTTCTAAACTGTTTTAAGAAATAGTTAAATACTATTTTGAGATTTGTTAATTACATATCTTTCTTGTACACATACACACGAATCAGCATCAACACAGACTGAAAACCCCTGGGGTACCTGACATCGGGTAGTCCGAGGAGACGAATACCCTAAAACGTCCGATCTTATGACGTCGTCCATACATCGGTAAGGGAAGACGTCATATAGAAGGTCTGGGTCCCCAGTTTGTACCCAGAGGACGTAACGTCCACTTAATAAATGGTAGACTCAGTGGTCCCTTCGGGATGGAGTCATATTATTTCCGAAATATACTGTTCGAATGTAGTATGAGTCACCACTTTCCGACTTTTAAAAAGAAGATTGGGCTCATTGTTTTGTTGCTACGAGTGAGAATGATGAAGATAAGTTGTACCATGACTTTCAGGATCAATCCCACTATTCCGGTCTTTTCATATATTTTCCGTAACTCGTCTAGTACGTCGAGTTATGATCTTTTTATTTACTGTGTTATTTTTTTACCCGGTTTTTTGATTTGTCTGTAAAGAGGTTTCTTCTGTATGACTACCGATTGTTTGTGTACTGTTTTACGAGTTGTAGAGAGTAATAGTCGCTTTACGTTTAGTTTTGGTGTTACTTCATGGTAGAGTGTGGTCAGTCTTACCGACGGTATTTTTTCAGATGTTTGTTATTCACAACCTCTCCCACACCTCTTTTCCCTTGGGAGAATTGTGACAACCACCCTTACGTTTGATCATGTCGGTAACACCTCTTGTTAACACCTCTAAGGAATTTTTTGACCCTTATCTTAACAGTATACTGGGTCGTTAGGGTGACAACCCGTATGTGTCACTCCTTTGGTCTTAGCTTTCTCTGCGTACATAGGGTTAGAATTAACGTCGTGATAAATGTTATCGATCCTGTAGCTTCGTTGGTTCTACAGGTAGTCGTCCACTTACCTATTTCTTTATCACCATGTATATGTGTTACCTTACCATGTATATATGAGTCGATGTTTTTTCTTGTATAAACTCAGTCAAGATCACTCTACCTACTTTGACCTCGGATAATTAGTCTCACTTCATTCGGTCTTTCTCTTTGTGGTTGTGTCATATACTTATGTATAGATATCTTAAATCTTTCTACCATTGTTGCCGGGATATACGTTCTGTCGTTTTCTCTGTGTTTAAATTTCTTGTCTGAAACCCTGATACCCCCTCTTCCGCTCCCACCCTGCTATACTCTCTTATCGCAACTTTGTACATATAATGGTATACATTTTATCTACTGATCACGTTCAAGCTACGTACTTCGTCCGGTGAGTTTCGACGACGAGACCCTGTTGGGTCTCCCTACCCCACCCCTCCCTCCACCCTCCTCCAAGTCCTACCACCCTGTGTACATGTGGGTGTCGACGAAGTACAACTACATACCGTTTTGGGTGGTGTTATAACATTTCATTAATCGGAGGTTAATTTTATTTAATTAATTAAAAAATTTTCTGTAATCTTAACCTTCCGTCTTCATTTTACTGTATTAAAACGTTTTTCTTTTAGGAATTCTGAGTTGGTTTTTGGATAATCCGGATTAATTACTTAAATCATTTCGACGTCTCATGTTTTAATCGTATATTTTTAGTCATCGTATATTATCAGGATAAAAATAAAACTCCTTAGAGGTATGACAAAAGGTGTCACCAACGTAGTTAAATAAAAGGGTCGTGGTTGCATGTTCAAAAGGGAAAAGAGGTGTAGGAGAGGTTGTAAATGAACATCTGAACGAGAGCTACCGGTAAGACTGTCTACACTCCACTATAGAAACCACAAAATTAAACGTAAAGAGATTATTAATGACTATAATTCGTAGAAAAGTACATGGACGATCTGTAGACATACAGAAGAAACCTTTTCACAGGTAAGTCCAGAAGACGAATAAATAACTAACCTAAAAACTCCTATAACTCAACATATTTTATTACTTTAAGACGGTAAACGTCGTTGTACCTATTTACATCTCTTATAATACGTGATTTCATTTAGTCTCGTGACATGACATAATATAATTAATATATATCTTAGATTTTTTGTTATGTTGACTTTCATATACGTCATGTCTTTGTGAGTGTCTATATTTTTTGTTTGACACCAATGGTTTCCCCTCTCCCTTTCCCCTCCCAGTTTAAGTCACATACCCTAATTCTCTGTGTTCGATGAGACATATTTTATCTATTCGTCATTCCTATATAACATATTTTCACTTAACATCGGTAATAGAACATTATTGAAAGTTATCTTATATTAGACGTTTTTATGACTTAGTGATATAATATGTGGACTTTAATTATAATGTAACATTTAGTTGATATTAAATTTTTATGTTTCTTCGACGCTAAGTACCCCACCGTTTCTTAGTCTGTACTGACTCGTTGACTTGACTTGACTTCTTGACTTCACCCTAATCTCTAGGACTACGTTTAATCGTGGTCTCTCAAACTGAGGGATGTACTCTATATACGTTGAGTTACGTCTTTCTTTCTTCTACTTTAAATTAGTCAACTTACCTTGTCAATTAATCCATATACGAGACCTTTTTATTCGTCAATCACCGTTACTTTAGTAAGTGGTATTCCACACTAATTCAGTACCGTCTTCACTACTGATTTCTTTTTTCTTCAGGTCTCTATTCACGGAATTACTATAAGTTCCTCTTTAAGTCGCCCTACTTATTTCAATTATCTTGTCTATTACAATAGGAGTATCTAAAAAAATTATAAATTACAAGGTTTTTACCTCAACGAAGACTAAAACAGAGTTCTAAGAAAATTTTATATTTAAATAAATAAAATTAACCTCAAATTAATGAAATGTTATAACATAACCAAAACGGTATGTAGTTGTACTTAAGCTGTGTCCATATGTACACAAGGGGTAGGACTTTGGGGGAGGGAGGAGGGAGGGGCAGAGTTTAAATATCCGGGGGACTCTAACTCTAGTACTTTAACGACCTGACCTACTTCGTGTTCGACCTTAGTTCTAACGACCCTCTTTATAGTTATTAGAGTATATACGTCTACTGTGGGGGGAATACCGTCTTTCACTTCTTGATTTGTCGGAGAACTACTTTCACTTTCTCCTCTCACTTTTTCAACCGAATTTCGAGTTGTAAGTCTTTTGATTCTAGTACCGTAGACCAGGGTAGTGAAGTACCGTTTATCTACCCCTTTACCACCTTTGTCACCGTCTGAAATAAAAGAACCTGAGGTTTTAGTGACGTCTACCACTGACGTTGGTACTTTAATTTTTTTGCGAACGAGGGACCTTTTTTTCAATACTGGTTGAATCGTACAATTTTTCGTCTTTGTAATGAAACGGTTTTTTCCGGGTAGATCAGTTTCGATACCAAAAAGGTCATCAGTAGATACCTACACTCTCAACCTGACACTTCTTTCGACTCGCGACTTCTTAACTACGAAAACTTGACACCACGACCTCTTCCGAGAACTCTCAGGGAACCTGAAGTTCCTCTAGGTCGGTCAAGTAGGATTTCCTTTAGTCAGGACTTATAAGTAACCTTCCTGACTACGACTTCGACTTTGAGGTTATGAAACCGGTGGAGTACGCTCTTGACTAAGTAAACTTTTCTGGGACTACAACTCTTTCTGACTTCCGCCCTCCTCTTCCCCTGCTGTCTCCTACTCTTCCAACCTACCATAGTGGTTGAGTTACCTGTACTCAAACTCATTCGAGGTCCTCAACCACTCCCTGTCCCTCCGGACCGTACGACGTCATGTACCCCTACGTTCCTCAGTCTGTGCTGACTCACTGACTTGACTTGACTTTACTTGACTTGACTTGACTTGACTCTGACTCTATGTAAAAAGACATAAAAGTCATAACTAAGGGTAGGAATATACCGTGTAACTCTTGAGATTTTATACAAGTAACTCAATCCAATCCCTTCCCTCCCTTCTTCCTTTCCTTTTATTCGTCTTCAGTAATATATAGGATTAATTATATTAGTGACTATAAAAATAACGTCCCTTCTCAAGTCACGGATTTACTTAGTTAACGATAAAACTGAATCACGTCAAATTTTTAATTAAAAATTGAGTAGAGTAATAATAGAAAGTTGAAATACTTTACTTTTCTGTCATTCTTTTCTGACTTTCTGTCCTTCTAAACCTTCGACTTAAAATAAAGCATTTAATCCTCACGTGAATACGGTAATTAAATAATACAACTATAAATGGTTGTTAGATATATCTTTATTATAAAAGAAGTGTAAATTAATAACAGATTTTAATCTAATTTTATAAAATACCCGACTGACACTCTTAATTTTTCATAAACTCCCTGAAGGGACCATCAGGTCACTAATTCTTAGGTGGAACTAAGGACCAGTCCCTTGATTCTAGGGTGTACGGTGTCCCACTGATTCGGAGACGCGGTGTTGATGACTCGGACACCCGACGTCGTCTTAAAGAGAACACGGTTTTGATTCTGGGTTATGTCGGTTTATTTATAAAATTTTAATCAACTTATATTAAATTGACATCTTACAAGATATTTGTAACATAATTAATGAACAGGATACTAGAACGAGATAAAGAAGACGAAAAAAATTTTTTTTAAGTATGTGAAATAAAAAAAATCTCATCGAAATTCACTATCTTTTTAACTTGTCTTTCACGTCTGTCACGGATATATAGAGTAGATCTGAAGACTCAAAGTCTTTAATACTTATTTCGACGATATTTACAAATAATCACCCAAAAAATACCTGTACTCAATAGTTCAGTGAATCTACTCACTTAGTTGTCCACATTAGTAACATAATATACGATTCTCCAACGAAGTTAACATTTTTCGACAAATTGACAGGAGATTTCATGGAAAAACGTAAGGATGGTAGATACTTGGTCTCACGGACATAAAGGTGTGGGAGTAGTCGTGACCTACGACAGTCATTAAACCTAAAATCAGTAAGATTATTCGCACATCACTAACGAGTAATAACGACAGTAAACCTTAAAGGTTGGGACTTATAAGTGACCTTCCTAACTCCGATTTCGACTTAGACGTCATGAAACCGGTGGACTAAACTTCTCGACTGGGTAACCTTTTCTGGAACTACGACCTTTTCTAACTCCCGTCCTCCTATTCCCGTACTGTCTCCTACTCTACCAACCTACCGTAGTGGCTGAGTTACCTGTACTTAAACTCGTTCGAGGTCCTCTATCACGTCCTGTCCCTTCAGACCGCACGACATCAGGTACCTCAGTTTTCACAACCTGCACTGACTCCCTGATTTGTCGTTGTTTCTGTAGACTACAACTTGTGAAAAATATACATATAAACGGTAGACATAGCCTCTTCCGTTACCGTCGGGTGAGGTCATGAGAACGTACCTTTTAGGGTACCTGCCTCCTCGGACCCTCCGACGTCAGGTACCCCACCGATTCTCAGCCTGTGTTGACTCACTGAAGTGAAAGTGAAAAGTGAAAATACGTGACCTCTTCCTTTACCGTTGGGTGAGGTCACAAGAACGGACCTCTTAGGGTCTCTGCCCCCTCGGACCACCCGACGACAGATACCCCAGCGTGTCTCAGCCTGTGCTGACTTCGCTGAATCGTCGTCGTCGTCGGTAGACATATAGAAATGATCTCTCCAGTCAAGTCTATAAAACAAGTAAATTTTTGACCTAATACATAAAAGAATAGAACCCAAAATTCTCAAGAAACATATAAAAGTACCCTTTATCTACCCCTTTGTCACCTTTGTCACAGTCTGAAATAAAAAACCCCGAGATTTTAGTGACGTCTACCACTGACGTCGGTACTTTAATTTTCTACGAATGAGGAACTTTTTTTTCAATACTGGTTGGATCTATCGTATAACTTTCCGTCTCTGTAATGAAACGGTTGTTTCCAGACAGATCAGTTCCGATACCAAAAAGGACACCAGTACATACCTACACTTACAACCTGACACTTCTTTTGACTCACGACTTCTTAACTACGAAAACTTGACACCACAACCTCTTCCGAGAACTCTCAGGGAATCTGACGTTCCTCTAGGTTGGTCAGGTAAGACTTCCTCTAGTCGGGACCCACAAGAAACCTTCCTTACTTCAATGTTGACTTTGAGGTCATGAAACCGGTGGAGTACTCTTCTCAACTGAGTAGTTTTCTGAGATTACGACCCTCTCTGACCCCCGTCCTCCTTTGCCCCTACTGGCTCCTACTCTACCGACCTACCGTAGTGGCTGAACTATCTGCGCTCAGACTCACTTGAGGCCCTCTACCACTACCTGTCCCTCCGGACCGCACGACGCTAAGTACCCCAGCGTTTCTCGGTCCGTGTTGACTCGCTGACTTGACTTGACTTGACCTATAAAACTTGTGCCGAGGAAATGATTTATACACGAAACTTTTTCAAAAGAAGGTCAGACATGAAATAGAAAAAGTAAGAGAATGCAGAAAGTGTCAGATCAAAAAATTATTTCAGGTCGAATAACGACACACACACACACACACACACACACACACATGACACGAAAACCACAACATGGATTTTTAATAACGGTTTAGACAATATGAAAATCCAGAGCTTAAGTAAAACTCCGTTAAGAAACTTTTCCAAATTTCAGACACAAATCTACGTGCAAAAAAGAAAACCTACAGGTCAACAAAGTCGAGGTAAACAACTTTTCGGAGAAAGGGGAAACTTACCGGAAAGAACAAACCAGTTTCCTGTCGACAGGGACAAACATCCCCACGGACAGAATGCTAAGATGGACACGAAAATCAAGGGAGAGTCCTCTCAAGAGTGGAGAAGACACCTCCGAATAAAGACCCCTCGACTCGTAGGACACGGAAAAGGACTACAGGTATCGGTAAACCTCACTGTGTTTATCAGAAGGGGAAGTCTGATAATAAATTAAGCGTCTTACACCATTGATCTATAGAATAGTTTTTACGACAGAAAACCTATTTCTTCTACATCATGTATATATGTTACCTTATAATGAGTTAGTTTTTTCCTTTCTTTAACCCAGTAAATATCACTACACCTACTTGGATCTTAGACAGTATGTCTCACTTCATTCAGTTTTTCTCTTTTCGTTTGTAACGCAAAATTACGTTTTTATACCTTTCTTAAACGGACGTTACGTCCTCTATGTCAGTTACGTTCTAGTTAGGGACCCACCCCTGCTAAGGAACCTTTTCCTTTACCTTTGGGAGAGGTCATTAGAACTGACTCTTTGAGTACCTGTCTCCTCAGATCACCCAATTTCAGGTACCCCAGAGTTTCTCAACCTGTCCTCACTCACTGATTCACACACACGTACCTCAGATCTTTTTACCACGACTACTTAGATAACTGTCCCGTCCTTATCTCCGTTTTTCGTCTCTTATTGGAACACCTGTACCTCCACCCCCCTTCCTCCCTCGAGATACAGTCACGACACTACTGGTTCTCCTCACCACACCCCTCCCCACCCTGTCCCCGAGTTCTCCCTCCCCTACACGAATATGTATATCGACTAAGTACAACATGTCGTCTTTGATTGTTGTAATATTTATTTAATATGAGGTTAAATTTTTTAAAGGGAAGAAGTGAAAAACCTAATAAGTGAGGGTATGTTGTATCATAAAATAAGACGATGAATCGAATTTCATGGGACTCAGTCCAGTTATCTGAAGGGACCACCGAGTCTACCATTTCACAGATGGATGTTACACCCTCTGGACCCAAGTTGGGGACCCAACCCTTCTAGAGGACCTCTTCCTTTACCGTTGGGTGAGGTCATAAGAACGGACCTTTTAGGGAACCTACCTCCCTGGACCATCCGATATCAGGTGCCCCAACGTCTCTCAACCTGTGTTGACTCGTCGAAGTGAAAGTGAGACTCAGTCCCGAAGGGTCCACTGTGATCACCATTTCTTGGGTGAACGGTTGCGTCCTCTGTATTGTCTATACCCGAATTAGGTACCCAGTCCTTCTAGGAGACCTCCTCCCGTACCCTTGGGTGAGGTCATAATAACGGACCTCTTAGGATACCTGTCCTCGGACCCCTCGATGTCAGGTGTCCCGGTGTGTCTCAACCTCCTCTGACTTCGCTGAATCGTCCGTTCGTACGTGGGAACCAGTCCTTCTTGGGCACCCCTTCCCTTACCGTGTGGTGAGGTCTCAAGAATTGGACCTCTTAAGGTACCTGTCTCCTCGGACCACCTAGGTACCCCAGTGTATCTCAGTCTATGCTAACTCGTTGATTGTGAAAGTGTGAAAGTGTACTATAGATATACGATAAATAAAAACATCGTATCAGATTTATTTGAAGAGAGTGTTAAGACGTTTTTCGTTCGTTACCAAAATGTAGAACTATGGATTTTATGTTTCTGGCAGTTATAAATATAGTTGAGATGTTTATATTTCAGAAGGTACCCTTTCCACGAGGTCATATACGACAACAAATCAACGATTCAACACAGGTTGAGACTGAGATACCTGACATCTATAGTCCGAAGAGACAGAAGGTGATAGAAGACTCAAACGAGTTGAAGTACAGTTAACTTAGTCACTACGGTAGGTTGGTAGAGTAGGAGACAACAGGGGAAGAGAAGGACGGAAGTTAGAAAGGGTCGTAGTACCAGAAAAGATTACTCAGTCAAGAAACGTAATCCACCGGTTTCATAATCTCGAAGTCGAAGAAGTTATCTCGAAGGTTACTTATAATTCCTTACTGAAGGAAATCCTAGCTAACCAAACTAGAAGCACGTCAGGTTCCTTGAGAGTTCTCAGAAGAGGTCGTGGTGTTAAGTTTTCGCAGATAAGAAGTCGTGAACCGGAAGAAACACCAGGTTGAGAGTGTGGACATGTACTAATGAATCTTTTCGGTATCGAAACTGATATATCTGGAAACAGTCGTTTCACTACAGAGACGAAAAATTATACGACAGATCCAAACAGTATCGAAACAAAGATTCCTCGTTCAAACCTCGGGTTCTTATATTTTAGACAATGACGAAAGTGAAAAACGGGAGATAAACGGTACTTTACTACCCTGACCTAAGGTACTACAATCAAAAAGATTCAACTAGATTCAAAAAAGAATCAACTGAAAATACGATCGAAAAAGTGAGAGTAGTCCACCGAGAAAGTCAAGTCGAGTCAAGTCAAGTCAGCGAGTCAGCACAGACTGAGAAACGCTGGGGTACTTAGCGTCGTACGGTCGGGAGGGACAGGTAGTGGTCGAGGGTCTCAAGTGAGTCTGAGTGTAGGTAGCTCAGTCACTACGGTAGGTCGGTAGAGTAGGAGACGGTAGGGGAAGAGGAGGACGGGGGTTAGGGAAGGTCGTAGTCTCAGAAAAGGTTACTCAGTGGAGAAGTGTACTCCACCGGAGTACGGAAGCGTACTCACCGAGAAATCCAGGAGAAATGAAAGACGGTAATCCAACGAGTCACCATTTCTTAGACGGACGGTTACGTCCTCTACGTCTTCTGTACCCAAAATAGGGACCCAGTCCTTCTAGGCGACCTCTTCCTTTACCGTTGGATAAGGTCATAAGAAAGGATCCTTTAATATACCTGTCTCCTCGATCTTCCGATGTCAAATACCCCAGAGTTTTCTCCACCTGTTCTGAATCACTGATTTGTTGTTGTTTTTGTCGTTGATGGGATATTTTAGAAGTAAAGGGGAAGTACCTAGTGTCTGAATAACAACAATTCCCCGAACGTAGTGAGTTACTTCGAGACTAAGTATGGTAAGTCCCGGTAGGTTCTACCTACCCAATATCACTTCTCAAAACCGTTTTGCACCAAGTACCCTCTTCATTTACCGTTGGGTGAGGTCATAAGAACGGACTTTCGGGGTACTTGTCATACTTTTCCGTTTTCTTAAATACAAAATCTTCTATATTTATACTTATTCTGTACCAAAAAGGTACTTCATAGAATACAAGATTAAATTATCTATAAAATCATATTGATTGATATTTAATTACTGTATCTTCATCTAAGGATAATTTCTACATACATATTAAGGTGTCAAAAATTCTCTGACATTATTTAATAGGGACGTCTTTAGACACTAAATTCCCCTTTTATATTTCTTTACAAAATTAAAGATTAAGTATTACATTAGTATTGAACGGAAAAATTTACGTTACAATGGTTTTACTAAGATTTTTACATAAAGAGAAAGATCTTAACCCGAAGGGACGACCGAGACAACGAACCCTTAGATAAATTCCGTCATTACCTTTTAAAACAGGTCTTGGAGTGACAGTAAGAATATTTTCCATAACTAAAACCAGTCACAAAACGGAGACCAACGAATCCTTGAGGAGACCGTCGAGACAAAGGTCCCGGTATAAAGATGGACACTACTGAAGTAGAGACGGTAGAAATACCTAAAGTTAACTAAAAAAAGTGACGTCACCGGAAACGGGACCAAACCATGTCCTACTTTAGAATTGTAAGACCTATAGAAATGTTCACTTTGTCAGTGTCTTTTGGTCTAGAAGACTCGTCTTAAACTGTCACTCTGAGACCTTTATCTCGTCTTTCCACCTCCTTCCATTCTCTTAATTTCGTTATTTGACTTATACACTTCCTCATACACTTACCAGGAGTCAGTTATTCCCTAAGGTGTCTTTGTCTTGATCTCTTACTTTTGTATCACCGTTTCCGTTCCACAACTGTATCGATAAAACAACTAAGAAAACGTTGACTGAAACATGAAGAGACCATTTGGACTTACCCGAATACAATCTTTTAAATTTAAATTTAATTTACTCGAGTCCATCTTCAAATACCTCCGTCTCTCACGAAAGGTCATAATTAATAAGAATTCTTAAAGGTTTTAAGTCTAAGGGTACAAGATGATCTCTTTGACACTTAGTTACAGACCCGACTTTGATTCCTTAGACCTCATCTTCGTTCATATCATCCACTATAACTCCACCTGCAAAATGACTAACGAGAAATTCTTTCTGACCTTACTTCTATTTCGCCAACAGGTTTCAAATTATGTTTTAACAATTGAACGAGAAAACCACTGAGACACTATTTGTCAAGAAACCAAATGTATATAACTCCTTTACAACATATCAGAATCAGATTAATGTATCAAGTGTGATTAACCTATAAAAACATGAGTTCTGGCATAAAGAGATTGGTGGAGGAAACGAGACAGTTACCATTAAACTTAGGTCTAGTGTTCTTTAGAACGGTTCGTGAAGAATCGGTGGTGTGTCCAGAAAATCAAAATTATCTTTACATTAAGCTGATAGTTTTATACGAAATGTTTTGATAAGTTAAGATACGGAAATCCGAGGGTAAAGATACGGATAACAATGAACAACAACAAATCGGAGATTCAACACGAACGAGAAAACGTTGTGGTACATGGTATCGGACGGGCCGAGGAACCCTAAGAGGTTCGTTCGTATCACCTCACCCAACGGTATGAAATAGTCCTCGAGAAGGACTGGGTCCCTAGTTTGGCAATAGAGGACGTAACCGTCCTTCTAAGAAATAATGACTCAGTGGACCCTTCCCGTCCGGATGAGAATGTATTGAAAAAAAAATATATTAATTACGTTTAGCTTTATAAAAGACGGGTTAAACATTACGATTAATTCATTGAAACATAAGTACGATTTTGGTTTTAGTTTATTTTTATTTTTAATCTTTTTTTATTCATCTACATTATAATGTTTTGAGTGTACAGATACATATCGTTTATGACATCGTTTTATGGATGAGTGACACCTAAGGACGTACATAATTTTTAGAATTATAAGTTTATAAACATCAGGGAAATTTTAGTAAACGAAATTAAACCATCTATGTTATCGTTCATAGAGATTCATATGGTTAAACAGAGGTGTTCTTATTGGACAGTTTAAAAGTCGAAAGGTCTGGTAAACGTTAGACTACGACCACGTGTAATATAACTTACTTTTTGGTAAGTTTTACCAATTATAAATTTCATATATTACCTAGAGGTCCTCAGGTTGGTGTGGATCCACGGACCATAAGGACCCGAAACCATAGTGGAGGAGTTTTTATGTGTTTTCTTTACAAACTGGGATGGAAAGAGTGAAAGAGAACAAGGTAAGTTGTACATAAATTCTTATTAAGGACTTGACCACGACAGAACTAAGGAAAAATAAAAGAACATCAATGAGAGAACACATAGGGTATATCCGATAAGGTACTTAAATTTTGGGTGGATCATTATAAACGTTTATTAAGGAATCGAAATTTGATATAAGAAGGACTTTGACGGTGAATTCATATGTCAAAGACGGTGACTAACGGTTTTCATTTAATGAAAAAAGTTATGTAAGACGTGTGGTACCGACAAATTAAATGAATATTAAAGTTCTTAATAAAATTGTACCAAATCGAAAGGCAAAGATATTATACTTACGGACTTATACAAAAGACTTTTACAAGAAAGTGGAGTGGGGTAAAATAAAAAAAGTCTTCAAGTTTTAACATTTTATAAAACAAAACGTATCTGTCATACTGTCCCAAAATATATACGTAAATCAACGGGTAACAAAGAGAAATGTTTTATACGATGGAATTATATGGGCTAACTCTTCTTTAGAGGTCCTTCATGTGTAAATCTCGTACTGACGTTGTAAATGTATCAGTTTGATCGTAAACACAATGAAGTAAAGAGGGACGAAGGAGAAGGTTTTCTTTTAAATCAGAATTAAGGTTTCGATTACAACGATTGACACTACTACGTACAGGTTACTTATTGTCATGATTACACTGTTTCACTGTCAATAGGGGTACAGGTTCAAACATTTAAAGGTAAGACTAAACGAAGAGATGGAAATTCGATTTAGGTGACGAAGAACCGGTTAAAGTATCCAGGAATGTCGAAAAGTAAAGTTATAGAAGACGTCATCTTAGAATGAAAAAGGGTCTTTAAAGTAAGAGGAAAGGGATTTCGGGAAAATCTGACGAGTTCTTCGTTATGTTATTGTAGCTCGCCAGCTCCACAATTTACGGGACCGTTCACGACCAGTGCGACACCAACCTTTTAAGACAAGTCTCCGCACATGTCACTCACTTATACAATCGTTGTGGAAATGTATAAATCTCACACAACTGGTCTGCACACTGTGAATTTGATTTTTATTGGTGTCTTCTTTTAGGTCATTAGAAAGTCTTTTTTTTTTATCATGTACACAGTATCGTCTTACGTCTACCAAATAAATAAATTATTAATGTATCGTCAAAAAGTTCGTTAGTTATCCTTTTTTTTTTTTGTGGTCTCTCGTGAAATAGTCTTGACAAAAATACAGAATTTTATCTACAAATTTTACAAATAAATAAAGAAAGACCGACACGACCCACAAACAACGAGACGCCCGAAAAGAGATTGCCGCCGCTCGTCCCTGATGAGAAATAACGTCGCTCGTCCGAAGAGTAACAACGCCGAAGAGAACAACGCCTCGTGTCCGAGATCCCGTGCGTCCGAAGTCTTCAACACCGAGACCTAAGATCTTATGTCGGAGTCGTCAACACCGTGTACCCGAACAACAAAGATCCGTACATCCTAGAAGGACCTAATCCCTAAATGGACAACAGAGGACGTAACCGCCCGTCTAAGAAAGGATGACTCGGTGGTCCCTTCAGGGAAATACAGAATTATTTGTTTCATTTATTTTAAAAATTCGATAGATATAGGATCTATTGTCACATCCCGTCGTCCTATACTAGGTGTAACACAAGGTAAAAATTACCAGTCTTTTGTGGTTCGCAAATGTCCCTGTCTAAGATCCGTAACGACCCTGAACTAGGTAGTTCTTCCTTTTATAATTCATTAAACAGATAAAAAAGGGAGAGTGAAAGACTAGAGTACCGTTATACAAAGTTCCCGAATTTGGTCGGTCTTTGGTCTTCCGTTCGTTGGGACTTACTACATTAAAAATCTGAAATCGAAGGTCCCCGTGTCTCATGTCGTTTCTACGAACCTTTACCTACACCTTCCTCACAAGACTTTTTTCTACAATCTTGGTATCGAAGACCACCGTCTCATGATCTTCAAAGTACCCCTTCTGAAACACACGGAACGTTATGACCACTCCCAGATCCGTCTATTTGTTTCGGGTCCGGTCTAGTAAGTTACCTCACTTGATTGTCTCTTTATCAATGTTTCGTCAACGTCCCAACTTTCTGTTTGTCCTCTTTCTGTCAGGTCTCTATTCGTTTTGTCTTTCTACCCTGGTAAGGGTCCCGACTTCCACGGTTCCCTCGTCCACCCGGGGGTCTCGGTGAACTACTTTGGACCCCGGTGTCGTCTGTGATAGACCACCCTTCGACAACGATAAACGTCCTCAATTTCGGTGTACAGTCCACATCGGTGACGTCCTCTACATCGGACTTTGTTTCTCTCTTTTCGTTTTTGTGGTCCGAAGAGGGGGTGAAGAGTGGAAAGTTTATAGTTTGGTTAAGGAGGGTAACTGACTTGACCTTCGACCAAGTGTACCTTTGGCACTTTACATCCAACGTTCTTAGCTGTAGACTCAATCCTCGTTTCGTACCCCTTCCGATTCCTCGTATTTTCGCTATCACTGACTACGTCCTATTTTCTTTGGTCCAGAGGGTTCCTGTACCCTGGTCTCACAAAACGTTCTCTACGAAGAGTATGGGTTTACCTTCATACTGAATTGTGTCTCTAAATAACTTGGACAGAACAGATTAGATATACAGTCGAAGAAATGACATTTACACCCATTCTAGTGAACCTATTTAATAGTCATGCCTTGGTGCACATCTTCCCAAGTCATTAACCCTCCACCCAAACGTTTGTACGGAATATTTCTTTATTAACCCTTATTAAATAAGTCATATGACTGTACTCTCTATGTTCAGAGATTAGTGAATAGATGTTATACACGTCCTATTCAACGAAGTCAGTACAGACTGAGACACACTGGGATACCTGACATTGGGAGATCCGAGGAGACAGGTACCCTAAGAGGTCCGTTCTTATGACCTCACCCGACGGTACGGGAGGAGGTCTCCTAGAAGGACTGAGTCCCTAGTTTGGACGCAGAGGACGAAACGTCCGTCTAAGAAATGGTGACTCGGTGGTCCCTTCGGGAGACGTTACGATTTTGGGTTTTATAAATATTTCGTTTTATAAAAATATTCAAACCACGGTTTTATACTTGATTCATACAAAAAACAAACTACGTAAAAAGACTCCTTTATAACTACACGAACCAATCTTTCACTTGGTGGTTTAAGATAACCGTGACAATTAAATATATACGTATACATACATGATATAAAATTTCACGTTTTGACACTTAGAATTTAATGTGAAGAGGGGTTCCTAAAACCTATGTTTTAATCTCTGATATAAATATAGAATTTGTCGTAAATTAAAAGGTAAGATTGAGAAATTTCTTTACCGTTCTTTTGTGGTATATTTTCTTGTTAGAGACTACATAAGACGAACTAAAAGGACAGAGACAGATAGAGAAAGAGAGAAACCAAAGATAACTACAGTGGACGAATTGGTATGACCACTATAAATTACAAGTGGACCTAATCTTATTGTAAAGAAATAAAAATTTTCGTGGAATGATAATAAACATTTTATTCAAAAGTGAAGTCTAACACAAGGACGATTTTGACTGTAAATTCATGTAATATCAGAACGATTCTTATCCACCGAAAATTTAGTACTGACAAACTAAGTGTAAAAGAAGACCTTAATAAAAACGGTGTAAGGACGAAAGAAAAGTAGAGTACACTTAACCGACAGAACTTCTGAAAGACAAGAGAAGTGACAAGACAGAATTATGATCAAGTCCTCCTTCAAGTCAAGTCAAGTCAGTGAATCAGCCCAGACTGAGAAACGTTGGGGTACCTCACGTCGTACGGTCCGGAGAAACAGGTAGTGGTTGAGGACCTCGAATGAGTTTGAGTACTGGTGGCTCAACCACTACCGTAGGTTCGTAGAGTAGGAGACAGTGGGGAAGAGGAGGACGGAAGTTAGAAAGGGTCTTAGTCCCAGAAAAGGTTACTCAGTCAAGAAACGTAGTCCACCGGTTTCATAATCTCAAAGTCGAAGTCGTAGGTCAGGAAGGTTACTTATAAGCCCTGACTAAAGGAAATCCTACCTGACCAACCTAGAGGAACGTCAGGTTCCCTGAGAGTCCTCAGAAGAGGTTGTGGTGTCAAGTTTTCGTAGGTAAGAAACCACGAGTCGAAAGAAATATCAAGTTGAGAGTGTAGGTATGTATTGATGACTTCTTTGATATCGGAACTGATCTACCTGGAAACAACTGTTTCATTACAGAGACGAAAAATTATACGACAGATCCAACCAGTATTGAAAGGAAGGTTCCTCACAGAAAATTAAAGTACCGACACTAGTGGTATACGTCACTAAAACTTCGGGGGGTTTTATTTCAGTCGGTGACAAAGGTGACAAAGGGGTAGATAAACGGTACTTCACTGCCCTGACCTACGGTACTAGAAGCAAAAGACTTACAACTCGAAATTCGGTTGAAAAAGTGAGATGGGAAAGTGTAAGTAGTCTTCCGAGAAATCAAGAAGTAGTGAACCTCCTTCAATCCCTCTTTGTTAAGGAAAATGTTTCAACACATATTTGTCCTGGGGGTTCATACAGACATACCATAACTGTGGAAACGGGTATTCGTCGAAGTCTCAATAAAACACAGAAGTGAACAAGTACTAAAGGTAGATGTTTTATGAATGAAAATATGTGAGATAGTCTTCTTTTAAGTCCAATTTTTTAAAATACATTTTATGTTCAGATCATAAATGTGAGATTAGTTAACTACGAAATACTAAGAGTACAAACAGACACACGCACAAACCGAGAATGGAGGAGGAGAGAATCACCCATTTACAACAATACTAAGACTTGAGTCACGATAAAGGACACCAGTACAAACAGGCTTACTATTACTGCGTCAAGTTCACTATTGCTAGTGGTGTAAGTCCGAACATTTGGAGTGAAAACAAGAGAGGAGGAGGAATACGAAATATCAGACAAGGAACTGGTCTACTTGACAAAGTTAAGAGTGACAAAAAATATCATCGAAGAATAAAAAAAGAATTGTCTGTTCGAGGTGTAGGTGAGTAGAGTCGGGATCCTGACATACTAGTATAGCACGGATGACATCCACAATTCACAATACAGCTCGTAGTCGTTCAGACTCGAACCTTTATAAGACATGACAGGTCCTGTGGAGATATGTGTACTTCGTGTGACTCGACTACTGACTCCAGACTGGTTCTGCCGTCCCAGTACGGTCTTAGGTCTGTCGTAAAGATTTTTAGATGAATATTAATACAAAGTAGAAAAGTCTACTTTTACTTATAATTTTCTCAAAACATTGGATGAGTTTAAATGTTTAGATTGTTCTTTGTCTTAGTCTGTCAACTCCGATGACTGAATTTTTTTTTGTGAAGTTAAGAAGATTTTTTTTAGTGTAAAATTACTCTGATGAACCTAAGTAACCAAATAAATACCGGTAGAACCCGAAAGTAACGACACGCGTCCGAAAGAGATCAACGTCGTTCACACCCGAAGAGAGGTCAACGTAAAGTGTCTGAAGAGTGACACCACCGAAGACTACAAAGTCCCATACCCGAGACCCTACCCGTCCGAATCATCAGCACCGGGTGTCCGAATCAACAGTTGGGTCCCTAGTTTGGGAACAGGGGACGTAATCGTCCACCTTAGAAGTGGTAACCTGGTGGTCTCTTCAGGTTTCGATGACTGAAAACTGTGGAGTATAAATCATGCAACTTCCCGTCTCTTCTTAGTAGACTACTCATAGTCAATCTTTAATCAAAACTTCCGTTTTGTAAACATAATAGGAGAGTAAATTGAGACACGACGATAAAAAGATATAAGAAACACACAGAACAAGAGTAATCTATAAGAGTGACTAGGTCAAAGGTACGATGATTCTGTCCACACAGCTAAGACTGAACAATCAATTCTCCGTAAGTTAAAAAATATTTAGATTAATAACGGACTAAGATACATATATAAGTCTGTTGTATATTTACATTTTCGACTTCTACTTGTAGACGACAAAGATAAGTTACTCCCTCCACGTCTCGATTATTTTGTATCGGGTTGGGACTACAGGTATTACAATACTTAAGACTAAGAGACATTCTAAATTAAGTTGACTTTTACTAAAAAAAAAAGTGATCTAACTAAATCCTTTTTTTCGTTTTAGAACCTTACTCTTCTATCAAGTTTATATAGATGATTTGACATTTATAACTTTCAGTATTTAAAACTCACAATCTTGTCAGAACCAACGACTTCCAACCTCACTGACGCCGATAAGGAATTTTATTCTGTCGTCACTTTAGACGGTGTAGTTAACTGAGAAGGAAGGTGTTTGCTAAAGAGACATCGTGCGTTACGATAAACTATCGTAGAATGGGTCTCACCTTGAGGAAAGTTTTAGCCTCAGTTGGAGGGGATTTGGAAATCGACGAAATATTTGCTTCGAATATATCACAAGATTTAGGAAACAACAGTAGAGTCGTTAGAAGTGACGTGGAATTGGTCCTCATCGACAGTATAGTTCTTTTGTGAAAGAAACGAGTAGGTATTCTTCGTTCAGTAGTGGGTGAGTTCAAAATAAGACTCTAACGTCGGTAAGTAATGTAGGGGTACAAGACGAAGATTAAGATCCAGAGAACTATAAAAGTGGTGTAGACGGTATGAAGGAGGTGTAGACGGTATGAAGGAGGTGACTTCAGAACTTGGTTTCAGTAGGTACTTATAACCTTGGTCAAATAAAATTCAAGGATAATTACAACTATAAAAATAGAGAAAACCGATTAGTACTTACAAGAATTACCGTAGATTTTATCACTTAGGAAAGGTCTGCCAAAAATTAAATGGAACGAGTCGAGATAGTTCTCCTCAGTGATAAATACCGTCGGTATCGGAGTACTTTATATAAAGAATTTATGACTGAACTTTCAGTTTTAATAAAGAACTTGAGACCCGACGTCTTACCTACAACACATACAAAAGTCCGTATTTTTGTAATTAGGGTAACATATAGAAGTAGTCTGAGAACGTACTGAGTCCACTGAACTGTTACTCGTCATTATAAAACTCTTCTAAGAACAAAAAACTCGTGATCAGAGTTTTCACCCGAATTTTATTTGGTACAACACTTATGTATACGAGAGTAGGTCTGAAACAACAGGGTGAATATCTCGTGTCCGTCTCATCTTAGTCGTATTAAGATTTCCCGGGATCTTAAAAATCTTACTATCTAATCGTGACCGAAGTCGAAGTTCAGTAGTCGACGTAATTGGGGATTGTTCTCTCAATCGGATAGGAAACTTTGAAACTTCGGTCCGTAACTGAAGAGAGGTCGATATTTACCGTGGAAAAGGTTATATTCAAACGAAGTAGATGAAACTTTTAGGTAAAAAATTACATCAGTGGAATAATTAGTAGAATCGATCTAGAAGATTTTTTGAACGGAGCGAAGACGGTAGCCATGAACAACGAAGTGAACCGACACTTCTTTCCCTTTCACTTTCAACGAGTCAGTCACAGGATAAGAAACGTTGGGGTACCAGACATCGGACGGTCTGAGAAGACAGGTACCTCTAGAGGTCCGTTCTCAGGACCTCACCCAACGGTAAGAGAAGAGGTCCCCTAGAAGGGTTGGATCCCTGGCTTGGTCCAGAGGGAGGAACGTCCACCTAAGAAATGACAGACTCGGTGATCCCTTCGGGACGAAGTGAACCGTGAGTACGTATATCTCTCGAAGAAAGGAATTTGGAGTTAACTAGGAGAGATTCACCTTGTTGTTTCGGACCTACTGTCGTATAGACAAATGTTGTCCCAAATAAAATTCGGGTGAAAACTCTGATGACGAGTTTAGAGTTGGATTTAATTAGAGATGATCAAATTTTAAAAAAGACGTTGAAGGAGTAGGGAGAGTCGAAAGAACCTTAACTTTTCTAAATCTCGGAACGAGACCTGATCCGAAACTGAATTCCCTTATAACACCAACCAGATATTGCTTTGTTTTGTTTCGTTTTTTGATTTTTAGGGTGTTATAGACACTTCACGTTACTTCGTTTTACTTTGATATCCTCCATAAACACATTTATCTTGTGTCCGGTAAAGACAAGGAAAAAAAAAAAAAAAAAAAAAACAAAAGTTAAGAGACTTCCTCAGATATTGGTTCTTTTTCAGTATAGTTTATTCATGTAATATCTTAAAATATATAAACTATATTTAAAAAACTGATATGATTCCCTTGTCCTATTTTTAAGGAATTATATTGTTTGTTTCAAAAAGAGTTGCTTCAGTATTCAGGACAAAAGATGAAATACAGTACTTCGTCTGAATATCATGGATTAAGAATAAAAATGGAGAGACTACAACAACTATTTTACACGATATTAAGAGATTGGAAAGATCGTTTGTTTCTAGAATTTTATATATAAGTGTAGTAAGATGGGGATCACGGACAACTTTGCGACATGTGTACTATAGGCGTACATCACTTGTCCTTTATAAGACATTGACGATGTCAGTTTAATATTTCGAATGAAGATAGAAACGTTAATGTGGTAAAACCAGTTTCTAAAAAATGGAGAAAATGGTGTATATGTGGGTGTGGGTACGAGTGTATATTTGTGTGTATGTTTGTTTATCATCTACCTCCCTTGTTCCATTTTAGAGAAAAGGGGGGTACTTTAGATTGAAGTTTCTTTATGTTTATTTAAGATTTTTCCTGGTAGGTAGAACCACGGTTATAGGAGAAGTTCACTTAAATAAAATACATACGTTAATAGTACTTTAAGTGTATATATCTGTCTATAAAGATTTTTAACTTAACACAAAGGATCTTCCGTCTTCCGTACTTTTATCTCTTTTGTCCTCTGTTTCGTATATTGATTTTCCAAGGACTCTGAAATTTTTGACGAGAATCCAACATGTTTTTAATACCATTATCGAGCCAAATTAACAAACAGGTTTAGACCCAAAATGGAGGTACTCTTGTTAGTCTATAAAGTATCAGTTCCTACGTACATCACACATATGACATATTCATACGTTTATATCTTAATGTTACATCAATGATACATTATAATTAATGATACATTCATAAATGTATGAACGTATACAGCGAGTCAGCACAGGCTGAGAAACGCTGGGGTACCTGACATCGGTTAGTCCGAGGAGACAGATACCCTAAAAGGTCCGTTCTCACGACCTCACCTAACGGTAAAGGAAGAGGTCCCCTAGAAAGACTAGGTCCTTAACTTGGGCTCAGAGGGCGTAACGTCCGTCTACGAAATGGCAGACTCGGTGGTCCCTTCGGGTATGAACGTATACATCATCATAGGTTTTATAGACATCAATAAATACATAGATTTTAGTTTATTTCTGAGTTTTAATGGTCCCATTGACTTCGTTTTATCGTATATAAGAGGATAATCATACGTTTCACTGAGAGGTGCAAAAATAGATAATGTCTAGCTGTCTTGTATTACTCTGAGTCGAGTCGGTAACGATCAATCAACTGAACCTCGAATAAAGAAACTATTATGATACAGAAGTCGATACTTTAAATTCTTTATTACGATCATTATTGTCCCATTTACTTCTAATGTTTCCATTTAATACGTTTTATAGAGTGTACTTCGACCGTATTTGTGGTTTTATCGAATGATAAAATGTCTATTAATAATTCATACAATTGATATTATTTAATATCTGATGGACAGTTGATTTCTTAATTTCTTATTTAATATTTTAAAATCGTTATTAGGAAATACACCCTTAGGAAAAAAAGGTTCTAAGTAAAGTCCGATCACCTCGAACCATTACATATTTAACTATTAGTGACGACCAACTCACGAAACGTATTTTCAATTTTCAACTCAAGAACTTTGACTGTCTAAGAATAACTACTTAGTAGAGTACAAACCCATGACTATGTAGAATAATAAGAATCTCTTAGGAAAATAAAGGGGGAAAAAGAAATTACGGGTAAAGTAGTCGTCTAAGACTGACATCTCGAAAAGTCACATCTTTTCGAACCGGATTTCCGGTTCTTTCTCCGAGTCACGGTAAAATTACTGTGAATCATTTTTTATGAGCTCGAAAGGTAGAGTTTTTCACTGGTCAAACAAATCACTCTTGGGTTTCCGAGAGGTTGTCGAGTGGTGTCTCCGTGACAAAGGTCGACGCACCCCCCGTTGTTCGGTGTCTACGTCGGTTTTTCGCTCGAGAGACTTCGAGAAAACACTTCGAAAATGTGAAACGAACTCAGAGTCCACTACCTTAAATAGTTAATCTTCTCTACTTGTAGTTCTGTCTCCAGGGGTTAGAAAAACTGTGGTCAATGACCAAAGTACCTTCTGTTAAAAAGGTACCTGACTCAACCCCCTCTACCAAACCCCTACTAAGTTCGTGTAATGTAAATAACACGTGAGATAGAGATAATGATACTTTAGTCGAGATGGTCCGTAATCTAGGGTCTCCGACCCCTAGGGACGAAATTCCCGACTACAATTCTTTAAAACTTTGTTTAACATACAAGAGTAGTGAGACCAAAATATTTGGAGAGGATTGAGGTGTGTTAGTCTCTCACGGTTACAAAATAGGTTTTATATACAATCGACAATCTAGTAATAATAAACTTACGAAAAAAAGAGACAGCTGTAGAGGGAAATATTTTATCGATAGTCCGTCTCAGTTCACGACTCTTTCTAGATCTATACAGGTTTTAAAAGTGTAACAAAATAAAGAGAAAACTCAGATTCAATATGGACTTGGTCTACCTCTTAACCAACGACGACACCAAAAGAACGAGTAAACAGGAAAATAAAGAAAACTACCCTTCGTCATGAGAACCATCCCGAAGGGACCACCACGTCACCATTTCTTCGGTGGACAGTTACGTCTTCTACGTTCCCTGCATTCAAGTTAGGGACCCAACTTTTCTAGTGGACCTGCTCCTTTGTCGTTGAGTGAGGTCATAAGAAGTGCCTTTTAAGGTACCTGTCTCCTCACACCGCCCTTTGTCAAACACCTCAGAGTTTCTTGACTTGTACCGACTCGTGGTGGTCGTGGGGACCATGAAAATTGAAGTACGTTTTTCCCTGTAAACGAACACATTACACAGACTAGTTATAGATACTAAAATAAACATCGACAATCCATTTTAATGTTTACATTTTACTATGGTCTGAACATTTTTATTGATACGTCATAGGTTTTAGTTATTATATTTCTATCACCCATTGTACAGTCTCTAGTTTAATTTTATTATACAACTTATTTTAGACTTTTAGTACAAGAATGGTTATCGTTTATAAAGAGTGAACCAACTTCGGGGCTCCACTAGTAGAGATGAATCTCTTTCGGTCTCATTCTGGACAATTGCTTATTGGGGTTAATTAAGAATGTTTTGAAAGAAGTCATCTTGACTTACTGGTTATTCTCCGATCGATGCGTTGAAATTTACTTCAGTCCTAGTTTTTGTCTAATATACTACCACGAATGTACTTAAATGTATACACTATTTTAGTATATTTTGATGTATGTGTATACCCCGAAGGGTCTACCGAGCCACCATTTCTTAGACGGGTGACCTCTACGTCCTCTACATACAGACTAGGGACGTACCCTTCTAGGGGACCTCTTCCTTTACCGTTGGGTGAGGTCATAAGAACGGTCTTTTTAGGGCACATGTCTCCTCGGACCACCCGATGTTAGGTATCCCAATGTTTCTCAACCTGTACTGAATCACTGACTCGTGTGTGTATATAAACACATATATATACCTATATATATGTATAAGTGTGTGTATACGTACACTTTGGACTTATTCTCGATAGTTAACTTGATTACAATCATAGAACCAAGAGTACAACACGAGATGAATACATTCAATAATGTTCCCTCTAGGGCCATGACACATAAAAAGGACAGTTAAATACAATTAAAGTTTTATTTTTCACTTTTTTTTCTCTCAATTGTCTTCAGTCATACGCATAAGAGAAACACAATCGTGATTCATAGGAGTGAAAGGACAGGAGGAATATAGAGTCGATGTGATGATAATTATTGAGAAAGTGATTTCGTTTAAGACGATATAAGAATTGTTCTCCAAGTAAGGTGTAGTCTTTGTCATTTAAGTCTCTGTCACCTACACGAGTCACAAATGTCTAGTTTCGAGTCCCTTGAGTAACACGAAGATAATATTTGTAAGAAAGAACGACTTAAATCTGAACTTCTAAAGATTTGTGTTAGGGGGACTTGTACAGGAAATCAACTAATTTTATCTATGTGTTATCCATGTGTTTTTCTAGTAAGAGTGGAAAAGTAACACGAAGTTTCATTTGAACATGTACATCTAGTCACCTTCTAAGTAAGTCTTTCTCATTTGAACTCTTTTATCGTTTTGTTTCGTTTCTGTTTGTACTTTGTAATAACTATCCGTAGTGATGAAAGGTTTTCAAGTAAGATCTTCAAGTCGTAAAATTGTAAAGGATATCTATAGTAACGATCGGTAAAACAAAACCCATCTCAACTGAGGTGACGTCGTAGGTTCACCTATGTCATAGTGTTCACCCGGGGGTACCCAAAGTCAGATAGGTACACAGAATAGACACCCGGTGTCATCATTAAACGTAGATCGAACGCTCGTACTTACGAATCATTAAAGTCGACACAGACTGAGAAACGCTGGGATACCTGACATCGGCCGGTCCGAGGAGACAGGTACCCTAACAGGTCCGTTCTTATGTCCTCACCCAATGGTAAGGGAAGAGGTCCCCTAGAAGGGATGGATCCCTCGTTTAGACACAGAGAATTCAGAGGACGTTACCGTGTGTCCAAGAAATGGTGTTCGTGGTGAACCCTTCGGGAGTAACTGTAACTTCCACCCTACTCTTCCCCTACTGTCTCCTACTCTATCAGTCTACCATACTGAATGAGTTACCTGTACTCAAACTCATTTGAGGTCCTCAACCACTACCTGTCCTTCAAGACCGTACGATGTCAGGTACCCTAACGTCTCAGCCTGTGCTGACTCACTGACTTGACTTGACTTGACTTGACTTTGTAGATCGAACACGACACGACAAATTAGTGAGTCAGCATAGATTGAGAAACACTGAGGTACCCGACATCGGATGGTCCGAGGGGACAGGTACCCCTAAGGGATCCGTTCGTATGACCTCACCCAACGGTACGGGAGGAGGTCCCCTAGAAGGGTTGGATCCTTAGTTTTGGTTCAGAGGACGTACGTTCGTCTAAGAAATGGGAGACTCGGTGGTCCCTTAAGGCTCTTATGACCTCACTCTTCGGATAGTGAAGAGGTCTCCTAGAAGGGGTGGGTCCTTAGTTTGGTCCCAGAGGACGTAACGTCCGTCTAAGAAATGGTCGTATCGATGGCCTCTTCGGGTTCGTAGATCAAATCAGTCACAGTTATTCTACCTCTCCTTAAGAACCTAGTGAGAGTGTTCCTGCACTGGTTTTATTTGATCTGTGGTTTTTAAAATATAATAAGACCAAGATGCGTAAAATTTTTAATTTGATTCGATGTCACAATATCCAGTTCCACCACCTCTATAAACCTTCCTCTTTCCCCCATCCTTAATCTTTCGATTTACTCGTTTTTGGAACTTGTAGGACCTTTACAAGATAAAGAACTAACTACACCATCAATGTTCCCACAATGGAGATTATTCATTATTTGTAATACTAAAATAATGAAAAGTCATACTTATAGTAGAAAATAAAATTTTTCCATTCTTCTCTTTTATACAACTTTAGAAAAGACAGTATAAATCCAAAACTATACTCCGTCAAGACAATTGATAAAGAGTGAAATATCATTGGTGTGAAGGTGTAAAGGTTCAGATAAATAGGATGTTCTGATATGAGTTTAAAATTAGAATAATACTAAAGAAAGAAGTAAAGGAAGACTGTAACAGATAAGGAGGAGACACTTTATCAAGACAAGGTCTCCCCTAACCCTTCTAAGTCCGCAATAGAGTAGGCGTGTAGCAGTCTTAAGGGTACATAAAGTCAATCTTTCATCTATACTTAATTATAAAAGAGTTCTGTCCGTAGTGTAGTGAAAGAAACTATCTGTGACTCTATAAGATGTGTTAATTCAACTTGTGAATTAGACTAACAATCTGTAACTTACCTTAAAATTCGTTTAATAGACCAATAACGAATATGAGATTTTATAAGTATCCTTGAAGGGACCACCAGGTCACTCATTTTGAGGTTCAAGGTTACGTCTCACGGACCCAAGCTATGAACTGTTCCCTTGATCTAGTGTATACGTAGTTACTTCTACCTTCTGAGATGTATGATGCTAGGGTGTTTGATATTGATTCTAGTCAACGTCGGTTTAATTATCCATTTATAAATTTATTTATGTTACGAGTAGTATTTTGACTTTATTCCACTGAATTTTTTGATATGTTTATTGTATTTTCGATTCAAAAGTCTTTTTCACATATTTTGAGAATCCTGTTGTAACATTTAGTTAACAAGACGTTTATTTTTAATTTCTTTTTTCGAGAATCCTTTTAAATGTTACTTATTTTGGTCTAGTGATACTTTGTAATTTTATTTCTGTAGACACTTTTACTTTACTAGTATTAGTACTGATTTTACATACGTAAATTATAAAAATGGACCACTATGCAGTTTTTGTCTAATCCAAGTACAAAACGTGAAATCCACTAATTTCTATTTTCTCCGTTAGTATGTCTATTTTTTCCGTTAGTATTAAGATTACAGATATGTCAGGTACCTTAAGAGATCCGGTCTTATGACTTCACCCATCGGAAAGGGAAGGGGTCCCCTAGAAGGGTTGGGTCCCTATCTTGGGTCCAGAGGGTGTAACGTCCGTCTAAGAAATGGTCAACTCGGTGTTCCCTTCGGGTATAGATCGAAATTATACCCCATTTTAAAGTTAGAACAGGTAACGACTAAGTTGTTGAATTCGACTTAACATTATTAAAATTGAGAAAAGATAACAGATAAATTTTTACTATATCAATAAAAGTGTAGAGACTTTATTGTATATCTTAATAGAATCTCAGTTATTAAGATTCTCTTTTCTAGTAAGATACCCATGTAAGTTTTGGACATGACTGAGACGTGACAACCTCAATCACGAAATAGGTGTTTCAAAGTAACTTAAGTCTGTAGAACTCTACTTTGACGATCATTAAACTCTTCTTTCACAACGGAATTCGTGAATACAAGACTGTCGAGCTCGAGATACTAGTTACGTCAAACTACCATTAAGTATGAGATATTTACTTATCCGTTTTTTTGTCTTTCTCCTCAGTACACTAATAAGAGAATGGTATTCTCTTTTAACAAAGCCTCGTACTCCAACTTACGACTGAGACTGTAGTGTATAAGTTTTACGTTCCACGGGTTTCAACGTATTTGTTTTCATTTATATACTTAAAAACACAGTACCCCGACGTCCCTGGCCCTAGTAAAATACATGATATCGCTATAATATTACGAATTTTTATTTGTTGTATTTATTGTTTTTATAAACTCCTAAATAAAACACACACCTACTTACCAGTTAATATAAAGGTCTGTGAATTGGCATCCAGTTCTAGAGACAATAACCGAGAATTAGACGGATAGACGGGGGTAGACTTTAAGGATGATAATTCCAATACAAAGACTCCTGTTTTTATACACTGAACTTTATAGTCGGAGAATAGACTTAATCTACGTGTTATTTACTAATATTACTAATTGTATAATCATTTTTATTTCTCAGGTCATAATTTTCTTTGAAAGTCACGATCATAGTTACTTCGTGGTTCACACATCCGAATCTGGTCAACTTCGTCAACATCCCATATCTACACACACACACAAAATATCCTGTTAGTACCCTTCGGATGACTAAGATGGAAAATCTAGAAACGGAAGGTATGGACCCAATTTCACCGTCTCTAGTTTTCGTGTCTTACTCTCTACTTTTCAAGGATAGTGAGACATGATTTTTATTATTTACTTTTAGCTGTGTTGAATATCTGGGCCTCTCTATCCGAACTAAATTTTATGTCCAGCACGTACGAGATCTCTTTCTGATGGTCCCAAAGTTTGTATTCATTTGAACCAAATCATGAAATCGAAATGACATGGAATGAAAAGAGTAACCATTTTGTTCGTATAAATAAATAGAAATAATAATTCAGTATAGGTCCCTATTTTTATTCGATTATATAGGGAGCACTAAATTAGATATAAACTGTGTTTCGTTTATTATTTATAAAGAGGATAAGTTTTTCCTTTTAAGTCACAGTTAAAAAAATGTGATTCATTTAAATGGAAACCAAACGGGTATATAAGGTAAAAGGTTCATTAAAAATTCCACTGAAACTACAAGTTTGTAATCTTTTTAAAAAACGGAGAGTGAAATAAAACACTATCAGTTTCCCAGACGTAATCCGTTCAAGTCACTCTTAAAGGACATAACACCAAGGACTTCGTAAAATCTTCTGTTACTAAAACGACGGAGAAAAGTATGATGTGTAGGTACAGAGTATCCGTCTTCTAAACTTGTGTGAAACCATGTGTCCAAAAATAAAATAAAACTTCCTAAAGAAGTATTGAAAGTCCAAGGAATCGGAGGTCGAATCGAAGACCTAGATTAGAGTAAAGAGACTTAGTCGTAGGTAGCACAGAATGGAAGTAACTGTAACCTGTAGAGTGTACCGTCCATACACGTAGGGTTCAGTATTGTACTTTTTTCCTTTCCATAGAGTACTCGTACCGACTAAAGTCCCTTACTAAATTATTGTTCCTACGTCAAAATCCGAAGGGTGCAAAGTCGTGAAAAATGAAGTTAAAGTGATTAGACTAAGAAGTAAGACATTGAATCGTTACTGAAACACTTCAAGACAGTTGTCTAAATTTCTCAGTTAAGACCATTCCTAACGAGATTTAAGACTAACACTAGACTTAAATGTTCCTTTTTTACATTTGTTATATTAGGATCGAACCTGAATTTATCTTTTACGATTTACAATTGTTGAATTACGAACTTTCACGAAAAAATTTAAATGGTAAACACAATACTGTGGGGTCTTAGTAGGTCTAATTGTAAAACTGTGTAATGTGACAATAAGTTCTGTGGCATGAAACCCCACGTGAGTACAATCACGTCTTAGAGGACTACGATCTAATAAAATCCCCTTTCCAGAACATTCGTTCGTTAAAAACCGTACTCTTTTACATCATATACACTTTTTACCAAGGGCATTTTTACTTACGTTACACAGTATTCAATTGCATAACACCTTTATTTCAGTTCGAGAGTTCTATAATAGGCATGCAACTAACTCCTCGGAGGGTAGTGTGGTCCAGGTCTCATAAGGGTACAGAAGAGAAGGACCATGTCGGAGATGTTTCGATAGTACAACTCTAATCGTCTTCCCGTACGAGGGTTCCCTTCGGACCGTACAACGTTAGGTACCCCAGAGTTTCTGAGTCTGTGTTGGCTGGCTGACTTGACTTGACTTGACATATGAGGGTTCATAACATTATCAAAGCACTGTTACTATCTTATATAATTTACTTTCTGAGACCCAGATCTTTTCGAAAGTAAACTTAAGACTGAACCCATGAATTATCGAAACTTGGAACTCTTCTTATTGGAACAATTACCTGTCATGTAAAAGACTAGATGAATTAATCTCAGTATATAAGATAGAACACTAAAACAACGAGAACAAAGACACTTTTATTTCAGTAATATAGGCGGGTAATTGGTTTGAACCACGGACAACTAGAGAACAATGATGTCTAGAGATTCGAAGAAACGGTTTAAATTTTTAATTTCCATTTATGACTCTATCTCTCCTATTTCTCCTTTTACATACCTATTAGAGTGACTTCTTATTTCATGTAATATATTTTTACAACCATTGTTCACCTCAAGGTTTGTCTTATAGAAGTAAAAGGTCGTAAAAAAAAAAAAGACCGTTTTACTAACCCTATAGTTCGGTTTCTTGAAAAACCTAGGAGAGTGACCAAAGACGAAAATTCTTAAGAGTACAAACAAGAAATTTAGTAATGGGATAGAAAGAAAGAGATATCCAAAAGTCTGGTGAGGTACCTCCAACTAAAGACCCTAAAATCCTCATTATACGGAAAACTACTACTGTTGAAACCCTCAAAACAACTTTTTAACATTCAAAAATATCAGTTCCGATATATTTTTTTTAGTTTTAACACTACTTCGATAGAATATTCTTTTCAAAGTAAAACGATTGTACATTTTCTAAGACTACGACCTTTTCTGACTTCCGTTCTCCTCTTCGCCCACCGTCTCCTACTCTACCAATCTATCGTAGTGACTGAGTTACCTTTACTTAAACTCGTCTGAGGGTCTCTCTCACCGCCTGTCGCCTCGGGCCACACGACATCAGGCACCCCAACGTTTATCAGTCTGTGCCTGAATCACTGACTTGTTGTTATAAAACAATAAAGTATTTACAAATAGACTGTTTCATTTAAAGAATAGTAAAGAATGTCGTGAATGATTTGTTTCACAAGTCGAACCTGGGAGGTGTCTAGAGTCACTTCCAACCAAAGTGTGAAACCTTTTAAAAACACAACCATCTCTTCCTTTATTTGTCAAAGAACCAAAAGAGTGTGTCTTCGAACTACCTTATAATGCGTCAGTATGGCTAACTACACCATTAACATCCTATCAGGGTAAAGTAACAAGTAGACTCTTACATAATTTATGTACGTAATTTACATAAATTATTCTTACATAATTTATGTACTATATGATAAATACATTAATTTATTATTCTTTTAATAATATAACTTTACTGTATAAAAGGTTACACTCACTAGTACATTTTTATTTGTGTTTTTAATGTCATTTATGATGTTAATTGTTTTTATTTAACGTTTATTTTTTAACGTTATTTATTCAACGTCATACATATGATCGATTAAGATTAGTGGAAAAACACAAACAACTATTGGATGTGAAGATATAGAGAAAATGGAAGTGGAGACGAAGAAGATATTAAATCTTTCATTGTACCTCTAATTACATTAAGATTTGGGATGAATTGGTCACTTTCAGTCGAGTTTCAGGATCATAAAAAAACCTTGATCTTCTAGAAAATCAATAAGAAGTTGGGTAACATGAGACCAAAGAGTGGGATAGTGGGTTGTTTTCAGGATCAAAGATTTACATTAAAATATGAGTTTACGAGAGGTTCAACAGAAGACACAAGTATATAGAGAAGTGAACATAGTAAAAAGGGGGACTCGTAAAAGGGTTGAAATGACTCTATGTTAACTATTTCCTGTAACGTATTTAAATTACACCCCCCGAAGGGGCTACCGAGTCGTCATTTCTTAAGGGCGATGTTGGACTCTCTGTCCCTGAAGGGACCACCGAGTCTGCCATTTCGCAGACGGATGTTCCGTCCTCTGGGCCCAAGCTAGGGATCCAACCCTTCTAGGGGACCGCTTCCTTTACCAGTTGGGTGAGGTCACAAGAACGGACCTCTTAGGGTACCTACCTTCTCGGACCACCCGATGTCAGGTACACCAGCGTTTCTCAGCCTGTGCTGACTCGCTGAAGTGAAAGTAAAAGTTAGGGACCCACCCCTTCTACAGGACCTCTTCCTTTACCGTTGGGTGAGGTCATAAGAACGGACCCTTTAGGTCACCAGTCTCCTCGGACCGGTCGATGTGAGGTACCCCAGTGATTTCTCAGTCTGTGTTGAATCGTTGTTCAAAACACATGTTACACGACTAAACCATGTGAATAATAATGTTATAATAATAGGGTTTCGTAAGTGATTGTCTTGGTAATACAGTGCATTGATAGTAACGATAAGTACCACTCTTGTAAGTTCTTAATGAGGACACCGTTGAGCATTCATTCATTATGCTATAACAAGTGGAATCAATGTTACCACATGTCATCTAAGGGTCTTGAATAAGTAAGACCTAAGTAAGACCTCTTCACATATGGAAAAAAAAAAAAAAAAAAAAACCATAACCGATGTTTTCCACCGAACACCCTAGTATCAAAGAACTAGTCCTTAACTTGGTCTCAGGTCCGTCACTTTCAAATCTTAGAATTGGTGACCTAGTGGTTCCTTAAGGGTACTTGGAAAGTTGTTTGGGTAAATAGGGTGTAAGGTAGGGGACCATTAGTGGTAAGATGAGATTCTAAAGTCGTGGTAAGTAAACTGTTTCCAAACTCACAACAACTTCTGTAATAGGGATCATTTGACTTACCAGGTTAAAGTTCGATTAATAAGAAAATAAAAGTAAAACTTTTATTTCATAGCTCTTAATAAAAAAAAATTTAGAAGACTGACGTAGTACACCGTATACCGCAGCATCAAAGGGTTGGTCGCTAGTCTTTGAAACGTAACTTTCGTGTTTCAGAATTTGTGATATAGTGGTTCCTTCAGGAGTCTTAAGAAAACACTGAGTCCTTTACACGATTTTACTAAAGGAAGAAATGTATAGAAAAGGTAGATTAAATTAAAGAGAGAGACAGAGAGAGAGAAAAAAAATAAATGGTTTTTAAACGAAAGTAAAACGACACTAAATACATTTACAACAGAAACTAGTTTTCGTTAAGAGTGGGGCTCCGTATTCTCGTCAGTGTTAAAATCGCATCTACGTTTTCTGTTTACCTGTTTCTTTTACTGTCTTGTCTTACGGTCGTATCAGATAAAAATTAATGTGTCGTCTCTAGTTGAAACCGAGCGAAAGAGTTTTTTCCAAGAATGGTGACGGGGGGTAGGATGGTAGACGATGTGACATAAACTTGTATGACTTAAATGAACATATGAATGGGTTTGATAGTGATTTATATCAAGTGTTTACTTCCTTTGTATATTAAGATAGGAATAGAGATCTTATATTAAAGGTACTCCTTTTTCCTAATACAGACTCAACAAGTTTAATTATAAGGGACTTGACACCATATACGTCATTTAAGAGTTTCTTATAAATATCTTTTCTAATTATTTATTGTTTACGAAAAAAACCAACGACTAAATAAAATTTTAAAAATAAATAAATATAAAAAACCGGCGTGGTACTCGCCGTACATCCTTGGTAAAAATTTTTAAACAAATAAATAAAATTAACCTCTGATTAATGAAATGTTATAACATCACCCAAAAAAAAACGGTATGTAAGTGAACTTAGTCAGTACCCACATGTACACAAGGGGTGGGACTTCGGGGGAGGGTTGAGGGAGAGGTAGGGTAGGAAGTCCCAGTAGGGTCACGTGACCGGGACTCCCGGGACAGAGTACGTAACTTGGACCTGACCGTTAGATAAAATGTAACCCATTATATGTACTTATTGTTTACTAAAAACTTTTTCATTTATTGTGACTTTTTTTTAACTTGGAGATTACAGTAGGTCAGTACAAAATAATAAAGAAAATCTTAGACCGACGACAAGAACGGTTCTTTTTACCTAACCGATGGTTACGTTGACAATAAAGTAAAGATTACTTAATTTTTGTACCTTTCTGTCATCCCTAAAAACATAAAAAGTATTAAGGTCAGATGAAGTCCATGTTTTGTCTTTACTTGACCGTTCATAAATTAAAACTAAAAGATGTAAAAGAAACTGAATCCTTTATATAATAGATTCATCCGACTTATGAAACTAAGTTCAGAAATTAGTCTATTGTTCACCTACTAATATAAACTGGATTATAAAACTGGATTATGAAACTGGATTATATAAACTGGATTATGAAACTTTAGCAGTGTTTTAGTTGGGTTTTAAAGAGCTTCCAAATGTAATATCCTCACAACTGTCTATTTCATGTTTATTTCAAAATTTCTATTAAGTTTCATCTTTATTTTTATTGGATTAAATCGAATTTTATTGGATAAAGATCGAGAAATTAAATTAAAGATTAAATAAAATATTAATGTATCGAAAACAATAGTGAGAACCCACATTACACTTTACATATACATTTTATAATACTTTGTTAATCAAGAAATCATTTTCAAGAGATCGAGGGACATCTTGGACACGGTTCTAGATAGGGAGTCACACGATAACCCTAGTCTAAACTGACTACCAGACGATACTTCCTTTACAAGGTATTTTTGAGATTGTGGGTAATACTGTAAAAAGTAAAGAAATTCTTCACTCCGAAANTTTATTGGATAAAAATCGAGAAATTAAATTAAAGATTAAATAAAATATTAATGTATCGAAAACAATAGTGAGAACCCACATTACACTTTACATATACATTTTATAATATTTTGTTAATCAAGAAATCATTTTCAAGAGATCGAGGGACATCTTGGACACGGTTCTAGATAGGGAGTCACACGATAACCCTAGTCTAAACTGACTACCAGACGATACTTCCTTTACAAGGTATTTTTGAGATTGTGGGTAATACTGTAAAAAGTAAAGAAATTCTTCACTCCGAAACACCATAAAAAAGGAGGTCTTTACCTGAACTACTTACTCTTTGTTCTCCGTTCACTGACTGATGTGGATGATTTAATCTTCAATTTTTACTAAAATCAAACATAATCAAACCACGTTTTCATTAACACCAAAACGGAACAACTTTTAACGACAACCTATAACCTTTTGTAAGAATTTATTTACACTAATACAATGTATGACGAATTATACGTAAAGAGTAAAATACCAAAAAACGATTACTGTAACGAACGACAATTAAAATATAAATTAAATCCGATATCTTTGATACAATCTGTTTTTCGTTCAAATTCGTTAAAAATTTAAGTTCAAGTTTTACCCAATATTTCGTCACCTCTGTTGAACGTTGTAGTTGTTACGTAAACCGGGTCCTTAACGATTGTTTTCATGTCACGTCACCACCAAGTTCTTCAAAACGTTTCCTCTGTTCGTGAAACTTCTACTCCTCACGTCACCGGCTGATAGTCTTCAACTAGGCTGGTTGACTCGCTTAGTAGTTTCGACTAGGAGAATGTTGATGTGTTCTTCAAAGGGTTCTTGAGTCGTAATTGGTAAGACACTAGTAAACCGTAAACTTCGTTTAATCTTTACACGTTTTCAAGACTTTCACCCACGGAGTACTTGACTGTCGTTTAAATTTTTCTTTAGTAATAAAACTTCACAGAAGAGAATAAGATTGTCGTTTGGTAAAGAGTTCACCTAACACTACACACTACTTTTCACCTAAAATATGTTGACCGTTACTGGTCGAGTCACCGACCTGGTTCTTCTTCGAGGTTTCGTAAAGGTTTTCGGTTTGAACCTGGTTTTCTTACAGTACTATTGACAATCCACCAAACGACGGTCAGACTAGGTGATGTCGAAAGACTTAGGGCCACTTTGGTAATGTAGACTCTTCAGACGAGTCGTTTAGTTATTCTACGTGGTTTTGGACGTTACGGACGTCGACCGTATCCAGTTGTCTATCCTGGATTAAGAAGAGGTACTTTTACGGACCGACGTCCAACGTTTTGTTTGTGAAGTTTTCAACTTGTTTAACCCGATGTTTCAAAACGGAGTAGACGGTATGAGTGGACTAAAGAACGGATAGTTGATGGTGAAGAAGTTCGTAGAGGTACTCAAAAACGTCACTTTTACGAAGGTGTTGGTTGTCCTCCGTCTTTTACGAAAGGTTCTCAAACAGTTTAGGGTTTCATACCTAAAAATGTGATGTCCTTATTTTCTTGAATAAATAACTACCGTTTTTACACAACTAACAGTACCAAGGATAAAACTAATTCTTTCTACACAAACTCGAATCAATATTACTAAATTGTAAATACCAGACTTTGGTGTTAATGAAAAAACATGGTTGGACTATCTTAACTTTTTGACTATGATTATGACCTTTGACTGGAAGAATTTTCATGTTCAAAGGATCTCATCTAAACTTTATCCAATTATACAACCAGAGACAAAGATTCGTCCCAAAATACTTCAAGTCAAGGTTCAAAATGACCTAACCTGAAAGAATATCACTTCTTGTAGTACGGACCAACACCCTCCTGTTAAGATGAGAGAGGGTTCTACACATTCAAAGACCGTAGTTTTGGAAAAGACAAGAAAAACTCAAATAGGAACCTAAACTAGTAAGGAAAGGGGTATATGATTATTAAAATAGAAGTAATGTCTCAAGGAAATAGAGTGTGGCATTTAGGTTTCTTGACGTATTATATATTGGGTTCGTCTGCATGTAACCTACTTCTGACACTTTTATGTTTATTAATGTAGACATTCGTTGTCAAACAAATCTACAAAGAACCCCTTCTTCATAAGACGTTACTTCTAAATCTGAATGAATCTTACTGTTGTATAATAATATAGATAAAGACCCTAGACATTTTACAAAGTTTAACACGGAACAGTTAGTATATTAAAAGTATATAAACTTTTGTATACCAATTTAAAAAAATAGTTATGTATTAACTATATATTTAATATAACCAAAATCTATATGTTGTTTCGTTTATGATCTGTCATTCAAATTAATTGTAAGTAGTAATATCAATGTTAAAAACATCAATGTTAAAAATTTAAAACGTTACACAAAATTTTAACTATTTTGAACACATGGATGTGACTTTAATCTCAGTTATATTTATTAAAGTACTTATAAATTACATATGTCAGTTATCACTTAAAGTATTAAATATGTAGATAAGAATCTTTAAGGGAGACGACTTTAAATTTATTTTGGATTAAGGATGGATTATTTTATATAGTTTTAGTATTGTCAGGAAACATACCGTAGTCAATCCAAGTCAAGACAGTGAGTCAGTACAAGTTGATAAACACTGGGGTACTTAACATCGTACGGTCCGGAGGGACAGGTAGTGGTTGAGGGCCTCAAGTGAGTTTGAGTACAGGTAGTTCAGTCACTATGGTAGGTCGGTAGAGTAGGAGACAGCAGGGGAAGAGGAGGACGGGGGTTAGGGAGGGTCTTAGTCTCAGAAAAGGTTACTCAGTTGAGAAGGGTACTCCACCGGTTTCATGACCTCAAAGTCGAATTTGTAATCAGGAAGGTTACTTGTGGATCCTGACTAGATGAAATCCTACCTGATCAACCTAGAGGAACATCGGGTTCCCTGAGAGTTCTCAGAAGAGGTTTTGGTGTCAAGTTTTCGTAGTTAAGAAGTCACGGGTCGAAAGANATCAGTTATATTTATTAAAGTACTTATAAATTATATATGTCAGTTATCACTTAAAGTATTAAATATGTAGATAAGAATCTTTAAGAGAGACGACTTTAAATTTATTTTGGATTAAGGATGGCTTATTTTATATAGTTTTAGTATTGTCAGGAAACATACCGTAGTCAATCCAAGTTAAGACAGTGAGTCAGTACAAGTTGAGAAACACTGGGGTACTTAACATCGTGCGGTCCGGAGGGACAGGTAGTGGTTGAGGGCCTCAAGTGAGTTTGAGTACAGGTAGTTCAGTCACTATGGTAGGTCGGTAGAGTAGGAGACAGCAGGGGAAGAGGAAGACGGGGGTTAGGGAGGGTCGTAGTCTCAGAAAAGGTTACTCAGTTGAGAAGGCTACTCCACCGGTTTCATGACCTCAAAGTCGAATTCGTAATCAGGAAGGTTACTTGTGGATCCTGACTAGATGAAATCCTACCTGATCAACCTAGAGGAACGACGGGTTCCCTGAGAGTTCTCAGAAGAGGTTTTGGTGTCAAGTTTTCGTAGTTAAGAAGTCACGGGTCGAAAGAAGTGTCAGGTTGAGAGTGTAGGTATGTACTGGTGTCCTTTTTGGTATCGGAACTGATCTGCCTGGAAACAACCGTTTCATTATAGAGACGAAAAGTCATATGATAGATCCAACCAGTATTGAAAGGAAGGTTTCTCATTCGCAGAAAATTAAAGTACCGACGTCAGTGGTGGACGTCACTAAAACCTCGGGGGGTTTTATTTTAGACTGTGACAAAGGTGACGAAGGGGTAGATAAAGGGTACTTCACTACCCTGGCCTACGGTACTAGAAGTAAAAGACTTACAACTCGAAATTCGGTTGAAAAAGTGAGAGGAGAAAGTGAAAGTAGTTCTCCAAAAAATCCGGAGAAGTGAAAGACGGCATTCCCACCACAGTAGACGTATAGACTCCAATAACTATAAAGAGGGCCGTTAGGACTAAGACCGAACGCGAAGAAGGTCGGGTCCCAAAGAGTGCTACATGAGACGTATATTCAATTTATTCGTTCCACTGTTATATATCGGAACTGCATGAGGAAAAAGATAAACCTTGGTCAGACAACAAGGTACAGGTCAAGCTTGACAACGAAGGACTGGACGTATATCCAAAGGGTTCTGCGTTCAGTCGACCAGACCATAAGGGTAGAGAAAGTCTTAAAAGGTGTCAAATAACACTAGGTGTGTCAGCTTCCGAAACCGTATCAGTTATTTCGTCTTTATCTACAAAAAGACCTTGAGAGACAAAAAAGCCACTAGGTTGCCTACAACCATTAAACCAGAGACAAAGGAGACCGAAAAGATTTTGGTTGAACTTGTAGACCTTCAAGTACCAAGTGTATAACGACTTCGGACCGAACCTCTTAAAACTCGTAATGAAATGATCATACACTCTACTCACGATAACACGCCATCAAACTCGTAAGAAACCGTAAGGGAAAGAAACCCTAACCTTACTTTTGACTGGAAAAGGTCAGGACTCCGGTGACGACTTACAAGGTTTAAACGACCGTATAACTCACATCGTGAAGGTGTCATAGTAGAAAATCCTAAACTTTATCGAGTTGACCTGATCCAACTTTTAAGGGTAGGGCTAGAGAAAAAAACACCTTCGTTTTTATCGGAATTACGAAAAAATTTTAAGAAAGAACTATAGATACGTAGATATAGAAGATTAAATCTGGACGTCCACGGTATATTATGAAAGAAGTACACGTAGTGTCTCAAGTGTCCCAAAGTGTAAACACACAGAAGAGAACTACGATGTTTCAAGGTGTATTCTTAACGTTCAGAAACGGGTTCATACATCAGAGTGTCTAATGAAAGTATGAAACCTTTTCCTTTCCATTAGATTCGGGACTAGCGTATTTATATGTCAGAATAAATATCTAGAATGAATATCTAGAATGAATATCTAGAAAGAGTGAAGTACGAACAGATAGTCAATTTTTTGGGGTTTTTTCGGTAAGAATGTACACGAAACTTCTAAAATTAGAGAGTAGTTAGGGTTTTTAGAAAAGGAATTTCAATACATTATTTATGACCTGTTAATGTGAAAACTCCCCATGTCCCTCGTCAAGTAAAATAACTCCCCAAAAGCTTATCCAGTTTCTTCCTAACTTTTACATTACTCAAGACTACGGACACTGGACTTACCTTAAAAGGATTGGCGTCTCTATAGTTTTGGGTTCAGAGGAGGAAAAAATATTGACAACGTATATTAATTGGGTCAAAGTTTGGGACCCAACCCTTCTGGGGAACCTTTTCCCTTACCGATGGGCGAGGTCATGAGAACGGACCTCTTAAGGTACCTGTAGTCCGAGAACGGACTACCTGATGTCAGGTACCACCCCCCGCCCCCGCCAGTGTTTCTCAGTCTGTCCTGACTTGTTGATTGTGAAAAGTGAAAATGTGTAGAATTCTTTAAACAAACTGTAGAGATAAACGAAACACTAAAATATGAAATTAATTCACTATTATTAACTCTTGGGTTTCAACTAAAATTTTTATGACTCAGTTCTACTCCTTTCTTGGAGAATACAAAATGAAGAGTTTTATATTATCATGATGTTCAACTTGAGAAGTGTAAAAACATACTTCCAACTGAATCCTTTTGACATGAACAATATAATACTTTTTATGTTGTATCTGATATTGTACAAAGTTTACGAATTGTACCTGATTCGTTTGTACGTAATGTGAAATATCTATGAACTTTACAAAACGGAAACGACGGGTACACTAAAAGTATTGTTATTATATCAAAATTAACTTATATTTTACTTTTAATATTTCAATGTGTGTGTATGTGTATGTGTGGTAGAGAAAATAGTGAAGGTCTTACGTCCCTTTTCCTTTAAAATTTTTGAGTTTTGATAACATAAACATTGTTTGTCGAATAAATCGACAAAAGAATCGTTTTTAAGTTTAGAGTAGACTGATTTATACCTTGGAGAAAATAAAATTATTTAGTACAAGTAAAGAGATAGAGATCTGATGATTTACATAGGTACAGATAAAATAGAGAAAATTATTTATAAGTAATTAACACAGTTTGAGAAACACTAGGGTAATGACATCGGGTGGTCTGGTCCGATTAGACAAATACCCTAAAGGATACGTTCTTATGACCTCACCATCGGTAAAGAAAGACGTCCCCTAGAAGGACCGGGTCCCCAGTTTGGACCCAGAGAACGTAACGTCCGTCTAGACTCACACGTAGACTCGGTAGTCCCTTCCAATTATATATGATGTGTTTTTGTAAACTTTGGTGAATATAACAACAACTATTTTACATACACAAAGATGAGTTTTATATTTCTAATTCTTTTAATAAAAATTTAATGGATTAAAATAACACAAAACAATTTGAATTAAAACTCAGAAAACGAAACTTCGGGACCAAGTACACTAACGGAGGTTAAAAAGAGTTTTATTTTTATTAAATACAAGACCAGAGAATTTTAAGTCGTGAAAAAGAAAAAGAACCCACAAAAACAAGTAGGAAGAGTTATCTCCTCAGTAAGTGTAGAGAAAGAAGGGCACTAGTAAGGTGATTTGATAAAGGGATTCATAGTTTATAGTATATGGCATTTTGAGTGAAAACACTATTACCATGTGTATATAGAAAACTTTGGACGTAACTACAAGAAGTCAAGTCAAGTCAGTGAGTCAACACAGACTGAGAAACGAAAGAGTACTTGGCGTTGTGCGGTCCGGAGGGACAGGTAGTGGTTGAGGGCCTCAAGTGAGTTTGAGTGCAGGTAGCTCAGCCACTACGGTAGGTCGACGGAGTAGGAGTCAGTAGGTGAAGAGGAGGACGGGAGTCAGAAAGGGTCGTAGTCCCAGAAAAGTTTACTCAGTCGAGAAACGTAGTCCACCGGTTTCATAACCTCAAAGTAAACGTTGTAATCAGGAAGGTTACTTGTGGGTCCTGACTAAAGGAAATCCTACCTGACCAACCTAGAGGAACGTCAGAATCCCTGAGAGTCCTCAGAAGAGGTTGTGGTGTCAAGTTTTCGTAGTTAAGAAACCGAGAGTCGAAAGAAACATCAGGTTGAGAGTGTAGGTATGTACTGATGACCTTTTTGGTTTCGGAACTGATCTACCTGACAACAACTGTTTCATTATAGAGACAAAAGATTATACGACAGATCCAACCAGTATTGAAAGGTAGGTTCCTCATTCACAGAAAACAAAAAAAAGTAATGTTTTGAAAAATAAAATTTTCTTAAAATCTACGTGTTCGTAGTGTTTCTTTCGTGTCTCGAAACTAGACAAGAGGAACTAAAAGGACGTACAATTATAAAATACGTTAGTACGATGTAACTAGTTTTATTCTTTAACTGTAATCGTGATAAGTTAATTCCTTTTATGTCTAAATTAAAGTGGTCAAATGGGTTACGCAGGAAAAAAGTCTAATTTATGTATCGTAAATCTATAATACGAACTAATCAAAGGAGTCAGACATTATTGAAAAAAATTAAATTTAAAATAAAAAAATGAAATGTTATGACATAACCAAAACGGTATGTAACTGTACTTAGGTGGCGTCCACATATACTTAAGGGTTGAGACTTGGGGGGAGGGTTACTCCACCTACTTTGACCTCGACTAATATGTCTCACTTCATTCGGTCTTTCTTTTTGTGGTTATGTCATATGATTGTGTATATATACCTTAAATCTTTCTACCATTACTACTGGGATATACGCTCTGTCGTTTTCTCTATGTCTACATTCTTGTCTGAAAACCTGAGACGCCCTCTCCCTCTCCCTCTCCCTCCCTACTATACCCTCTTACCGTAACTTTGTACATATGATCGTACATTCTTTGTTTAGCGATCCGATCCAAACTATGTCCTACGTCCTATGAACCCCGACCACGTGACCCTACTGGGTCTCTCTACTATACCCTTCCCACCACCCTCCCCCCAAGTCCCAACCCTTGAGTTTCACAGAAAATTAAAGTACCGACGTTAGTGGTAGACGTCACTAAAACCTCGGGTCTTTTAATTCAGTCGGTCAAAGGTGACAAAGGGATAGATAAACGGTCCTACACTACCCTGACCTACGGTACTAGAATCAAAAGATTTACAACTGGAACTTCGGTTGAAAAAGTGAGAGGAGAAAGTGAAAGTAGTTCTCCGAAAAATCAATAAGAAATGAAAGACGGTATTCCCACCACAGTGCCGTATAGACTCCAATAACTATAAAGAGGGCCGTTAGGACTAAGACCGAACACGAAGAAGGTCGGGTCACAAAGATTACTACATGAGACGTATATACAATTTATTCGTCCCACTGTTATATGTCGGAACTGTATGAGGAAAAGGACAAACCTTGGGCAGACAACAAGGTACAGGGTAAGATTGACAACGAAGGACCGGACATATGTTTAAAGAGTTCTCAGTCCAGTCCACTAGGTCATAAGGGTAGAGAAAGTCTTAAAAGGTGTCAAATAACACTTGGTGTGTCAGTTTCCGAAACCGTATCAGTTATTTCGTCTTTATCTACAAAACGACTGTGAGAGAACGAAAAGTTACTAGGTCGTCTACAACCGTTAAACAAGAGACCAAGGAGACGGAAAAGATTTTGGTCGAACTTGTAGACCTTCAAGTGTCAAGTACATAACGACTTCAGACCGAACTTCTTAAAACTCGTAATGAAATGATCACACACTCTATTCACGTTAACACACCATCAAACTCGTAAGAAACCGTAAGGGAAAGAAACCCTAACCTTACTTTTGACTGGAAAAGGTCAGGACTCCGGTGACGACTTAAAAGGTTTAAACGACCGTATAACTCACGTAGTGAAAGTGTAGTAGTAGAAAATCCTAAACTTTATCGAGGTGACCTTAAAGTAGTGGAGGAAATCGAAACAAGCATCACTACGAAGGGTTCCGGGTGAACAGAAGTGTAAGGTCCTATAGACCGAGTGGCGGCACTAATAGGCCCAGCACTTCTAGAAAAAACGTGTCAAGAAGGCGGATAAGGACGGTGGAGAAATTTTATAGAAGACGAAGACAATCCAAGTATGGTAAAGACAGGAAATGACTCGGGTAGAAACGTACTTTACAAGGGAACCATAGAGAGTAAAAGAACTTCTCTAGAGATCAGAAAGGGAAAGATAACTATAAAAATCCAACATAGATTAACATATAAAGTTCGTGATTATTGTGTCAACTCTCATATACTAAATTAAAGTGGTAAAGTAGTATGTCATACGATTACATTTCTTTGGAAAGGTAAATAAAGAACAATTTGTTACACTGATAGTGTGGTTTCGGTAAAAATGAGAACTTATTTTACTCTTAATCTGCTTTATTTGAATTTAGTATGATATTATCTACGTCCGAAGGGTCCACCGAGTATGTCATTTCTTAGACGGATGTTACTCCCTCTGGAACCAAGCTAGTGACCCAACCCTTCTAGGCGATCTCCTCCCGTACTGTAGCGTGAGGTCTTAAGAACGGACTTTTTAGGGGCACTTTCCTCCTCTGACCGACCGAAGTTAGGTACCCCAGCGTTTCTCAGTCTGTACTGACTCATTGATTCGTATGTACTATCTATATATAATTATTCACGGTAGAAAGTTTTGTAAACTTTGGATTTCAATCCTTAGCAAAGAACCTCTGAATTTAAAAAACGAAAATACATAATAAAACGTCTTCGTTTCGTACCTGTATGAAATTTTAAGGTATCATGTCTTCTTGAATAATCCTTTCAGTCATTAAGAAAAGGGAGAAACAGTAATGAGACCAGGACGGGGTCCCCGTTTGATTAATAATAAGACAAAAAAGATGAAAATAATCGAAAGACATATTTTCATCCCTCTTTATAAAAAACGCAAAGATCGGGTCCTACTTGGAACCTTAGATCGTTTTAGTTCCAAACTTTATGAAAAATTAACTGGTAATTCTCTCAGGTAAGACAAAATAATAACAACAACAAAACAACTCCCAAATACTCCGAATAACCTACAATGTTCTTTATTCCCACAATTTATTCTACCTAGGATAGAGAAAGTTTCCGTTTAATAGAGGTCTATTATTATTCTACTTATCAATCTTATACCGAATCCTCCTCCTTTACGTGTTATGGGAGGGTATGTCTCTCACTCAGTAACAGTCCTCAAAGGGGTAAAAGATACTAAGTTCTTTAGTCACTTTTCACGACTGAGTCCACCGTTTACTCATAGTGCTGGTCACGTAGAGAGATGAGGGTCGTGTGAGAAAGGGTGTTCACCATGAGTCAGAACGGGGAGGTTGGAGAAAAAGAGAAGGAGGTTAGGGGTGAAGTAGTAATCGAATAAGAGGAAAAGGAGACCAGTCCTCTTTCACCTCAGTACCCTAATAAAAGAATAATATCCTTTTTTATTTAAACCTGGTACTCTAACTTACTGACTAACACTGTAGTGAAATAATTTTACATTCCACGGGTCTTGACGTTTTCATTTATATGTTAAAAAAAACCAGTAACCTCCGTATCCCTGACCCTCAGCATAATACACAAACTGACAAAGGTTGCCGCCAAAAAGACTTGAGGTATGGAAAAAGGACCGAGTCTACGAGTTGATCGAGGAAGAACACCCTTCCACCGAGAAGAGAAGGGATTGTACCCGTGACTAGTTCCCGTCCTCATTTGATGTTCCTTCTGTTCAACATCAAGGATGTCACTTCTTAGAGGAGAGGATGAACCCCTCTCCTCTAAAACGAATCTCTGGACGTAAAAGACCATCCTCTTTGTTTGTGTATTCACTTCGATTGTAAAGTCTCCTCGAAGTCAAACCCAAGAAAGACGTAGTCTGGGGAGGTCTATCCCCAAACTCACTTTTCGTATAAACCTTACACACACCTCTTTTCTCCCTCACAATTATGTCCTTTTTCTTACATCTTGCGTTATTTCGAGTGGGAGAATCAGGTCTATGATCTCCTCCTCTGACCTCCGATTGTGACAACTCACTTAGACCACTTGCCCCTTTTTATATTACAAGTTTTGACGGAGTGGAAGTCCAGTGTCCACGACCTAATCTCGTTTATGACTCTGAACAATCAATCCCGGTAGGGCCACTCTTAAGGAGTCGTGAAAACATGACAGTTCACTCTTCGTTTTGAAAGTCGTCAAGATCCTCCCTTTTGAACGTGAGCGACTAAATGGTATTAAATGTTTATAAGGCTCCCTACACCCTCCCCCCTTTACTATTGTAAACGAAGTTCACCTCTATTTGCCATCCCTTTGACCATGTATTTGTTAAGTTGACGGGAACACGTTTTTCCCTAGTTAGTTGGTCACGACTGTCGTGTCTCTTTTAATCTCCTAAAAGATACATATATTTTAGATGTGTATATACGTATATTTCAGGAGAAATTAGTGGACTGAAGGAACCACCGAGTCGTCATTTCTTAGGTAGATGTCACATCGTCTACGAACTCTGCACTCAAGTTAGGGACCCAGTCCTTCTAGGGATCCTCCTCCTTCACCGTTAGGTGAGATTATAAGAACAGATCTCTTAAAGTCCCGTCTCCTCAGACCGCCCGATGTCAGGTACCTCAGTGTGTCCCAATCTATACTTACTCGTGGACTCGTGTGCATGCATATATTTCATATGTGTATATACACATGTGTACATGTATACAGATGGATAGACATAGATAGAAGATAAGATAGGTAGATAGACAGATAGATAGACATAGAAAACACATGTACGTACTCACGTAAGTCAATAAACACTGAACCGTAAATGTAACAACCGGACTTGGTTAGAAACTACCTAAAAATGGTGGCTCAATCTCTTAATTTACGCCCACTCTCTTATTCTTCCTCTGTTCCCCTCTTCAGGGAGACTAAGATGGTAAAAATAAAACGGAAGGTATAAACCCAATTATTCCATTCTTACTCTTCATCTCGTACTCTCGACCTTTCAAGGTTGGTGGGACATGATTTCTTTTATTTATTTTAATTGTTTTGTATGTCTGTCTCTTTCTCTCTCCGAATTAAACTTTACATAGAGTACACACGAAATCTCTTTCTGATGGTCCCAAAGTTTGTACACTGGATCGAAATGAGATGGAATGAAAAGAGTAACCATTTTATTCGTATAAATAGATAGAAACAACAATTCAGTGTAAGTGCCTTTTTTATTTGATTATATACGGTACACGAAGCACAAACTGTGTTCCATTTACTATTTGTAAAAAGTAATAATTGTTACCTTTTAACACACGTTTTAAAAAAAACATGATTCATTTAAAAGGAAACCAAATGGGTATATAAGGTAAAAGGTTCATTGACAAATCTACTGAAACTACAAACTTGTAATTTTTTGTTTTGTTTTGTTTTGAAAGGAGAGTGGAATAAGACACTCTCAGTTTACCAGACGTAACACTCCAAGTCACTCTTAAAGGACATAACGCCAAGATCTTCGCAAAATCTTCTATCGCTAAAATGACGAAGAACAAGTATGATGTGTAGGAACAGAGTAGTCGTCTTCTATGTTCGTGTAAAACTAAGTGTCAAAAAGAAAGAATTTTAAAGAAGTGTTGAAAACCCAAAAACCATCGGAGGTCGAATCGAGGTACCTGATTGGAGTGATAGGAACTTGTTCGTAGGTGTCACGGAATAGACGCAGCTGTAATCTGTTGTAGAGTGTACCGTCCATACACGTCGGGTTCAGTATTGCACTTTTTTATTTTTATTGGTTTTTATATAGAGTACTCATACCGATTAAACCCCATTCTTTTTTAAATTCTTTTTTACCCATGTCAAAATCCAAAGAGTATATAATCGTGAACAATTTAAAGTAAAAAGACTAAGAAGTGAGACAGTGAATCTCTACTAAAACACTTCATAATAGTTGTCTAAATTTCTCACCTAAAACTGGTCCTATCGAGATTTAAGACTAATTCCATATTTAAATGGTCCTTTTAATAGGATCCAAAAGAATGGATGGATTACCCTCAGTACACGAGGTGGAACACTACGAATACAACAATAATGGTTTTATTCAAACAATAGTTATATAGTCCCAAAAGGACCACCGAGTCTGTCATTTCTCAGACGGATGTTACTCCCTCTGGGTACAAGTTAGGGACCCAACCCTTCTAGAGGACCTCTTCCCTTACCGTGGGTGAGGTCATAAGAATGGACCTATTAAGGTACCTGACTCCTTTGATCACTCGGTTTCAGGCACCCCAACACTTCTCAACTCAGGTATTTTACCTTGAACCACGGACAAACAGAGAAAAATGATGTCTAGAGATTCGAAGAAAAGTTCAATTTTTCATTTACCATTTATGTAACATGACTCTGTCTTGACTATTTCTTCTTTTTCATGACTATTAGAGTTACTTCTTGTTTCATGTAGTATAACTTTGCAACCATAACCCATCTCAAAAGTCCCCTGACAGAAGTAAAAGTTTGTCGAATGACCGTTTTACTAACCCAATAATTTGGTTTCTTGAAAAACCTAAGAGAGTGACCAAAGACGGAAATTCTTGAGGACATAAGCTAGAAATTTAGTAATAGGGTAGAAAGAAATATCGAAAAGTCTGGTGACGTACCTCCAACTAGAGACCCCAGAATCCTCATTATACGGAAAGCAACTACCGACGAAACCCTCAAGACAATTTTTTAACATTCAAAAAGATCAGTTCGGATATATTTTTCTAGTTTTAACACTACTTTGATAGAATATTATTTTCACACTAAAAAGATTACACCTCATAAAACAATAAAGTATTTTGACAGACTATTTCATTTAAAGATTAGTAAAGAATGTCGTGAATGATTTGTTTCACAAGTCGGACTTGGGAGGTGTCTAGAAGTCCTTCCATCCCAAGGGTGAAACCTTTAGAAAGAGCAACTATTTCTCATTTTATTCGTCAAAGGACAAAAAGAGTGTCTCTTCGAACTACCTTATAATATCATTTTTTTTGAACGGACGATCGACATCCTATCAGAAGAAAGTAACAAGTATATTCTTAAATAATCTAAAGTAGTTTATTTGTAATAAACATATAAATTTATTATTCCTTTTATAATGGGACTTTTTTTAAAAGGTTACATTCACAAGTACAAATTCATCGTTTATTTTTTATGTAACATAATTGTAATTTATAATATCGGTTAGGATTAATGGAGTAACACAAACAAATATTGGGTATGTAAATACAGAGAAATGGAAATGGAGACGAAGAAGATATCGAGTCTTTCGTCGTACCTCCAAAAACGTTAAGATTTGGGATGAATTGTGAATTGGATACTTTCAGTCGAGTTTCTGGATCGACAACAACAACAACAACAACAAAAAAGGAAGTTTGTAAGAGGTTCAACAAAATGGTAGAAAAAACAAGTATATCGTGAAGTAAGTATAGAAAGAAAAAGGACTCGTAAAAGGACCGAAATAACTCTATGTTAACTGTTTACTATGACACATTCGAATTACAGACGTTACACAACTAAACTATATGAATAATAATATTATAATAATGGAGACATCGTGATTGATCATGGAGGTAGTACAGTGTTTTGATAGTAAGGACAAACACCATTTTTGTAAATTCTTAATGAGGACATCGTTAAGTACTCATAAATATGGTTTTATGACAATCGAGATCAATATTACCACTTGTCGTCTAAGGGTCTTACTTAAGTAGAAGATTGACTTTTGAAGATATAAATTTTTTTTTTAACAAAAACCGGAACGGAGTGTCGAAAACCCTAAAATCAAGGTGACAGTGCTTGGTACTTGAAGGACTACAAGTTCGACCACAAACTTTTTCGTCTCCTTGGTCTCTAGTTTAACGGTTACAGACGACCTAGTACCTTTTTCGTTCTCTCAAGGTCTTTTTGTTGATAAAGACCAAATAATTGATACGGTTCCGGAAACTGACACACCTAGTATTATTTGACACCTTTTAAGACTTGCTCCACCCTTATGGTCTGGTGGACTGGACGGAGGACTCTTTAGACATACGTCCAGTCCTTCGTTGTCTATCGTACCCTGTACCTTGTTGTCTGACCAAGGTTTATCCTCTTCCTCATACAGTTCCGACATATAACAGTGGGACGAATAAATTGAATATACCTTTCATGTAGTACTCTTTGTGACCCGACCTTCTTCGTGTTCGACCTTAGTTCTAACGAACCTTTTTATAGTTATTGGAGTCTATACGTCTACTGTGGCGGGAATACCGTCTTCACTCCTTCTTGATTTCTCGGAGAACTACTTTCACTTTCTCCTCTCACTTTTCAACCGAATTTCGAGTTGTAAGTCTTTTGATTCTAGTACCGTAAACCAGGGTAGTGAGGGACCATTTATCTGTCCCTTTGTCACGTTTCTCACGGTCTGAAATAAAAAACCCGAGGTTTTAGTGACGTCTACCACTAACGTCGGTACTTTAATTTTCTGTGAATGAGGAACCTTCCTTTCAATACTGGTTGGATCTATCGTATAACTTTTCGTCTCTGTAATGAAACGGCTGATTCCAGGTAGATTAGTTCCGATACCAAAAAGGGCACCAGTACATACGTACACTCTCAACCTAACACTTCTTTCGACTCGTGACTTCTTAACTACGAAAACTTGACACCACAACCTCTTCTGAGAACTCTCAGGGAACCTGACGTTCCTCTAGGTTGGTCAGGTAAGACTTCCTCTAGTCGGGACCCTAAAGAAACCTTCCGTACTACGATTTCGACTTTGAGGTCATGAAACCGGTGGAGTACGCTTCTCAACTGAGTGACCTTTTCTGAAACTACGACCCTCCCTAACCCCCGTCCTCCTTTTCCCCTGTTGTCTCCTACTCTACCGACCTACCGTAGTAGCTGAGCTACCTGCACTCAAACTCACTAGAGGGCCTCAACTACTACTTGTCCCTCCGGACCTCACGACGTCAAGTACCCCAGCGTTTCTCAGCCTGTGCTGACTCTCTGACTTGACTTGACTTGACTTGACTAGTGTCTAACCTGGGTCCATGAGTCGTCACTTTCGTAACTCAAAATTGGTGACCTGTTCCTTTAAGGAGACATGTAAAACTGGTTGTAGAGGGATATAAGGGGTATAGAGTCAGGAACAATTGGTGGTGAGATGAGATGTGGGAGTCTTAATAAGTAAACTGTTTCTAAACTCACGAACGATACAGTATCTTGAAAATAATGACTCCTATGACTTCTGCGTTAGTGATTATATAACCCACCAGTCTGAAGATCGATTAGTAAAATAAATAGTAGTAAAACTTTTATTTTATACGTCTTAAAAGAGAGTCTTTTATACGATATTAAGAAAGAAAGAAAATTATGAAGAAAGTAGATCAAATTAAAAAAAATAAAAATAAAAATGAAATAAAATGAAATGTTATAACATAACCAAAACCGTATGTAACTGTAATTAATGTATCTTCTTTAGTTGAAACCTAGTGACGGAATTTTTCCCAAGAAGATTAGTAGAGTCTAGACGATATGACATAAACTTGTGTCACTTAAAGAACACATATGAATGGGTCTACTCGTACTTTTTATCAAGTATTTCTGATTTTTCATTCGTTAAGAGATAGAGATCTTATATTAGAGGTGCTTCTTCTTCTCAGTACAGACCCAACAAGTCTATTTGTAGACGACTACACATCACATACGTCATTTAAGAGTTTCTTATAAACATCTGTGTTAATTATTTATTGTTTACGAAAAACTTACTCTTTCATCGTGACTTTTCTTTGACCTAGAGGTTACAGTAGTTCAGTATAAAATAAAAAAGGGAATCTTAGACCCACGAAAAGAACGGTTCTTTTCACCTAACCGATGGTTGTGTTGACAATAAAACAAAGATTACGTAATTTTTGTACCTTTCTGTCATCCCTAAAAACACAAAGAGTATTAAGGTCAGATGAAGTCTATGTTTGGTCTTTACTTGACCATTCATAAACTAAGTATAAAATATGTAAAATAAACTGGGTCTTTTTATATAATAGATATGAAACTAAGTTCAGAAATTAGTCTATCATTTACCTACTAATATAAACTTGATTAAAGGACATGAAACTTTGGTAGGTTTTTATCTCGGTTTGAAAGAGATTCCAAATGTAATATTCTCACGACTGTCTATTTCATATTCTTTGACAAATCTCTCATCAGTTTCTTCTTTATTATTAAAGATAAGGTTGTTGAAATTTGAAAATCAAGAAATTCACTTAAATATTGACTAAAACATTAATATGTTGTAAACGATAGTGAGCCCATATTACACTTTACTTATACATCTTATAATATTTTATTATTAGGTTGAGAATTATTTTTCAAGACATCGAAGGACCTCTTTGACACCATTTCTAAATACGGAGGTCTACGTCAACTAAACCCTAGTCTAAACTAGTAACTAGGGTAGACTTCCTTCACAAGGTACTTTTGAGAGTGTGGGAAATACTATAGAAAGTAAGGAAGTTCTTCACTCTAAAAACAGCCAAAAAAAAAAGAGGTATTTACTTACCCGAACTACTTACTCTTTATTATTCGTACACTGACTGAGAAAAAGGGTTTAATCTTCAATTTTTACTAAAATCACACATATTAACTTTTTGACTACGAACCTGTGACCGGGGGAATTTGTATGTACTAAGGATCTCACCTAAGTTTATCTAATTATACAACCAGAGACAAAGGTACGTCCTAAAATACTTCAAGTTATGGTTAAAAATGACCTAACCCGAAAGAATGCTACTTCTTGTCGTACGGACCAACACCCTCCTGTTAAGATGAGAGAGAGTTCTAGACATTCAAAGACCATGGTTTTGGAAAAAAGGACAAGAAAAACTCAAATAGGAACCTAGACTAGTCTCTGAACTTATAGGTCCTGGTAATATTGATTCTATAGGATAAAACCCGTACTTTGATATTTTTTCTCTTATCTATATTGTATTATTTTAAAAATTGACGTGGGTGTTGTAGGTTTATAAACGAGTTCTCGAAAACTGTATGCCAAAACAAAGGACGGAACCATGTTCGTGAACCTATACATACGTATACATGTCTAACAGTATACATACTTTCGTCAGGTCTCTTTTGTCATACAGGTAATAAAAAGAATAAGACCATCTCTGATTATAAGAGTCGTAACCGGGTACAAAGTTTATAAGACCCAAATAAAGGACATATAAATATTCGAAGTTTAGAGTAAAATTAAGAATTTATACTCTAAATTGTCGTAGTACGTAACTCTTTAAAATATTAGACTAAAAAAGGACCTGATCTGAATCAATTATGTAGAAATTTATTGCGTCTTTGTTTCTTATTGTGTATAGTTTTAGTAATTTTTGTTGTTGTTTTGTTTTTTTAGGGGTTGGAGTTACGATAACTAATAACTCGTATGACACAAAACCATTGTAACATGAGACTTTAACACTTTTTACTGAACTTACCTCTTCTATTACTGAGTTCTACATTATAGAGTACGTTTACGAAAATTTACAAGGGATTAAGACAGTAAATCGTTCTTGTCGTAGGAACTTGCAAAAGTAAAGAACAAGAACATATAATTTTAAAAGAAGAAGTAACGTCTAAAGGAAAGGGATTTAGACATTTAGGTTTCTTGACGTAGTACATATAGGGTTATCCTTGGTAAAACCTTCCTGTGACACTTTTCTTCAGAGGAATATAGACATTTGTTGTCGAATAAATCTACAAAGAACCCCGTCTTCACAACACGTTACCTCTAAGTTATAATGAATCTTACCAATGTTTAACATAATGGATGGAGACCCTAGAAATTTTACAAGGTTTAATACCAAATAGTTAGTATATTAAAAGTACATAAACTTTTATATATACATTTAAAACATAGTGACCACCGAGTCTCCAATTTCGTAGACGGAGGTTACGCCCTCTGGGGCCTAAGGTAGGGACCCAGCCCTTCTAGGGGACCTCTTCCTTTGCCGTTGGGTGAAGTCATAAGAACGGACCTCTTAGGGTATCTGACTCCTCGGACCACCCGACGTCAGGTACCCAAGTGTTTCTCAACCTGTACTGACTCACTGAAATGAATGAATACGTTAACCATATATTGTAATACAATCAAAATCCATATGTTGTATTCTTATTGGTTCTGTCATACAGATTAAGTAGTTGTATATATCAATGTTAAATTTTAAAACGGTACACAAAATTTAAACTACTTTAAACGTATGGATGTGGACTTTAATATCTCAGTTCTATTTATTAAATTACTTACAAGTTACATATACCATACCTAAATTGTTAAATACGTAGATAAAAACCTTTAAGATAGACGACTTTAAATTTATTTTGAATTAAGTCTGTTTTGTTATATATAATTGTAGTATAATCAAGAAACATACCGCACGATTTAACTTTTCGGGGTAGGAGTAGAAAAAAGGAGACTTTCATTTTTTATTAAAATCACAAACAAAATTCAAAAACCACCTATAGATAAGTAGATATACAAAATTAAATCTGGACTTTCACGGAATATTATTAAAGAAGTATATATAGTGTTCCCAATTCATTGTGTAAACACACAGAATAGAACTACGGTGGTTCAAGACGTCTTGTTAACCTTTCAATATAGGTTCATACACTAGAATGTTCTAACAGAAGTGTAAAAGGTTCCCCTTCCCCTTGGGTTCGAGACTAGTGTACTTATATGTCAGAATAAAAAAACAAAAAAGTTCATAGAAAGAACGGAATACGAAGAGACTGTCATTTTTTTTTCGGTGAGAATGTACACGTAAATTCTAAAGTTAAAGATTAGTTAGGGGTTTTAGAAAAGGATTCACCGTACACTATTTTATGACCTGTAAATCATAAATCCTCCTATACCTCGTCCGAAAAAATAACTCTCCAAAGACTCACCCAGTCACTTTCCTTCCCGTGTACTACTTAACACTACGAACACTGGACTTATCTAAAAAAGGTTGGAGTCTTTATAGTTTTGGGTAAGGCAGAAAATTTTTTATTGACAACTTATATATAGATTTCTTTAAACATGACTGTAGAGATAAACAAGAGAAGAAAACATAAAGTTAATTAATTAATATTAATTCTCGAGTTCCAACTAAAAGTTTTATGTTTCTCAGTTCTTCTCTATTCTTGGAGAGTACAAAATAAATAGTTTATGTTTATATTATCATTAATATTGAACTTTAGAACAAGAACATACTTCTAACTGAATCCTTTTTACGTGAATCCAATGTGATACTTTTTGTGTCCTATCGACATTGTAGAAAGTGTATAAATTGAACCTGTACGTAACGTGGAAGATGTATAAATTTTACAACGGAAACAACAGACACAGTAGAAACATTGTTATATTAAAATTTTAACGTAAATATTTCTCGTCATATCTGTTCGAATAATTCTTTTGTCAAAAGACAAGATTGACAGGTTAGTTAGACAGGAGAAGGGTGTGTTTTTTTAAAGGAGACTCATAAAACAAACAAACAAAAAGGATTCCTCTTTTTTTTACATCCTTTATATAAAGATGTATCCGATACATATCTAGATACAAATAAAAGATACGTCCTTTATTCGTTTTAATACTTTTAAGATAAAAGTATTAAAAACAGTTCCTACTTATAGTTGACACAAGAACATCGGTGTAAGTTCGTATCCAACTTAAACGATAAGATTGTAATAGTGAGATACTTAAAATGTATCAAGTTAGAAAAAAAAAAAAATGACTCTTGAGTACTTATAAATAATGTTATAGTGTTCTCGTTACTCCTTTGTTCCACAATTCACAATGTCTAATATAGATTAAAGTCTCTTATTAGATAAAGTTTCAACAGAAGTGACTCCTTCCTTTTAAGGACAACGGAAGATTTCTATCGAGTCTTCAAAAGAAGTCGAAGGTATAGTATAGGTATAGTAGTCGAGGATATAGGGTATAGGAAAGTCGAGGGTATAGTAAAGTCTGACCCTCGATTAACTCTAAGTCTATTACTTGAGGAATAACGGTTTAAGTCTGAATTTAACTTTTTTCATCCCTTTTGGTGATCTGGTAAGTCCGTACTGGATTTAGTTTAGGGAATGTTAATATGTCATCTTTAATCTTTATCTAAATTCCCTAATCTAGACTATCTGTCTCATGGACTTCTTGATACCTACCTCCAAGCACTATAACATGTCCTCCGTCACTAGTTCTGGTAGGTGTTCTTTTTCTTTACGTTTTTTCGTTTTACCGACAGACTCCTCCGGAATGTTTCTCGACACCTTTTTTCGTTTCGATTTCCGTTTCCTCTTTTACCTTCTATATGGGTAAACTTACATCTCAAAAGTTTCTTACGTCTCAAAGTTTCTTACCTCTCTATTCTTTTGGAAGAAGTCACTAGTCACGTTTCTTTATCTCGTTTTGTTATCTTACCCTTTCTAATCTCTAACGAAGTTCTTTTAATCTCTATGATTCCCTTGTAAAACACAAATCTACCCGAGCTATTTCCTGTCTTTATCTTACCTGGATTGTCTTCGTCTTCTATAACCGTCTAGTTAAGAAATGGTAACTCGACGGCACCTTCACTGTAGATTTAGACGAATTACTTTTATCTCAATAAAATGTCGACCTGAGAAACAAATGGAGGTCTCTCTGAACTCTTAACAAAAAACCGACAACCAGTACTATTCTCGTTAATCAATAGGTTGGTTCATTGATTAATTGAGTACTGATTACTACTTTAAAAATTTCGAGTTTTAAGGACTCACCTTACATACTGGTTAAACAATTAACTATTGCATTCGAACTTCATTACTCAATCTATAAATTAGAAGTGGTACACCTGTCAGAGTCGTCTTTTGACGGACACAACAGGACATTGGTTCAAAGGTGTGTGTAGGTAGTCGTGTTTATCATCGTCAAAGTAGGTCTGTCTACTACTTAGTATGGAAGTCTGTTTATTCTTGTAACCCATCGAACAAAGACCTACAAAGAAACTTAATAGAAAGAGGACAACAAAATATAAGTGACGGAAATAATTTTCGAAATGTACTCATAAGAGTAACCTCGGAAGTTAAATGAAGTTAATAGATTTGGACCTTTAGAAACCTTGTAAATTTGGTTGAAAAAGTAAAGGTATTAAAACCTTGAAAACTTTGTAGAAAATAGGATCACATCCCCAACCTTTTGAAAGGGATTTCTTTACCTACATTTATAAAAGTTGAAACATTCAATCAGAGACAACTTTGAAGAGTTGAGACACTAAACATCACGTTTTCTTCTGTAAATATTATGTATTTAATTATCAAACAGACGTAATGTTTACGTGAAATAAAAGTTTCTGTTTACCAGTCTGTTTACAAGTGGTTGGGGACAGTTTTGCAAATTTTCCCAATAGGAATGACAGAAAGATTTAAGGTATATATACGCAATCATATGACATAACCACAAAAAGAAAAACCGAAACTACAAACCGTTTTGGTTATTTTATAACATTTCATTAATCGGAGGTTAATTTCATTTATTTAAATTTAAAATTTTTTTCACATTTTCCTCTGATACACCTGTAGTCACGATGAGACGTGAAGTGAAATATCAAAAGGACCAACGTAGAATGGTCAACATTTACATGAATGTTTAAAACGACATATTTTAGTCAACATACCGTTTTGGTTATGTCATAACATTTCATTTTATTTCATTTTAAATTTTTTTCAGTCAACATAGAATAATTATAGGCAAACATGATGGATAAAATTTTGGACGTAAAATTTTGGGTTACACTGTTAGAAGGAGACATACAAAAATGAAATAACTCGTGTTATTTTACCAATCTGAACGTAAAAAAGGTCGGTAATATTCGAGGAAAACAAACAATTTTGTGATTTTTTATTGTGTCACTCAGATATTCTTTCGTTTACGTATGTACCTCTTGTATCGACGGAGTCCAATAGTACAATCTTACGAGTAAGTGACTCTTGAATACTCAGAAGGTATGCCCGAAAATCTCCAATACACACCTTATCTAAACTTCATTTCTAGACTTTCTTTCCCATGAAATTATTTATGATGGTTTAGGAGTCAAAATATATCGTTTCTACCAACAAACTAAGGTTTATAGGGAGTTTGAAGGGGCATTAAACATTTTCGTTATTTCCTTTGTTTCTTTTACTATTTTCTAGGTACAAGAAAGTAGTAGAAGTCTCTGTCTCGTGGTGTTGGTTGTTTAATAGACATTCATCTTTATGTTGTTATAACTGTCTCAAGAACGAGGTCAGATGGTGGTTTACGAATACCACGACCAATCCCTTTAATCAGGAATTTTAACAGATACTTTTTCACTTTTATCTCTTGCATCGACTTCATATTTGTGTTACTTGGATATTTCTATTTGGACGTTGTTATTCAAGGTTTTATGAATTGTTTCCAACTCTGAACCATCAAATATTTTGACCTTTTCCTAAACTTTACCTTCTGTTCTTCACTCTTTAAATCCTTTCGTAAAAAAAAGGAATCATAAAAAAAAGGATAATAGACTCTTTGTCCATTATGTGTATTCCATTATAGAGAATCTCGACACTCATGTTTTCGCTTCTAAATTAAACCTCCTAAATTCTTATGACTCCTTTACTTTCTGTTTTTTTCTGTAGGGAAACGGGAGGGATGAAGACAGCGTTATATGGTAGGTACTTCCTTTGACAGTTCTCATCCCGTCTTGGTTGTCTTCTCCCTCGAGAGCTTGATCCTTGGAATTGGTAATTTATTTACGTGAACACGAGTCCGAGAGTCGTAACGGGATGAGAAACGTTCGGGTTCTTGTCATCGGGCGGTCTGAGGAGTCAGGTACTTTAAAAGATCCGTTCTTATGACTCCGTCCATCGGCTAAGGGATAAGGTTCCCTAGAAGGGGTAAGTCCCTAGGTCGGACGTAGAGAACTCAGAGGACGTAACCGTCCGTCCAAGAAATGTTGACAACGGTGAACCCTTCAAGATAATCTATTTATCCTCATCCTTTTTGTCTAAAGTAGATATATTTGGTGAAATTTTTAAGTTCTTACACTTATATTATAAAAATGGATGCTTTTCAGTAGGTGGATTTTTTCCTTTGTTGGTATTCCGATTTCTCCTGATATATATAGGGCGTTTAATTTAATCTATAAAAGTATATCAGTACTTTTCTTTACGTGTGGTTTTTTCTAAGTTTATTTCGTCTTTAACTACTACGAGTCCTTTCGTTGTCTTTCGATTTTTGTTTCTNTAAAAATGGATACTTTTCAGTAGGTGGATTTTTTCCTTTGTTGGTATTCCGATTTCTCCTGATATATATAGGGCGTTTAATTTAATCTATAAAAGTATATCAGTACTTTTCTTTACGTGTGGTTTTTTCTAAGTTTATTTCGTCTTTAACTACTACGAGTCCTTTCGTTGTCTTTCGATTTTTGTTTCTCTACTTAATTCTAAATATTCCATTTTCCTTCGTTTTTCTTTCGTTACCAACTTTAGGACTATGATACATGGATACTCTTAATTTACTGTTTCTTTCTGTAAAATATTACTATTTTCGGTTTACGATGGTACTTCTAATTTATTAAGACTTAAGTAGATCCTTTATTGTGACTGATATATTATATTTTTAAGATCCTTTACTTTCTTCTTTATGTTTCATTACACAAGTGTTTTTCACTGAATTGTCCAGTGAGACTTATATTTTGTCCTTTAAACCTGTTTTTTATTTGATATAATGTCTAATAGATTTCCTATATCAGTTACACCATCTATAAGACCTGTGTTTAACTGGTGATATGTAACTATTATATTTTATATGGAAGGAGGGTTTACATGGACTTTGTAAATATTTTTAACTTATATATCTTGAGAACTTTTTTCATTTTTCCATATCTATAAAGGAATTGAGGTATTCCATGTATATTTGTGAATACACACATATCCATTTACACACATACACACAGACACATAAGATTTCGATCTTAAAATGAACACCTTTAGATTAAATTTTTTTCACATTTTTAAAGGACTTTGTGTGTTTTTATCCGAAGTTTTTATATTTCGATAGAAGACCAAAGCCAATCCTGGAAAATAATTCAATTAAGTATTTAAACTTCACTATGGTTATTTTTAGGTTACTGTCTACCTAGTTCTATTCAACTGTGACTTCAAGTATACCCTTTGAATCGTGTATTTTACATATATGTCAGTTATACTGACATTTTCATACCAATACTCCTTCATGATTTGGACGATTAATAATTTTGTATGGAGTTTTAGGAGGTCCATTTTGTCACATGAACCATTACCGTGTGTTTATCCGTCTGGTTTCCTTATCTTGTCTTGTCGGTCTTTATCAGAGTTAAATAGTTATCCATATCTTTAAATCTAATGTTATTTCCACCATAACAGTTTAGTATCTGAAAATTTATCTATGATAACAAACTTTTTGATCCATCCGTAAACATTTTCCAATTTCAATCTATATACACGTCGATCTTTAATGAGTCTCATGTTGGAAGTCAATGTAATTCTCTTTCTATTGAAACGTTTTTCCTAAAACAATCATTGTCACCATTTCATTACCTCCAAATTTCAGAGATCTCCGAATCTGTTTCAAATTAAACTTAAGAATCAGTTTAAGACTGATATAAACTTCAAAGTTCGTCTATTAAAATAATAGTCTCGGAGTTAAAAATTACATGTGTCACCCTGATAGATGGACATCTAAACGACTCTTTAATTTTTTTTTTTTTTTTTTTTGGGTGGACTTTTCATTCGTATGTTTTGTCTTCACTCTTGTTTCGACTACAAGTCAATTCTAGGCGACCACCTCCTTTACCGTTGGGGGAGGTCATAAGAACGGACTTTGTAAGGTACCTGTCTCCGCGGACCACCCGATGTCAGGTACCCCAGCGTTTCTCAACTTGTGCTGCCTCACTACTTGTTGATATGTGTGTCGACAAAAGAACGAGACCTAAAAGATCCGAGGAAACGGTACAACGACAGAAGGTCTTCACCCTCTCTCCACGATTGTCTCTATCTCTTCTTTTACATTCTTATTAGAGTGACTTCTTATTTCATGAGGTGAATTTTTAGTACCTCAATCCCCGAACTTTTTTGTAGAAGGAACAGGTTACAAAACAACGTGTTTACTGATGTATGGTTTGTTTGCTGGATTTCCGATTCTTCTATGTAAGTCTATAAATGATGTTCCTAGGAAAACTTAGGAGGGAGTGATCAAGGGTGAAAATTCTAGAGGGAGGGAACTGAAACACCTAGTGTTATTTGTTACCTTTTGACAATTTCTCTACCCTTATGGTCTGGTGACTGAACGGAGGACTCTTTAGACATACACTCAGTTCTTCGTTGTCAATCTTGGTCTGTACCTTGTTGTCTGACCAAGCTTTGACCCTTTCTTCATACAGTTCCGACATATAATGGTGGGACTAATGAATTGAATATACGTCTCATGTAGTACTCTTTACGACCTTACCTACTTCGTGTTCGATGTTAGTTCCAACGGTCCTCTTTATAGTTATTGGAGTCTATACGTCTTCTGTGGTGTGAATACCGTCTTTCACTTCTTGATTTCTCGGAGAACTACTTTCACTTTCTCCTCTCACTTGTTCGACCGAATTTTAAGTTGTAAGTCTTTTGATTCTAGTACCGTAGACCAACTGGATAGTGAAATACCGTTTATCTACCCCTTTGTTACCTTTGTCACCCTCTGTAAAAAAACCCGAGGTTTTAGTGACGTCTACCACTGACGTTGGTACTTTAATTTTCTACGAACGAGGAACCTTCTTTTCGATACTGGTTGGATCTATCGTATAATTTTTTGTCTCTGTAACGGTTATTTTCAGACAGATCAGTTCCGATACCAAAAAGGTCATCAGTACATCCTTACACTCTCAACCTGATATTTCTTTCGACTACCGGTTTATTAACTACGAAAACTTAACACCACCACCTCTTCTGAAAACTCTCGGGGAACCTAACGTTCCTCTAGTTTGGTCGGGTAGGATTTCTTTTAGTCAGGACTTATAAGTAACCTTCCTGACTACGACTTCGACTTTGAGGTTATGAAACCGGTGAACTACGTTTCTTGACTGTGTAACCTTTTCTGGGACTACGACCCTTTCTAACTTCCGTGCTCTTCTTCCCCTGTTGTCTCCTACTCTACCAACCTACCGTAGTGGCTGCGCTACCTGCACTCAAACTCACTTGAGGTCCTCAACCACTACCTGTCCCTCCGGATCACACGAGCACAGGTACCCAAGTGTTTCCCAGTCTGTACTGACTCGTTGACTTGACTTGACTTTACTCGAAAGAACTGAGAAGAGAGGTAACGAAGGAGACGTAGAAAAGTCGGAAGAGGTAATTCCGAATAAGGGTTCTGAAATCTTCACAACGTGGAACATAACTTAATATCACACTTAGAACAAAATTTTACTAATTCATAAAGATTACTTCAAAAATACTCTGAGATTCGAAAAGTCTTCATAAAAGTGATATTTACAAAATAAAGTGGGTATGTATTGTAAAATTTGTAAAGTTCTTTCGACACCATGTATATGTGTTACCTCATAATGAGTCGGTAATTTTTCTTATGTAAACTTAGTCAAGATTACTCTACCTACTTTGACCTCGGTTAATATGTCTCACTTCATTCGGTCTTTCTTTTTGTAGTTATGTCATATGATTGTGTATAGATACCTTAAATCTTTCTACCTTTACTACTGGGACATACGTTCTGTCGTTTTCTCTGTGTCTACACATCTCGCCTCAAAACCTGAGTCTCCCTCTCCCACTCCCACCCTACTAAACCCTCTTACCGTAACTTTGTACATATGATAGTACATTCTTTACTTAGCGGTCAGATACAGGCTACGTCCTATCTCGTACCACGTACCCCCGACCACGTGCCCCTACTGGGTCTCTCTACAATACCTCTCCCTCCACCCTCCCTCCAAGTACAAACCCTTGCGTACATGTGGACACCACCTAAGTACAGTTACATACCGTTTTGGTTATGTCATAACATTTCATTTTATTTCATTTTTATTTTTATTTTTTGTTTTTTGTTTTTTGTTGTTTTTTTTGTAAAGTACATGAAGGACTTTGGACTTGGATTAGAGTATTTATAGATTACGGAAGAATGTTGTAAAAAGATTTATGTCAAAAGTCCATTTAAGAGAGGTCTTTGGTGGTATTAGAACGTCCAAGATTATAGACATTTATAAACACTTGGTTGGGGTCACCGACCAAATTAGACTTTTATCTCCTAAAGTCATAAAGGGGTAAGTCCTCATACTCTCTTACGTTGTCATACTCAGAGTGGGAAAGAGGTAACGTCCTCCCAGGTTAAGGTTACAAGTGACTACATTCCTACTATCATTTACAAATTGTAGAGACACAATTACTTATTACCTTTATACTCGAACTATACGTTCGAACAAAGCAGAGACTCATGTATACTAATGTATTGTCTAATTTTTGTTTAGTGTCACTTGAGACTAATGGACGGACCCTAACGCGTCTCGGGAACGACAAAAGGAGAAAAGGAAACGAGGAAACAAGGACGACAATTGATGTACTGAGTCCTTTATTAAGTTTTACCTTCATAAAGATTGAGGAGAATAGGACACTCTAGGTAGAGTTTTAGGTTAACGGTTACACTTAAGGAAGAAAAGACTCACGAAGGACTTTGAAATGGAGTGAAAAGACACCAGTACATCGGAAAGAAAGTACTGAGTGAAGGTGTTAAAGTCACGACACGAACACCGTTTTAAACTTAATAATAGTATTTGACACTAAACACTCATAATTCCTGTCTTTTCATTTATTCTGTAATAGCGATCCTATCGTACATTGGTCTAAAAGTCGATTATAAAAAATTCAAATCGTTGGAAACCTCCTTTTATTTTTGTGAAGGACTTGTAGATAACTTTAAGGTTTTGATTTGATAGATTAATTCCACGTTTATGTAAAAAAAGGGTTAAATGAAAACCGATTTTTTAAATCAGTTATACGTTCCAGGAAAAGACCGGATCATTTCCACTTTTACGATAGTTTTTCCATAACCATTATAATTAATATTATATTAATTATTCTTATTGAATAACAAGTTGAATAACTTTTTGAACATTAATTATTTAATAACCATTAATTAGTATTAATTATTTATTGGGAAATATTATACCACATTTCCTATTAAAGACTGAAAAATCAGTATAGGGACACGTGAAGTGTGAAGTCACTTATGTCATCAAAGAATTAATTAAAACTGAGTAGTCAAGTCAAATCAAGTCATCGAGTCAGCACAGGCTGAGAAACGCTGGGGTACTTAGTGTCTTGTGGTCCGGAGGGACAGGTAGTGGTTGAGGACCTCAGGTGGGTATGGGTACAGGTAGCTCAGTCACAACGGTAGGTCGGTAGAGTAGGAGACAGTAGGGGAAGAAGAGGACGGGGGTTATGAAGGGTCGTAGTCCCAGAAAAGGTTACTCAGTCAAGAAGTGTTGTCCAGCGGTTTCATAACCTCAAAGTCGAACTCGTAGTCAGGAAGGTTACCTATAAGTCCTGACTAACGAAAAACCTACTTGACCAATCTAGAGCAACGACAGGTTCCCTGAAAGTTCTCAGAAGAGGTTGTCCAATAACTATAAAGAGGGTCGTTAGAACTAAAGTCGAACACGAAGAAGGTCAGGTCGCAAAGAGTACTACATGAGACGTATATTCAGTTTATTCGTCCCACTGTTATATGTCAGAACTTCGTGAGGAAAAAGATAAACCTTGGTCAGACAACAAGGTGCAGGTCAAGATTGACAACGAAGGACTGGACGTATATCCAAAGAGTTCTCCGTCCAGTCCACCAGACCATAAGGGTAGAGAAAGTCCTAAAAGGCGTCAAATAACACTAGGTATGTCAGTTTCCGAAACCGTATCAGTTATTTCGTCTTTATCTACAAAAAGACTTTGAGAGACGAAAAAGGTACTAGGTCGTCTACAACCGTTAAACTAGAGACCAAGGAGACGGAAAAGATTTTGGTCGAACTTGTAGACCTTAAAGTGCTATGTACATGACGACTTTGGACCGAACCTCTTAAAACTTGTAATGAAATGATCGTACACTATACTCACGTTGACACGCCATCAAACTCGTAAGAAACCGTAACGGAAAGAAACCCTAACCTTACTTTTGACTGGAAAAGGTCAGGACACCGGTGACGACTTAACAGGTTCAAACGACCGTATAACTCACGTCGTGAAAGTGTCGTAGTAGAAAGTCCTAAACTTTATCGAGTTGACCTTAAGGCAGTGGAGGAGATCGAAACAAGGATCACTACAAAAGATTCCAGGTGAACTGAAGTGTAAGGTTCTACAGACCGAGATCCACTCATTAGTGTGGTAGTACTAATAGAAACAGTACTTCTAGAAAAAACATGTCAAGAAGACACATAAGAACGGTGGAGAAGAATCATAGAAGACGAAGACAATCCGGGTAAGGTAAAGACAGGAAATAGCTCAGGTAGAAACGTACTTTATAAGGGAACCCATAGAGATTAAAAGAACTTCTCTAGAGATCAGAAAGGGTAAGACAACAAAAGGAGATAAAGAAACGTAACTAAAGATGTCTTCCGAAAGAATAGAGAGGAACGATAAGAAACCTTGAGACGTAAGTTTACGAACGTAGAAAGGAAAAGAGGAAACGAAAACCGAAGAGAAGAAAAGTGTCGATAAACATTCCGGAGGGGTCTGTCGGTAAAACGAAAAAACGTAAAGAAAAGGTACCCCTACCAGAACTAGGAACAGAGGACATGTTACAACACTTAGAGGCAGGTATCAAGTAGTCCGTGAGAGAGTCTAGATCAGGAAATTTAGATAAAGAGTGAAGGTGACATATTATCATTTCCTAAACTAAATCCAGTATGGACTTACGAGATCACCAAAAGGGGTGAAAGAAGTTAAATTCAGACTTAAACCGTTATTCCTCAAGTACTATACTCGGTGTCAGTCGAGGGCCAGAACAAAAACGACTGACATATCTCGNTGGTTGAGGACCTCAGGTGGGTATGGGTACAGGTAGCTCAGTCACAACGGTAGGTCGGTAGAGTAGGAGACAGTAGGGGAAGAAGAGGACGGGGGTTATGAAGGGTCGTAGTCCCAGAAAAGGTTACTCAGTCAAGAAGTGTTGTCCAGCGGTTTCATAACCTCAAAGTCGAACTCGTAGTCAGGAAGGTTACCTATAAGTCCTGACTAACGAAAAACCTACTTGACCAATCTAGAGCAACGACAGGTTCCCTGAAAGTTCTCAGAAGAGGTTGTCCAATAACTATAAAGAGGGTCGTTAGAACTAAAGTCGAACACGAAGAAGGTCAGGTCACAAAGAGTACTACATGAGACGTATATTCAGTTTATTCGTCCCACTGTTATATTTCAGAACTTCGTGAGGAAAAAGATAAACCTTGGTCAGACAACAAGGTACAGGTCAAGATTGACAACGAAGGACTGGACGTATATCCAAAGAGTTCTCCGTCCAGTCCACCAGACCATAAGGGTAGAGAAAGTCTTAAAAGGTGTCAAATAACACTAGGTATGTCAGTTTCCGAAACCGTATCAGTTATTTCGTCTTTATCTACAAAAAGACTTTGAGAGAACGAAAAAGGTACTAGGTCGTCTACAACCGTTAAACTAGAGACCAAGGAGACGGAAAAGATTTTGGTCGAATTTGTAGACCTTAAAGTGCTAAGTACATGACGACTTTGGACCGAACCTCTTAAAACTTGTAATGAAATGATCGTACACTATACTCACGTTGACACGCTATCAAACTCGTAAGAAACCGTAACGGAAAGAAACCCTAACCTTACTTTTGACTGGAAAAGGTCAGGACACCGGTGACGACTTAACAGGTTCAAACGACCGTATAACTCACGTCGTGAAACTGTCGTAGTAGAAAGTCCTAAACTTTATCGAGTTGACCTTAAGGTAGTGGAGGAGATCGAAACAAGGATCACTACAAAAGATTCCAGGTGAACTGAAGTGTAAGGTTCTACAGACCGAGATCCACTCATTAGTGTGGTGGCACTAATAGAAACAGTACTTCTAGAAAAAACATGTCAAGAAGACACATAAGAACGGTGGAGAAGAATTATAGAAGACGAAGACAATCCGGGTAAGGTAAAGACAGAAAATAGCTCAGGTAGAAACGTACTTTACAAGGGAACCCATAGAGATTAAAAGAACTTCTCTAGAGATCAGAAAGGGCAAGACAACAAAAGGAGATAAAGAAACGTAACTAAAGATGCCTTCCGAAAGAATAGAGAGGAACGATAAGAAACCTTGAGACGTAAGTTTACGAACGTAGAAAGGAAAAGAGGAAACGAAAACCGAAGAGAAGAAAAGTGTCGATAAACATTCAGGAGGGGTCTGTCGGTAAAGCGAAAAAACGTAAAGAAAAGGTACCGCTACCAGAACTAGGAACAGAGGACATGTTACAACACTTAGAGGCAGGTATCAAGTATTCCGTGAGATAGTCTAGATCAGGAAATTTAGATAAAGAGTGAAGGTGACATATTATCATTTCCTAAACTAAATCCAGTATGGACTTACGAGATCACCAAAAGGGGTGAAAGAAGTTAAATTCAGACTTAAACCGTTATTCCTCAAGTACTAGACTCGGTGTCAGTCAAGGGCCAGAACAAAAACGACTGACATATCTCGAAGAGGTAGAAACCGACGTTTCTTATATTAGTTAGACTAAAGCCACAACTGGTAGACCACTACAGGTACACATCTCAGAAGAGAATACAACAACCTTCTTCCACAAACGATACTGGTCACGTAAAAGAACCGTTTTGAGATAATCGGAAACGAGACGAAATAAGGCATAAGGTTCCGGTTTAAACGACCAATGAGGTCCACAAAGAACTGAAGGATGAAAAAGTAAGGTCAGGGGAAATTACTTTTCCTGTTGACAAACCCCAAAATGAAGATTTCTACAACATCCAGAAGTATCTTGGTAAGTTGAAGTCGAAGAAGTCGTAATGACCAACCCCGCATCTGAACCTATTGACACTATAACTCACCAAACGGAACCTTTGCTTGTCTTTAGTAAGACAGTAAAAACTCTAACGTAGGTTCATGACGTCAAACGTGAGAAAACAACTGGTACTACCGATGAGGTAAAGAAGATTCCTTAAGAACGGGTGTCATCATCTATATTACCAGTAGACTCAATTTAAGTGGATAAGGTCAGGTAAAATTCAAGTGACTAAGGATCTTACAGCTGCAAGTGAGAACAGTAGAGGACAAACTGGTGAAGGTCAAACGGAACTAAGTACCTGGATTGTAAGGTCCAAGGATACGTTATCACGAGAAATGTTGTAGTCTGGAACGAAGATAGTGGTCAGTGTAGGTGTTGACCCATAACAAAAACGAAACCGAGGTAGGGAAGTAAGAAAGACCTCAATAAAGAGGTGACTAGAAGTCATCGTATAACCCGTGGATGGCTGGACCCCTCAAGGAGAAAGTCATAGGATAGTAAAACGGAAAAGTATGTCAAGTACCCCAAGAGTTCCGTTCTTATAACTTCACCAAACGGTAAGGTAAGAAATCACCTGGTGTAAGACAGTCTGGAGAAGTGGTACTGGGTGGTCAGAACCCACCGGGGTGTGCCGTACCGAATTAAAATAACTAAATCTGTTGTGACACCAGGCACACTAATGTAAATGATCAAAAGACACTAATACCAAAGTTACACAGACGGGAGACTACGGAAGAGCGTTGTGGATGGTAGAATGTACCCAAAGAGAATGGCACCTGCACCCCATAGAGAAGTGCCGGGAAGGTCGTTTCGCGTCGGTGTCGAGGAATGAAACCTGCTCCCCACAGAGGGGTGACGGTGGGGAGGACTGGAACTTACACATCGTCGAGGAGATCCGGGAGGACACGGGTGTGTCGGGGACGAGGAACCTGCACGCCAACGAGGAGAGTCGTTCAATTCAATCAAGAAATGATTACTTCTTATTGTAAATTGTCTTTCGACACAAGAGACACGATGAGTCTTAAAGTAATCTGAATTTGACCTTTCGTTCCTACTTAATCCACATGAATTAAGACTAAAATGTGTAAAAGGAAACCGTCCGTCAAATAGATCCCTTCCTTTGATTGGTTTATTCAACTTACGAAACTGGACCGAAGGATTAGAGTAATAGTAATTTTGTACTCATAAAATACAGGGTTTGTGATAAAAAAAAAAGTCTATTTTTATACTTTTGAACCCCAGAATCAAGGGACTGACCAAACTAGTTCTAGGGTACACAGTACACAGTACCTGTTTTTTTTCTTTTTGTTTTTTTGGGATTGTGATTTAATGTGTGTAACTGAAATAAAGTCACGAGGTACCCCGAAGAGTCAACCGAGTCACCCATTTCTTAAACGGACGGTACGTCCTCTGAGTCCTCTACCCAAGTCAAGGACTCACCCCTTCTAAGGGGACTTCTTCTCTTACCGATGGGTGAGGTCATAAGAACGGACCTCTTAGGGTGTCTATCTCCTCGGACGCCCGTCATCAGGTGTCCCAGTGTTTCTCAACCTATGTTGACTTCTCTGACTCGTACGGGTTCGTTCTCAATCTTGAGTGTCCAAGACAAGTCAAGGTCGTCAATACCTGAAGGGATCACCGAGTCTACCGTTTCTTAGACGAACGTTACGTCTAACCAAGTCAGGGACCCAAGTCAGGGACCCAACCCTTTTTGGGACCTCCTCCCGTACCGTTAGGTGAGATCACAAGAACGGACCCCTTAGGATACCCGTCTCCTCGGTCCATCCGATGTCAGGTACCCCATTGCTTCTCAGTCTGTGTTGACTCACTGATTCGTGTCGTGTTGTACACCAGACGATTGAACCCTTCAAGGTAGGAGTAAAAAGACTTTTCTTATGAAAGTTACTAAAAAGACAGAGTGAGAAAACCTTACTTCTATTCCTGAAAAATTTTTCACATCTCGACTTTTTCGTATGTTGTTAAACGAGTATATATAATAGGCATTATAACACTGTAATATCCTTTACGTACAAACCAGAGAGAGGGACCATGGACTCTGAAAAATTTTGGAAGTATTAAAGGACACACTTCTCACTTTCCTCGTAGAAAACACCAAATATTATTCGGACAACGTTGGTAAAAATTTCAATATGGGAAGAAATTGAGAACTTCTTGGTCCTAACCAACGGGTTCCTCGGTTGTTATCCTAATCTTTCAACCTTGAAAGTCAGGGTTGAGTCTTCCTGTCCCTTCCCTCTTCCCGAGTACTACTTGATTCAACGGTCATCGGTCACTAAATTAGTTGGTACGGATGTACTACTACGGAGGTGTTTTTGGGCTTCGTTTTCCTAAATCTCTTCAAGACCTAACCATTTGTGTAGGTATACGACCCTCCCACCACGTGGACGGGTCTCTCCCGTATCTTTGAGAGACCGGAAGTGTGTATGGGACAGGATATGTAAAGGAGGTGAGTCGACAGTGACTCACTTTGACTCAGAAGGATTTTGGTTGAAGGGAAGGGCTTAATTACTAATTAGAAGGACAGGTTTTAAAATAAGAGAAAGAACAGAAGGGACTGGAGTTAAGATACGACGACGACGACGATTCAGCGAAGTCAGCACAGACTGAGACGTTGGGGTACCTGACGTCGGATGACTCGAGGGGACAGGGACCCTAAGAGGTCCGTTCTTGTGACCTCACCCAGTTAAGATACGATTGACTTACGATTAGTTGGTTTCAGTTCACTAATTTTAACGACAACAGCTATTATAGTAAGGACATGATATCAACGAAGAAAATTTTATAAATAAAGAAGTAAAAACACGTGACCTAGAAATGACGAAACACACCCGAAAGAGATCAACGACGTCCGTCCTGTAATACTTCCAAAAGAGAAACAACGTTATGTACCCGAAGAGTAACGTCACCGAAAGAACAACACCTCGTGTCTGAGATCCCGTACACCCGAAGTCATCGACGTATTACACCCGAGTCTTCAACGTCGAACGACCGAGATCACGTATCCGAGACATCGACACAACGCACTCGAATCATTAAGACGTTATACACCTTAGGAGGACCTGGTCCCTAACTTGTGCACAGGGGACAAAACCGTCCATCTGAGAATAGTAGTTGTATGCTTGAACAACGAAAGATTGACACCACAACCTCTTCTGAGAACTCTCTCAGGGAACCTGTCGTTCCTCTAGTTTTGTCAGTTAAGAGTATCTTTAGTTGGGACTTATAAGTAACCTTCCTGACTACGAGGTCGACTTCGAGGTTATGAAACCGGTGGAAAACGCTTCTCGACTGAGTGACCTTTTCTGGGACTACGACCCTTTCTAAATCCGGTTCTCCTCTTCTCCTACTATCTCCTACTTAACCAACCTACCGTAGTAGTTGAGTTACTTGTACTCAAACGCGTTTGAGTCCCTCTATCACTTCCTGTCCCTTCGGACCACACGACGTCAGGTACCCCAGTGTCTCAACCTGTACTGAATCGATGACTTGTTGTTGTTACATGTTCGAGACCAACAAAGAGGTCCAATGGTATATTAGATCATTTAGGTGATGACCCCTATATATATATATACTTTTGACATTGAATTTTATTATGTACGTAGGGTTACAAGTATCGTGGTAATAAATATCATCGGTTCTGTATCTTGGTTGGACTCACAGGCAGTCATCTGTTGACCTAATCCTTCTACACCGTATATATACTTATAATGAGTCGGTATTTTTCTTCCTTTATTGTGGTAAACAAAGTTACACCTACCTAGATCTATTGTAATACAAATCACTTTATTCAATCTCTTTCTGTTTACCACATACTATAATGAATGTACACATAAGATTTTTTTATTATGTTTACTTAGATATATGTTTTGTCTTTGTCTAAGTATCTACATCTTTTGTTTAAAACCAATAGTTTCCCCTTTTTCCTTCACTCCTTCCTGTTAAATCCTCATACTTCAATTGTCTACGATTGATATATTTTCACCATTTGTTGTTCTTAAGTGACATATCGTATCCCTTAATATAGGTTATAGAACATTATTAGATATTACCTTATGTTCGACGTTTTTTTAGTGGTTTTGTTTAGTGATACGACATACGGACTTTGATTGTGTAACATTTAGTTGACACGAAGTTAAATTTTTTTTTGGTTTTGATGGGACAAAGATGAGTGAAACTTACTTTGTGTACGAAGAATGGTTTTAAATCGTTGAATAAAGAAGTACTTTACCAAGGGATGAAGAACATAAAATAATCTCAGGTCTTAAGACTTTCTTTAACTCAACCTTTTTAAAACGGTCGAAACAGTAACTAAAACTCCACAGTCACAAAATTTCAAAGAGAAGGACGGTAAAAGGAGGGAATTGTGTACTTACCTTGTTTGTAATAAATAATGGATATATGATTATTTATACGGTGTCTTCATACAAAAACATAAGAATTATTTACGTACCATTGAAAGAATATTATATTAAATAGGGTAATATGATGAATTTCTGTAAAATTTAAAGGAGTAACTTAATATTTAAGGGTAAGAGACTCGTTATCTTTTACAAAGGGAAAAAACCGAATAAAAGTAACTTAAGTAAAGGTTACCTCCTTAAGACTGATTCTCTCTCATTTAAAATTTATGTTAAAAGTTTATGACCAGACTATCGTAAATTATGGACTTATCGTCTTCAATAAAGATCAATTTGGTACAAACGTTCCCTCTAATTAACTTCCAAACATAGAATAATATCATCTCAAAAGAAAGAAAGAAAATAGAATTAACTAACCATTAAGACTAACTGTGATTTTCAGATACTTACAAGATACAAGAGACAGAAAAGTGTATAATGTTTTGACCTAAGAGTTCTGTATTAATAAATACGAATAATAAACATCCAAAATTATATACATATATAAAGTGAGGGATAAATAAAAGTTATTATTTAAATTTTTAATTTATTTGTAAATTTATCAACTCCACCAGTTTATAGGAAAATGAAACTTTAAATAAAATAGTAAAAAATCACTATTTCAAGAGGACGAAAGAACCTAAATAAACTATGAAATAAAAAGAAAAAAAGATATAATTAAAAAGTCAATATTTCTCCGATAACGGGCAAAGGTGTATAATAAATAAATAGGTTTATATATATATATATATAAGAAAGATGAATCATAGAACTTTATACAAGTAAAAAGACTCCCACTACTTCTTACTGGGTTCTAATTGATGTATTTTTAGAAACTTTTATAATTGTTACTTTTTACTCATATTTTGGACCACCGAGTCTCCAATTTCACAGACGGACGTTACGCCCTCTGGACCCAAACTAGGGATCCAACCCTTCTAGGGGACCTCTTCCTTTACCGTTGGGTGAGGTCAAAAGAACGGACCTCTTAGGGTGACTCCCTCCTCGGGCCATCCGATGCCAGGTGCTCCAACGTTTCTCAGTCTGTGCTGACTCGATGAAATGAAATTCGATTTTATTACGCTGACTTGACTTGACTTACAATCTTGACAGTTTTACGAAATTCACAAAAGATAAGGTGGTTCTCATTTTAATAAAACTCTTATACTTAAAATATATTTACTCTTATTAAGTAACTAATCATAAACAGTCAAGTCAAGTCAGCGAGTCAGCACAGGCTGGGAAACTCTGGGGTGCTTAGCGTCGTGCAGTCCGGAGGGACAGGTAGTGGTTGAGGGTCTCAAGTGAGTCTGAGTGCAGGTAGCTCAGTCACTACGGTAGGTCGGTAGAGTAGGAGACAGTAGGGGAAGAGGAGGACGGGGGTTAGGGAGGGTCTTAGTCGCAGAAAAGGGGACTCAGTTGAGAAACGTACTCCACCGGTTTCATGACCTCAAAGTCGAAATCGTGGTAAGGAAGGTTTCTTTAGGGTCCCAACTAGAGGAAGTCTTACCTGTCCAACCTAGAGGAACGTCAGGTTCCCTGAGAGTTCTCAGAAGAGGTTGTGGTGTCAAGTTTTCGACAGAGAATATGTGNGAGGTTGTGGTGTCAAGTTTTCGTAGTTAAGAAGTCCCGAGTCGGAAGAAGTGTCAGGTTGAGAGTGTAGGTATGTACTGATGACCTTTTCGGTATCGGAACTGATCTGTCTGGAACCAGCCGTTTCATTACAGAGACGAAAACTTATACGATAGATCCAACGAGTATTGAAAAGAAGTTCCTCATTCGCAGAAAATTAAAGTACCGACGTCAGTGGTAGACGTCACTAAAACCTCGGGGGGTTTTATTTCAGACTGTGACAAAGGTGACAAAGAGGTAGATAAAGAGTACCTCATAAACGTCCAAAAAAAAAAAAAAAAAAAAATCACTGATATCGACTAATTTTAATAAACCCTTAATTGGGGTACCTGACTTCGGATGGTCCAAGAAGGAAGGTACCCTAAAAGGTCCGTTCTCATGACCTCACCCAACGGTAACGGAAGAAGGTATTTATTTACTACTCTTGACACTTTTGACACGTACGTGGTATATCACTACTTTTTATAATGAATGAGAGACAGATCAGTTCCGATACTCAAAAAGGACACTAGTACATACCTATACTCTCAACCTGACACTTCTTCCGACTCGGGACTTCTTAACTACGAAAACTTGACACCACAACCCTCTTCTGAGAACTCTCAGGGAACCTGACGTTCCTCTAGGTTGGTCAGGTAAGACTTCCTCTAGTNCTTCCTTACTACGATTTCGACTTTGAGGTCATGAAACCGGTGGAGTACTTTTCTCAACTGAGTAACCTTTTCTGAGACTACGACCCTCCCTAACCCCCGTCCTCTTCTTCCCCTGCTGTCTCCTACTCTACCGACCTACCGTAGTGCCTGAGCTACTTGCACTCAGATTCACTTGAGACCCTCTACCACTACCTGTCCCTCCGAACCGCACGACACTAAGTACCCCAGCGTTTCTCAGTCTGTGATGACTCGCTGACTTGACTTGACTTGATCTTACCTTTCTCAAGTATTTCTCTGTAGTGTTCACAGATATTTATTATCAAGGTTTTACCGTACATTTTACATTTATATTTTACTTACATTTTACATTATTTCGGGTGACCTTTATTAATTTTCGTGAACTTCGATGAAAAATTTTTATTTTGTTATTTACTACATAAGTTCATACAGACGCTGTTTCGTTCCCAACTCATTTTGACCGGAAATCACTTTTATACAATCCATAGAACACATTAAGTTCCATTCTAGACACTGTACGGGTTAGATCTCTACTATGTCTCGATTTAACTCGTCGTCATTCTGTCAAAGGACACACCGATGTAGGTCTCGTGAGAATGAGAACTTAAGACGAGAGTGGACAGTCTCAGAGAGTATGTTGTCCGTTTCCGTAATAATCGGACACATAAAGAAAAGAACCGAATAAAAGACCCGAGAACTACTAGTTTTAAGAATTTAAGTTTGACGACACTATTTTCTATTCTAAAGAAGAAGGCTCCTATATATGTGTCTGAGACGTTTTCAAGTCTGCGACAGAAGATTTTTAGTCCATAAACAATTAAAGGGTCTAAAGATAACAAAGAGTTGTACATAAAAACCTTAAAACTCCCTTAAACCTAGTTTCTTTGACTTCAATATCTACGTTTTTGTTTGAACATATAGTTATATATCTATACAAAAATTTTATTATTATATTAAAATATACTAATATATATTAAAATTTAGTATATATATACGTGTAAATATATAGAGATATTTATAGTAAACCTTCTTTTCCTTTATTTTCACACTCACTGTCTCACCCCTTTCTCTTGTCTCTTCTTTCCTTCCCTCTTTCTTAACTTCTTTTCTCACTACGATATTCTCTTTAGTCTACTCAACCTTATTCCTTCACTAAAATTAATAATAGATTAAAATCATTAAAGTGATTATGATAAATTATACTGTAATAATAATAATGACTATGATAAATTAAAGTGTAAAATACTATGGAACTGTAATAATTAACCATATTTAAACTCCAAATCTCTTTTATTTACTCCTTTATATTTTAAGATGGTCCCATTTCGTAATAATCTGTATTAATTTGATACGTATTTAACCTATATAATAGGAAATCATTCCCGTATTTTTAAAAAGTGTTTCTAAGGATACTTTAAAAGATTTTACAAATTAGTACTTTTTATAAAAAGTTTAAAAAAGTTTAATTTCAAATTATGTGTGAATGAAAAATATGAAGTATATATTTAGATTATTTGTTAATGTCGTCATTGTTTCCAATTATTCTACACAGTTCTTTAAACTACATACCGTTTTGTTTGTGTTATAACATCTCATTATTTGGAGGTTAATTTTATTTATTTAAATATAATTTTTATACAACCCCTCTGTAATTACTTTCTATTCCATTTTCCTCTATTGATTAACCTACCACTGTTCACTTTTTATTACTCTTTTTTTACCTTTTTCTACTTAACAATAACCTCCTAGACCTTTAAAATAATTTCCACCATCTTAAACCAGATGTCTAAGTAATACTCGTTTATCTCCTCCTTTTACATGAACTCTTCCTTCTTAAGCTCGTTTTGTAACTTTGACCTCTGCACGAACACCATACAACTCTTTCTTGTTTGCACAGTCACCTTAATACCCCTTTTACTTTTATCTAACTCAACTTTCTACTCTGATCTTTCTTTCGTCCCTGTCCACTTTGACTTTCTTACCTTTACGGTTCGATATTCCTATTTAAAATCAGCTTTCTTAAGTCATTTCCGTAGTCTAGTAGAAAACGTAAAAATGAATATTTATTTACTATAATTGTCTAAACGTTAACACTTATCCGTTATAAATTTTCCGGTTTTTATTATATGGTATCGTTGATGAAACGTATACACGATTCAGCGAGTCGACACAGGTTGAGAAACACTGGGGTACCTGATGTCGAGGGGTCCTAGGAGACAGGTCCCCTAAAAGGGTCGTTCTTATGACATCACCCAACGGTAAAGTCGGAGGTTTCCTAGAAGGACTGGGTCCCTAATCTGGACGAAGAGGACGTAACCGTCCACCTAAGAAATGGTGACTCGGTGAACTCTTCAGGATGGTTGAGTAATTCATTGTCAATTTTTAATTATAAAGAAGTAAGAATTTTATAAAAGTATAAACATTAACATAAGATTAGTTAGGTATCAATAAGTTTAAGTAAGGGTTATAGTAAAATAAGTTACGGTTAAAATGAATACCTAAAGTGTTAAATGTACTTAAATTTTACATTAAAAACCAAGTAAAAGAACATAGAGACGGAAAGTCATTACTCACTTCTTCGACATTGAATGAGGCTAAACGATAAAGTTGGTAGCAGAGTCGGTGTCTTCTCCGTTTCTGAACTTTGATGGTTCTCTTTTCCAGAAAGTACAAAAGATGAATTTTTATATGCCTTAATAAGTAATAGTCCGAGTATACGTGTGTGTGTACTCGATTTAAAAAAAGAGAATGATTTGTTCCTTTTATTCACGAAAACTCCCTTCTGATATAAAAAGGGGTACTCTCAGTAGTGACATTGATACAACATTTGTATTATAGTCGTAAAAATCTTACTCACTTTACAAACTCCTAGCTTTGTACAACAAATAGTAAAAGATAGTAAATTCTATAGTTGTGATATATCATCCTATAAACTCTTTATCTCTTCACTCGTTTACTTCTCTATTAAAGAAATAAGTTTGTGTCAACGACACTAAATCCCTGATAAAAAGAACAAAAGGACCAAACACATAAACGACCGTATCACACAAGTTTCATATGAAAGAGTTCCGGTACGAAGAACTATGTGTTTGTGGTTACAATAATGAAATGACCACGTATACTAATATACCTCAAGCTTCTATATAGAAGGATAGTAAATTTTAAACGAAAGTAAACATGAAAAGGACAACGATTAAACGTCAGAAGTATACAAAATTTAGTTATACACCTTACTAATCTTCACTCGACACATAGTCACACGATCAAGATAAAATAGAATGTATTTTGCCTATAAGTTATGAAACCGATTCTACATAATAAAATTGTTCCTGAAGTTAACTAATAAAGGTCAAAAAAATCTAACAATTAATGATGTCATACCAAATACTATATGTCTAAGTGGTACTCCAATTACTTCTTCATAAAAATTTAAAACGAATTATATAACAATTGTTTAAAAATTTCTGGGGAATTATAGATTATGTGAGACGAAAATATCTAAGTCTTTAACAAAAGAAAAATTTTAAGACTACTTGTTAAGTAGAATGGTCACAGATATGAAGAATAGTTACGTCAATGATTATCTAAACATACCCCTTTAGATGACCAAACCCTTTTGAAATAATTACTATAATAATTAACATACATACACGTATTCATACATATTTTACTGTATGAAGTGGTGTCAAGTATAAAACGGTACCTAGTTTATCTTACTGAATCTCAGTAATAGTACAGAAAATTTTAAATAAAAATGGATTGTTTCGAAGAATCTAAAAGTGACACTTTCTCAAGAAAGTGTCTACCTTTAGTTAATGGTTTTTTGAGGTGTTCCATTCAAAGTACGAATATGGGTTATATTTTTATATTTGTCTCTGTACTACCAATTTACAAGACCTCTAATCTCATACATTAACTACCTTTAGTTAAAAATCGACTTTTCTGGGTTTGGAAAAGAAGAAGACTACTGTTGTCCACCTAAAAGACAGGGAAGGAGACCCCGTACATAGGACATAACCACCTAAAATACACACTCCTTCAAAGAAGAGAGACGGGGTCGATTCCAGAAGACGAAACATGTTAAAGTCCTAAACCCCTTCTTCGACCAAAAGACAGAGAAGAGATCTTCGTCTACCGAAAGCGGATGACAGTTACGTCCCATATCCCACCCGAACAAAAAATCATCGATTCAACACAGACTAAGAAGCGCTGGAGTACCCGACATCGAGAGGTCCGAAGGGACACGAAGTGATGGAAGACCTCAAACGAGTTTGAGTGCAGATAACTCAATCACTACGGTAGGTTGGTAGAGTAGGAGACAACATGGGAAGAGGAGGACGGAAATCAGAAAGGGTCGTAGTCCCAGAAAAGGTTACACAGATGAGAAACGTAGTTCACCGGTTTCATAACTTTGAAGTCGAAGTAGTAGTCAGGAAGGTTACGTATAACTAAAGGAAATCTTAACTAACCAAACTAGCGGAACGACAGACTCCCTGAGAGTTTTCAAAAGAGGTAGTGGTGTTAAACTTTCGTAGTCAAGTATCAGGAAGTCGGAAGAAACACCAGGTTGAGTGTATAGGTATGCTGATGACCTTTTTGGTATCGAAACTGATCTACCTGGAAACAGCCGTTTCATTACGGAGACGAAAAATTATGTGATAGATCCAAACAGTATCGAAATATCCAAAGAGTCCTCCATCCATTCCACTAGACCATAAGGATAGAGAAATTCTTAAAAGATGTCAAACAACACTAAGTATGTCAGTTTCCAAAATCAAATCAGTTACTTCGTCTTCATCTACAAAAAGACCTTGTGGAAACGAAAAAGATACTATGTTGTCTATAACCGTCAAACTAGAGACTAAGGAGACGGAATTTCAGACGAAAATCGGAACTTCTAAACAACTTTGAGAAGTGAGAGTATACCGACGGTGAAAAGGAGGATACGAAACGGTTTCCACTTCATCTCAAACGTACGACAGAAAGGCATTTCAGCCCCGAAATAGAGAAATCTTAAGTCTAGTGGACTAGTGAAATAGTCAAGTCGACGGAGTAAGGGAGTTATACTCAATACTAAAACATCTAACGGAAGGAAAAGAGATAAAAATCCTACACTCGATGTAACGACATCTCAAACGACGTGGATTTTGTCTTCGTCTTGAGACTTATTTGTAAATCGTAACTACAATGTTCTACATAAGTAGAGAAAGATATATCTAGTGGGATAAGGTGTAAGAAGTACCTTTATACAACGACACAAAGACACCTAGTAAACGGACCCCGAAGAAGACAGACAACCTATGAACCAGTGACTCACACTCAGTTTTATACTTTATAAAGTAATAAGTGTATCACTTTATACAACTTCTATTATGTAGTAAAACTAGTCGAGATAAAGAATTGTTTCATTTATAAGAGACGTGTTTTCAATTAAAGAATCTCTGTATATTTTTACAGGTAAACATTCGTATAGCTCTTGTAATGTATGACGGAATGACAAACAAGAGTACAAAGGAAATGGTCTTTATGGAAATTAAAAAAAAAGAGACACTTTTTCGAAAGAATGTGACAATAGTCTTGTTATAAAGAAAGAAGAAACTAAATACCGACACATTTGAACAACATACACATGATATTAAGTTAAAATACTACTACTGAAATAATGTAAATTCAAGAAACTTCATTTATTACGAAGTAAGTAGTAAAAACAATCGAGACTTAAATCGTGTTACAAAATGGATATTTTTACACAGTGTAAAAAGAAAAACTCAAATTTTGACTAGAAAGACTCAAGAGAAGTCACTTATTTTTCGGTAAAGTTGGTCTTCCTACAGGTCCTTTATCGAGGAGGTTGTTCCTTTGTTTATTTTGTCCATTAAAACCTACTCAGGGACTCAGTATTAAAATAAACGTTCACTATTCTCTGTTAATTGAAAACAAATTACGTACATTGACCTATACACATTTATACATATACAGTTTAGATAATTCTGAGTTTACTACTACCGTGATAATTTACTGTTGGACTTCAATTTATTTTATAAAGGTGTTCCATAGTAGTAAAACCCCGAGTAGATATACTAAAGTAAATACATAAAGAATAACAGAATAAAAACTTTGAATGTCGAAAAATTTCTATTAATATATGTATAAAATAAAAGTACACTTTTGTTTCTTATAATACAACTATTAAAATTATCAGTATATGTGACCTATCCGAAGGACTGTGTAAAGATTAAAACAGTAATTTTTAATAAAGAATTATATGTCGAATACTGAGATGAGATTTACAAAAGTTACTTGACTCAATAATTGAATTCTATTTAAATTGTGATTTAAATTCACGTGTGTTGGATATTACATTTTTATTTTTTCACAAAAAGGAACATCTACCATCTAAACGATACAGTTGGATGTCTACACTAAACGTGACTACCTTTATTAAGTCAATATAAAATTTAAAAATTATCAAACCTTTATGGTATGAACAAGTTCGTTGACCGTAGTCATACCTCTTTTGACGATGATAAAAAGTTCTTTGTAAAAAGGAACCTTTCTTACAGTGGTAATAACGTGATTAAATGTAAGACTTAAAGAATTCAACTTATGACTTCTTCTCTACCATTCCTGTTCTAAAACAAAATATTTAAAACCATAGTCTTTTAAAATCCTACTGTTGTTAGTGATTCCAAAACATAAGAAGACTTAATGAAAGGTATGATATCAGTGGTCTGAGACGTTAAACATTAAAACTTACACATGAACTCATTTTGGACTCACCAAAAGGAGATCGTGAACCCCATTTCAGATTCATTTTACATCTGTTCTAGTGAACATCAGACTAAAGACGGACAAAGAGATAGAAGAAGACAACAAGCCCTGTGAGGTAGTGTGACAAGATTCCTTTCACACGGTACCAGAGGTTGACATAACTTCAATAACTCTAACTAGTACCAGGGGAATACGAGAAAATACAGGAACAAGACAAATGGACACTGTTTAAAATAAAGGAGATGGAGGATAGGGTTTGATAGTAGAGAGTCAATTATGTAGAACAAAATTCTAAAATCGAATGATTTGCTAGGTGAACCTTTTGTAGGAATCAAGTGATTTTATACAAATTTAAGGGACAATTAATAAAGAGAGGAAGTTAGGACATAAAGACAAGAAGATGGTACACAGTGATGACGAATAATGTATTCAGTTACTTATAATAAGTAAAAAAGTCACGGATTAAACTCGTTGATGTCAAAATTCTAAAATACGAATGAAAATGTTGAGTATTGAATTCTTTTACTGATCTTATTTTATACATGGTTTTTTTATGAGTCACTGATTCAATAATCGAGACTCGTAGGTCCAATACCAACTTCTCAAATCCCAATTAGGGAGGTCTAAGAAAGTTATATTTCTTCTCTCTTAGGTTTCTCTTCATTTTATACGTATAAATTTGATAATATAAGGAGAAAACGTTCTTTTCAAGGTGACAAAATAAATGAAAGGAGAAAGAGAGACGTCTTAAAATATTATTTTAACAGTTTTTACGTTACACCAAACGTTTTTCTTTTCAAAAGCTAATCAAATATGATGTTGTTATTTGTTGACTTGACCCAAACCGATCTACTATGTTTTGAATGGGACTTGTTCATTCAGAGAACGACAAAATTTTAAAGTCATGCTTTTTTATAATAAAAGAAGGTATATCCTTATAAATTACACCTAGACCCATCGTAAATATTGTCTGCGTGGACATTCTTTAGTTATTCATTTTCTATCCTTTCTACCTTTCGTTCCGCATTTTATGAATCATTGTATGATTTATGATATGATTCAATTTATACAAGGAAAGTTTCGAGTAACTTTAACGAATAACTTCATATTAATAAAACGTCAAATTATTTTCCGTTAACTTATTTATTTAAACGTATTCTAATGTTTCACTCATACGAAGTCTAAACAGTGAAATTAAAGTCACATCAAACAGACTGACTTTCTACACGTACATAACTTTAAAAGAATTTTACACGAGAGATTAAGAGATCCTGAGTGGATCACATGAAACATATCAAACGACAGTATTTTTTTAGTGATGTTTGACCCATCGAATTGTGTTGTCTTTAAATAAGAGAGTTCGTCTCCCTTGTCTCCAAACTTTAGTTCTAGAACTATCTTAACCAAGAAATGACCTTTCTAGGAAACAGACTTCCTCGAACGATTTGAAAAGGTCTCTCTTTCGATTGACAACAACTACTAATTTTGTTAAAAAACAAGACATTTATGACACCTTGAACAAATATTTTTACAATGACATATTTTCTTTATGTAATTTAAAAGTACTTTTATGTTCTATAAGACGGTTAGGAACCGTATTAAATTTCTGTTCAGTCGGGAGACATAGACACCCAAGACTTAAGAGTTCAAGTTAGTTGGTACATCTGTGTCTCCTGACGGACCCTAAACTCGTAGACACCTGATACTATACAACCCCTAAGATCTTCTTAGAGGGGTGAGAGGTGTAGGACCCATGTTTCTCTTTTGACAGATATCGAGGTTGAAGGAAACGAGGAAGAGACGTAGAGAGACACATACAACGAGAGGGTATTCCTATAAGAATAACCTAAATCCCATTTTGGGTTATACCAAAGTAGTACTGTCTTCAGTAAAAGAAGATAAAAATTAAATAAATAAATAATTTTAAATTTTTGTTTAGATAAATAAAAATTAATTCCTATTAACGAAATGTCTTAAAAAGACAGTTTGGAGATGTACTTAGTCGGTATCCATATGTATATAGGGGAGGGAGAACTTCGAGGGAGGGTAGTGGGACGGGTAGCGTGGGGAGATCCAACTATGTCTCTGGGACAAACTCAAGGGATTCTGTATGTCGTTTAAGGGTACCCGATAGATAAAAGGTATACCATTACATTCAAAGGTACAATGAGAAAGGTATGTAGAGTGGGAGAGGAGGTGAGAGGGGTACAGACATTCAGACAAGAAATACAGACAAAGAGGTAACGACGGGACGTTTATTTAAGAAGTCATGATAGAAAGATCTAAGACATATATACACAATCATACTTTATAAATAGAAAGACAAAGACCGAATGATGTGAGACATATTATCCGAGATCCAAACAGGTGGAGTAATCTTACCTGAGTTTACGTAAAGAAATACCGACTCATTATAAGGTAACACATATACATGGTGATGAAATAGGTGAATAGACAACTACCTGTAGATCCAACGAAGGTACAAGATCGGTAACATTTATCACGACATCACTTATAACCCCATGTACACAGAAAAAGTTAAAACCAAAGGAGTCCCATATACGGATCCTCACCCTTCCGTCCCAGTATACCACCAAAATATAGATCAAAAATTTCCTTTGAGGTATGGCGGAAAGTATTACCGACATAGTTAAATGTGAGGGTGGTTGTCCCGTTCTTGAAAGGAAAAGAAGTGTAGGAGAGGTCGTCAATAATAACCATCTGAAAAACTACTACCGATAAGACTGGTCACATTCCACTATAGAGTAACATCAAAACCAAACGTAAAGAGATTATTATTCACTACAACTCGTAGAAAAGTACACAAACAATCGGTAGAGATCCAGAAGAAACCTTTTTACAGATAAATCCAGAAAAAGGGTGAAAAACTAACCCAACAAACAAAAAGACCATAACTCAACATACACAACGAACATATGAAACCTTTAATTAGTAAACAGTCAACAAGGTAAACGATAATAAAAGAGGGTAAAACTCCCAATAGAAAAGTGGAACAAATATTAAAGGAAAACGACACGTTTAGAAAATTCAAATTAGTCCAAGGTGAACAAATGAAAACAAAATCAAAGGTAATAAGATCTTCCACTCAGTATCTCCTAAAATGAAACTAAATACAGTAGCTCATAAGACGGATACAAAAGGAGATTGTCAAAATATCAAAGACCAGAATGTAAATCAGGAAATTGGGTAAAAATTCTACGTTTTTGGTAGTTGTTTTAAGATCGTTTGTCTTAGGTTGTTGTGTAATTTTTCTAGTATGTGGAACTCGTTCAAACCAAATAAAGTCCCTACGTTCCTAAGAAGTTATATGTGTTTAGTTAGTTATACTATGTGGTACAACTGTTTAACTTTTTATTTTTGGCATATTATTAGAGTTATCTACATCTTTTTCGGAAACTGTTTTAAATTGTGGGTAAATACTAATTTTGAGAAGTTTTCTACCCACATCTTCCTTGGACGGAGTTACATCATTTCTGGTATATACTATTCGAGTATCTTTTGTATTGAGAGTTACCACTTTTTGACACTCGTAAGGAGGATTCTAGTCCTTATTCTGTTCCCACAGGTGAGAGTGGTGATAATAAGTTGAATCAAAACCTTCAGGATTGATATCGTTAGTCTCTTCTTTTTCTTTATTTTTCTTAGGTCTAGTCTTTTCTTCGTTTCGAGAGTGACAAACGTCTACTGTACTATAATATGTATCTTTCAGGATTTCTATGATAGTCATTTAATAATCTCGATTAGTCACTTAAATCTTTTCAGTGTCCTATGTTTTAGTTATGTGTCTTTAGTGAATGCAAGAATATATGATTGTTATTTTCAGCCTTTGTCTTTAATTCCTTAGTTAGGGTAAGTGTTAACGTTGTTTTTCTTAATTTATAGATCTTTATTTGGATGGGTTCCTACCTGTCCCTCCGGACCGTACGACACCAAGTACCCCAGTGTTTCTCAGTCTGTGCTGACTCGTTGACTTGACTTGATTTGACTTCCTCTGTTTTCTTGACATATGTCTTTTAATATTCTGTGACTACTTTATTTAGTTTCTACTGTATTTATCTACCTCCCTATAAGGTACAAGGACCCATCTTTCTTAGTTATAACACTTTTACTGATATAACGGTTCACGTTATATGTCTAAGTCACACTAGGGATATTTTAATGGTTACCATAAAAAGTCTCTTGATCTTGTTTTTTAAAGTGTCAAGTATGCCTTTGTGTTTTTTGGGGTTTATCGGTTTCATCAGAACTCTTTCTTCTTACTTCGACCTCCTTAGTTGGAAGGTCTGAACTCTAATATGATGTTTCGATGTCAGTAGTTCTGTCATATTATGACCGTGTTTTTGTCTTTGTATCCGGTTGTCTTGTTCTGTCTTTCGGGTCTTTATTTAGGTACGTGGATACCCATAGAATAAAAACTGTTTCCTCCGTTCTTATATGTTATCCCATTTCTACTGGAAAAGTTATTCACTACGACCCTTTTGACCTATCGATGTACATTTTCTTACTTTAATATTGTGAAGGATTGTGGTACGTGTCATTGGAGTCTATACGTCTACTGTGGTGGGAATACCGTCTTTCACTTCTCCTTGATTTGTCAGAGAACTACTTTCACTTTCTCCTCTCCCTTTTTCAACCGAATTTCGAGTTGTCAGTCTTTTGCTTCTAGTACCGTAGACCAGGGTAGTGAAGTACCCTTTATCTACCTTTTCGTCACCTTTGTCACAGTCTGAAAAATAAAGACCCGAGGTTTTAGTGAGGTCTACCACTGACGTCGGTACTTTAATTTTCTGTGAATGAGGAACCTTTCTTTCGATACTGGTTGGATCTATCGTATAACTTTTCGTCTCTGTAATGAAACGGTTGTTCCCAGGCAGATCAGTTCCGATACCAAAAAGGTCATCAGTACCTACTCTACACTCTTAACCTAACACTTCTTTCGACTCGTGACTTCTTAACTACGAAAACTTGACGCCACAACCTCTTCTGAGAACTCTCAGGGAACCTGACGTTCCTCTAGGTTGATCAGGTAAGACTTCCTCTAATCGGGACCCACAAGAAACCATCATTACTACGATTGCGACTTTGAGGCTGTGGAACCGGTGGAGTACACTTCTCAACTGAGTAACCTTTTATGAGGCTACGACCCTCCCTAACTCCCGTCCTCCTTTTCCCCTGCTATCTCCTACTCTACCGACCTACCTTAGTGGCTGAGCTACCTACACTCAAACTCACTTGAGGTCCTCAACCACTACCTGTCCCTCCGGACGCACGACGTCAAGTACCCCAACGTTTCTCAGCCTGTACTGACTCGCTGACTTGACTTGACTTGTGGTATGTATTTCTATTTGAGTTTTACCTAATTTCTGGATTTACAAGTCAAGTCAAGTCAGTGAGTCAACACAGGCTGAACAACGTAGGGGTACTTGACGTCGTGCGGTTGCAAGGACAGGTAGTAGTTGAGGGCCTCAGGTGGGTTTGGGTACAGGTAACTCAGTCACTGCGGTAGGTTGGTAGAATAGGAGACAGTAGGGGAAGAGGAGGACGGGAGTAAGAAAGGGTCGTAGTCCCAGAAAAGTTTACTTAGTCGAGAAGCGTAGTCCACCGGTTTCATAGCCTCAAAGTCGATGTTGTAGTCAGGAAGGTTACTTGTGGGTCCTGACTAGAGGAAATCCTACCTGACTAACCTAGAGGAACGTCAAGTTCCCTGAGAGTTTTCAGAAGAAATTGTGGTGTCAAGTTTTCGTAGTTAAGAAGACGTGAGTCGAAAGAAATATCAGGTTGAGAGTGTACGTTTGTACTGGTGACCTTTTTGGTATCGGAACTGATCTGTCTGGAACCAACCGTTTCATTACAGAGATGAAAAATTATACGACAGATCCTACCAGTATCGAAAGGAAGGTTCCTCATCACAGAAAATTAAAGTACCGACGTTAGTGATAGACGTCACTAAAACCTCGGGTCTTTATTTTTCAGTCGGTGGCAAAGGTGACAAAGGGGTAGATAAACGGTACTTCGTTACCCTGGCCTACGGTAATACAATCAAAAGACTGACAACTCGAAATTCGGTTGAAAAAGTGAGAGGAGAAAGTGAAAGTAGTTCTCCGAGAAATCAAGAAGTGAAAGACGGTATTCCCACCACAGTAGACGTATAGACTATAATAACTATAAAGAGGACCGTTAGAACTAGGGTCGAACACGAAAGAGGTTGAGTCGCAAAGAGTACTACATGAGACGTATATTCAATTTATTCATCCCACTGTTATATGTCGGAATTACATGAGGAAAAGGATAAACTTTGGTCAGACAATAAGGTACAGGTCAGGATTGACAACAAAGAACTGGACGTATGTTTAAAGAGTCCTCCGTTCAGTCCACCAGACCGTAAGGGTAGAGCAAGTCTTAAAAGGTGGCAAATAACACTAGGTGTGTCAGTTTCCGAAACCGTATCAGTTATTTCGTCTTTATCAACAAAAAGACCTTGAGAGAACGAAAAAGGTACTAGGTCACTTACAACCGTTAAACTAGAGACCAAGAAGACAGAAAAGATTTTGGTCGAACTTGTAGACCTTCAAGTGCCGATTGTATAATGACTTCGGACCGAACCTTTTAAAACTCGTAATGAAATCGTCGTGTACTTTACTCACGTTAACACGTCATCAAACTCGTAAGAAACCGTAACGGAAAGAAACCCTAACCTTACTTTCGACTGGAAAAGGTCAGGATACCGATGACGACTCAAAAGGTATAAACGACCGTATCACTCACGTCGTGAAAGTGTCGTAGTAGAAAGTTCTAAACTTTATCGAGTTGATCTTAAGGTAGTGGAGGTGATCGAAACAGGTATCACTACGAAGGATTCCGGGTGAACAGAAGTGTAAGGTCTTACAGCCCGAGATCCACTCACTAGAGTCGTAGTACTAATAGACCCAGTACTTCCAGAAAAAAATATCAAGAAGACAAATAAGAACGGTGTAGAAGAATTATAGAAGACGAAGACAATCCAGGGATGGTAAAGATAGGAAATAACTCGGGTAGAAACGTACTTTACAAGGGAACCATAGAGAGTAAAAGAACTTCTCTATAGATCAGAAAAGGTAAGACAACAAAAGAAGATAAAGAAACGTAACTAGCGACTCCTTCCTAAAGAATAGAGAGGAAGGGTAAGAAACCTTGAGACGTAAGTTTACCCATATAGAAGGAAAAGGGGAAACGAAAAGTGAATGGAAGAAAAGTGTCGATAAAAATTCCAGAGGAGTCTGTCGGAAAAACGAAAAAACGTAAAGAAAAAGAAACCCTACAAGAACTAAGGACAAAGGACATGTTACAGTACTTATCGATGTACATTTTCTTACTTTAATCTTGTGAAGGATTGTAGTATGTGTTTCTACTTGAGTTTTACCTAATTTCTGTATTTACATTTACGTACATAAAAAATTAACTTCCCCTAAACGAAATGTCTTAACAGAACCAAAGACGGTTTGTAGTTGTACTTAGTCAGTATCGATATGTTTACAGGGAAGGGAGAACTTGGAGGAAAGGTAGATGGAGGGGTAGGTATGGAGATATATAAACGTCTTGGGGTCAAATTTAAGGGACTCAGTATGTCGTTTAAGGGTAACCGATAGATAAAATTTATACCATTACATTCAAAGGTACAATGAGAGAGGTATGTAGGATGAGAGAGGAAAGAGGGACAGAGGGGCACAGGTATTCAGACAAAAGATACAAACACTGGAGTACTGTGATTAGAATTAACGTAGATGTTTTTTCGATAAAGGTTAATTCCTGTGTAAAACTTCAAGACACACCAGAATTTAAAATAACTACTTAAGATAAGTTGGAAACCGAACCTAGCACTGAGTCTACCATTTCTTAGAAGGACGTTACGTCCTCTGGACCTAAGTTAAGGACCCAGACCTTCTAGGGGACCTCTTCCTTTACCGTTTAGTGAGGTCACAAGAACGGACCTCTTAGGGTACCGGTCTCATCGGACCTTCCGATGTCAGGTACCCCAGTGTTTCTCAGTCTGTACTGACTTACTGATTATAAATAAGTTCGATGAAGGATGTGAGTTTTTTTCCTAAATATCCGGAGTTAAGGGTACTAAAGTAATCCCATAGACCTTCACCTCTATATTTTATATATGATCACGTGTATGTGTTAACACATTTTTGGTCAAATCGTTCTGGTACCCTTTATGACTTGACGGTCATGAGAACAAGGGGTCAAAATTCGAGGTGTCAAATTTTATATCATTCATTAACTATCACGTTCGAGAATTCACAGAACCTAACTACAGAACCGAGACGGTAATCCTAGTATCAGAAAATAGATTTGAAAGACGAAACCAAAGATAAGGTAAAAGATATTCTACACTACTTATTATCTTGGGTGTAGTATCGCATCAACACTTTTATGTCATTAATTAATTCGTACACTTTTTACATACCAAGAAATTCTTTTATTTCAATAGAGAGGAAGGAGGAGGAGAAAGGAGAGGATGGGGTCTAGAATTGTCATTTAATTACAGTTTATTTTAAAATTTATCCACTTAGATTAAATTTTTACACTAAAGTCCTGAAGGGACCATCAAGTCACCAATTCTGAGACACGAAGGTGACGTCCCGTATACCCAAACTAGGGACCAACCCCTTGATTCGACACACGGTACATCGAACGGATTTTAATTTTTATTATTTTTATATTTTCATTTATTTTATTTTAGATTTAATTTTATAATAAAGATGGTATTTTATAATATTGATTTTATACGTTCTAAAGAAGATTATATAGGTAAAAATTGTCTGTACTAAAAGATTGTATTAAACACAATTTAATTTTAAAACCTAAATGAATTTTAAGACTCACTAATATATAAGTAAAGATTAACTACATTTACGTACGGGGAAAAATCCTTAATACACTATATAAAGAATTTTACAAATATTTAAAGAGACTAAGAGTGACTGTATAGGTTTATAAATTAGAAAATTTTGATAAAAGATCTGAATAATCATTTCTCCTTAGACTACAAACGAGACCCCATTTAAAAGGGTCCTCTCTTACTTAACAGTAATTACTAAGTACTGTTAAAAAAATGAGATATATATTATTTTACAAATGGTTTTGTGATTACATATTTGTTTTATATCATCTGGGGACACTTCTACCTTCTATGAAACTTTAATAGACTCCAGTTCTCTACTTTCAGTCTTAACTTCCGTAATAATTGTAGGGTTAAGATCTAAATTATAATTTAAAGTCTACTGTTTCATAAGTAATAAAATAATAATCTCTTGACCCTTTTACTACAAAGATGAAAAAATATTCATACAGTTTCATAATACTTAAATTTTTTCATGTTAACTATGTATTTCGTTAAAGTCTTGAATTACCTTTCATAAAACAAAAGATCCGAAGTTGAAGGTCCTGTACTCTTACGATTATTATTTACACGTGTGTATTTTATGCCGGTCTATTAACGACTTCTAACGGTATCATCACCAATAACATAGACATTCTTCTGTTATATAAGTCTAATCTATTTCACGGACTCTAAAAGGTCACTCTACTGAAGTTGATACATTTTTACACAAATCGATTTTTATCTACAGTAATTTGTAACTGCAGATATACAATAAGAAATTGAAATTAGGTATTAAACGTTGTCCTAACTATGTTATTTGTCATAAAATCATTGTAACCTATTGACGAAAAATTAAAGATTCAACACAAACTGAGAAAACACTGGGGTACCTGACACCAGACGGTCCGAGGAGACAGGGACCCTAAAGGGTCCGTTCTTATGACCTCACCCGACGGTAAAGGAAGAGGTCTCTAGAAGGACTGGGTGTTTAGTCTGAGTGCAGAGGACGTAAGGTTCGTGTAAGAAATGGTGACTGGGTGTCCCTTTCGAGTTGTAACCTATCATATCTCTTTTATTTCTTATACTCCCTTGTAATAACTCTATCTTCATACTTCCTTTAAGGAGATAATGACCCTTTCTCTATGATTTATTTAGTTCAAAATAAGTCCAGAAGGTCATGAAAGTTTTATTTAAAATAGTGAAATCGGAATACGAAAATTAAAATATATTTTGTGTTAAGAAAGAAACGGAATAATACCAGTAGATAGTCTCTTTATTTATCAATTCATTCTTCTGGGGCTACGACCCTTTTTAACTTCTATCCTTCTCTTTCTCTGTTGTCTCCTACTCTACCAACCTACCGTAGTGGTTGAGTTACCTGTACCTAAACCCACCTGAGGCTCTCAACCACTACCTGTCCCTCCGGACCGTACGACACCAAGTACCCAAGAGTTTCTCAGTCTGTACTGACTCACTGACTTGACTTGACTTCTTCTATTTTAACAGAGTATTTTACTTAGAGCTTCTTTTTAACGTAAAAACTATTCGATCTTTTATTACCAAATTTTCACCAATATCTCTCGGTCCTCTACAATTTTCACACAATTGGTGTTTTTAATAGTTATGTTACTTACTTTTACCTATCAGAGTCGATCTCACCTTATTTATCATAAATAAAGTAAGTTTTTGTTCTTAAAAAAAGGACAGTGACCAGTCCTGACTCAAAATTCCTGACTTCTAGGTGTAAACATGTTTAGTTTCTTGATACAGATGAAAGTATCTCGAAAGTTTGATTTGCTCTCCTGTCTATGTAACCATCTACGTATTACATTTATTTTATTCAAGAATCTTTCCCCCTTTTTATCACTTTTTCACTCTTTCATCAATAGTCTAATATTGTTTCTTAAACTAGATCTGACTCTTAAATCACTTCTTGAAGGACTATACCTCTCAACTCTTTATTTATTAAAATAAAAATTTTTTTCCTTTTCCTAGACCCTCAATTCTCATAAAGTCTCTGTTTTTTCTTTGTTGGTTTGACGTCCGCTTTACTAGTCGCACTGCCTTAGGGTCTCTACCTTCCCCTTTTGTCAAACTATATTAGGATCTCCTTCTTTTTTTTGGTCTTTTGTGTTTAGAAACTTTCGACACTCTTTAAGAACTGAAGAAATCCCATAAAAGTTAGAAATTTGAGTGGGTTCCAAACTCTCGGATGACATATCGTGTTCCTTGAGATAAGTTACGAGACACCATTGTTGGATTTACCCTTCCTTCAGGTTTTTTCTCCCCTATATATAAATACAAATCGACTTAATGAAACGACATGTCTCCTTTGATTGTGTTGTAACATTTCGTTGATATGAGGTTATTTTTAACTCAAAAATTTTTTCTATCTCGTCTCTTAGGTTTAGGTATGTGTTAGTGTTTGTTCCAACGATTTTGACGGTCTACTGTACCCGGTGTCTGTTTTTAATAATCTATGGATTCCTCGTGTTAAAGAGTTTTTTTATATGGTTTTATTTTAAAGATCAAGTATGTTTATATCACCGTGTTAAAATTATTATTAAAATTTTACCAATAAGATCCTTTCGGAGTCACTTTACTTCCTCCTATACCATTATATTGTCTGAGTTTTACATGTAAAGACGAAGGTCTATATTACATCTGTTTTTTTCAGTTTTGTCCTTTTCTTTCTGAAAATTTTTTAAAAAATTTATGTAAAAATTCCGTAATTTCCAGATGTCTTCCTAATGACACGAATCAACAAGTCAAACAGGGTGAGAAACATTGTGGTACTTGACATCGGATGTAAGAAGACAGGTACCCCTAAGAGGTCCGTTCTTATGATCTCACCCAACGGTACGGGAGGAGGTCCCCTAGAAGAGTTGTCTCCTTACCTTGGGTCTAGAAGGTGTAATTTAATCAAATTTAAGGTCTTATCCCTCCTAATCAATAGTTAAACAGTGACAACGATGACAAAAACACACACACCTAGTCTAGAACCGGTTTCGGCTGTCGGATGCTGGTTTCTTTCTCTTGGACTTTTCGAAAGTCACCAATGTATCTGATTTTACTGTTATAATCTCTAAACTTCTAGGAGTTTAACAGTGGAAAGGGTGTTCGGTAAACAATTTCAGACTCTATTTTGACTCTGTTCTGAAACTTTCAGTTTTCTAAGACTCCCCCCTTTTTTTCTCTTTGGAGGGTTTCAAAAGGATGACAAATCCTTCGTTTCTGATTGGTCATCTTTCTCAATATTTGACGGCCCTCAGTCGCACTCCCTAGGGCGGGTACCGTTTCCAGTACTTCTTCCTTCGGACTGTTTTGTGTTTCCGCCCCTAGTCCGAAGTCCTCAAGGGGGACCTTAAAGGACTCGTAGATTGGGGTTTTAGTCTCAGACGGACGAACTGATATAATACGAAAAGTGGATGAGAAGACTGTAATTGTCCCGCGATAGGGGGGGTGGTGGAAAAAAATCCCTTTTCAATTAAATCTCGAAAATCTATTATTCAGAGGACCCGTATTATTCTCACAAAGTTAGGTTTTTGGGGAGACTACCGAGAGATTGAACGGAATGGGTCTGAAAATGTTGATGTGTACACTAACAAATGTCGGGGGGTTGACACTCTCCGTGTCCTTCGGATTTTGAATTTCGGAAAGTTTCTCAATTTTCAATAATCTCATCACGACCACATCCTAAAGTAATAACCCGGTTACGAACAACGATTCAAGGGTATAGAGAATAGGTGACATGTGGACCCTCGTGTAAACAATTGTATCAATCTTACATTCTTTTTTGTTCACATTGGAACTTTGATTGGTGTAGTCTGAAAACTCGATTAACCAAGAAAGAAGCAACATTGAATGACGTGGAAACGAAGGACTTTTACATTGAAACAAACTATGAAAGACTCCGACTGTATCTAATCTTTATATTTCTTTTTTGTGAAGTTCCCTTTTATTCAAAAGACCAACTTGTCGGAAATAGTTTTCTCCCAGAATTTTACAAAGTGTCCGGAGGTTCCGGTCTTCTATCACATGTGTTGTAGCAAACACCCTTTCCATATTTTCAGGAAAATTTTTTATTTCAATAACCCGGAGCGAGTGGTTTCGTCGAACCAGTGGGGCACAGAAGAAAAGAGATAAAAGACCGACTTAAGGGTAGACCCCGCACCTCCGAACGGCACAGATGAATGAACGGGACTGAAGATTCTGGGTGCACTCTCCCTCGGGTTCCGCCCCGTGGGAGGTGACAAGTTTGCCCACGGCCACCGGATTGCATCTACCACGTTTGGAGAACAGAGCTCCAAAATAATCAAGAGGTGCATTGGGTTCAATAAGTCGGAGAAAAGAGGTGATTAAAAGGATGATGTGATAAGAAAGGATTAGATTAGAATATAAAGATTAATTTATTTAGAGAGGAGGGGCTGAGGCAGGTGGGAAGCTTAAGGGACCTAGGTGACCCCGACTTAGGGCCGTTATTTGTTTGTTTTTTGTCATATATCTTCGGTGCCTACCTCATCACTTGGTTCTAACCTCTGGACGTGGTTCCAGTGTGGACACTGTTACCCAGACCCTTATCGATTTTTTGTTCAATTTTTCGTTCAAACAGGAAATCATCTTCCTTCCGTATCGAAGTCTTGTGTGTGTGTATTTTTCTTAACCTCTAAAATGACAAATTTTCACCTCCACCCTACTGTTTCGACTTCTTATCATCTCAGAATTTGTAAATAAAATAAATAAAAACCAACATGACTCAGAAGTAACTACGTGTACCCGAAAGGGATCAACGTCTCTCACCCCCGATAACACATCAACGTCACGTGGTTGAAGAGTGACACCATCGAAGAGAACTCCACCTCGTGTCTTAAGTCCGTGTGTTCGAAGTCATCAGCATCGAACGTCCGAGATCTGACACCCGAGTTATCAACACCACGTGTCCGAGTCGACGAGGTCCCGTACACCTTAGAAGGACCTGGTCCCTAGTTTGGGCACAGGGGACTTAACCGTCCACCTAAGGATAGGTGACGTGGTGGTCCCTTCAGGTTCTTATCATCCTAGAGTGTATGTACTGACCATTCTGGGAGTTCTATAGATGGTTTTAAACTACGATACACATTATTCTATCATTCATTAACTTTACTTTTATTCTCTTCTTGACTGAAAGAGTATCTAATGTCTCTATTTTATTGACACTTTTACCTTCACAGTCAGTGAATCAATATAGGCTGAGAAACCCTGCGTTACCTGACATCGGGTGGTCCAAGGGGACAGGTACCCTAAGAGGTCCGTTCTTAAGACCTCACCCAACGGTAAGAGAAGAAATCCCGTAGAAGGATTGTGTCCCTAACTTGGTCCAAAACGACCGTCTAAGAAATGGTGGACTCGGTGGTCCCTTCGGGTGTTGATTTCACAATGAGTTTGAATTAGGGAGATTAAGGGATTAATTTCACTGTGTAAGGGTCGGATAGGTGAAATTTCTTTTAATTTTCTACTTAGTGAAATACCACTTTCAATTGAAGTAGACCTGGTTACACCAACAAAATATGTACCATAAACTGTATGTTAGTTTTTTAGTGTTCTGAAGGTTTTTCCGTCCCTTTATAATCGTTATTAGTTCTTGTTAGATATGTGTGTGTGTGTGTGTGTGTGTGTGTTCAGTCTATGTGTTTGTCAAGTATTCACCACAATGGTCTGATCTTGAAATTTATTAAGATATGACACTATCATCAGTCATCGGTACAGTGAGTCAGTACATGTCAGGTACCTGAAGAGGTCCGGTCTTATGACCTCACCCATCGGTAAGGGAAGAGGTCCCCTAGAAGGGTTAGGTCCCTAACTTGGGTCCAGGGTGTAACGTTCACCTAAGAAATGGTCGACTCGGTGTTCCCTTCGGGTATGATACTATTTACACAATTTTTTAATAAATTTTTTATCTGTTCTTATCTACATTAATTCTACACAATTCTTGTAGTGGTCTTAAAAAAAAAAACAGAGGTTTTTGTTGGATTACCTCTAAGATTTCGACATCATAGACTTTAATTTTTGAGTCCCCTATATGTGTTACCTCATAATGAGTCGGTAATTTTTCTTATGTAAACTTAGTCAAGATTACTCCACCTACTTTGACCTCGGATAATATGTCTCACTTCATTCGGTCTTTCTTTTTGTGGTTATGTCATATGATTGTGTATATATATACCTTAAATCTTTCGGTAATTGCTATTGGGACATACGTTCTCTTGTTCTCTGTGTCTACATATCTTGTCAGAAAACTTGAGACACCCTCTCCCTCTCCCACGCTACTAAAACCTCTTACCGTAACTTTGTAAATATAGTATATTCTTTACTTAGTGGTCAGGTCCAAGCTACGTCCTATGTCCTACGAACCCCGACCACGTGACCCTACTTGGTCTCCCTACCATACCCCTCTCCACCCTCCCCCAAAGTCCTAACCCTTGTGCACATGTGGGCATCGCCTAAGTACAACTACATACCGTTTTGGTTGTGTTATAACATTTCATTAATCGGAGGTTAGTTTTATTTATTTAAATTTAATTTTTTTTTTGTTTGAGTCCCCTATTTAATTTATAGTTAAACTTCACCTTTTATGTCATGACCACTTGAGTTTCTGACCAGTTATATTTTTATGTGTTTGAGTTCGTGTCTCTGTTGTACTTCATCTTTTTCTTTTTGTTCAGATATCTTCTTGTTTTATCCAGTGTGCGAGTTGTTCTGTTTAAATATATCTTGGTCTCAGAACTCCGTTCTCATCTTTTTCTTACCTTGGTCATTGTGGGGGGAGCGGGGAGTAACAGGGTTGTTTTGTTTTGTAGTCATATTTGTTTTCGTTTTGACATGGTTCCGTGTACACGATTCAAGAAGTCGGTACAGACTGAGAAACACTGGTACCTGACGACGAGTGGTTGGACAGGTACCCTAAGAGGTCCGTTCTTATGACCTCACCAACGTTGCGGGAGGAAGTCCCCTAAAAGACCCGGGTCCCTACCTTGGACACAAAGGACCCTGAGGACGTAACGTCCGACTAACAAATGGGGACTCGGTGGTCCCTTCGGGTATTGTTCCGTATAATATCAGTTTTACGACTGTTGTTTCTACTTCTCTTTTTATGGTTATTATCGGTTTCTTTCTCTTGTAGTCATTAGGTTCGTCAATTGTCTTTATTCCCTTCCGTCTTAAATTACGATAAAGTGAAACTTTTACTGTTTTTTTTTGGATGGTTTTATTATAAAGTATAGGTCATTTTTATAGAAAGTTTCTAATTCCATTTTATTCTTAGAAATTCCTTTTAGTTAAAAACCGTTAAGTAGTTATCGTCGTCCAGACTATCATTATTTCTACTATTCTTTACTTCCGACTACATATATACTCGTCACAAGTCTAAATGACTATATAATCTACACCATACTTTCTCTTTCTCCCTGAAGTTCCTACTGACGTCCCAAAAAAACAAACAATGAAAATCGAAACGTAAAACTGTGTGTGTTTTTTTGGACTTTTTCATATACGTGTGTGAATGTATATATAGGAAATAGGTCTGATGAAGATACAATTTTATAATAGTATAAACAAGAGAGAGAAGGGGAGAATCTAGTAAGGGGTGAAGGGGAGAATTTATAAACAGAAACAGGTTCTTTAGACCTTCTATTAAAAAGTTTTAAAAAACTATTCACCTAACTTCGACGAAAGAAAACCTTCTATAATCATAACAATCATCCGTCTGGTAATAAGTGGAACTTGTGAAATTTATGTAAAAACTTATGTTATGAGAACCCGAAGCGACAGTCCGTCCGAAACCCTATATTTGATTTTTTCTCCCGACTAAACACTAATGTTTACGAATTACCTCTAAAAATGAAAGAGAAAAGTAGTCTCCAGTTCTGATCACGTCCCTTCTGTTTGGAACTGGAGACAGGCAGAATCCAAAAGTGCGCCCAGAGAACTTAGTTTGTGACTGATTGTTCTCTTTTACAAACGATTGTGTACGTTACGTGTAGTGAACCCCCTTTGGATTTACCTTCTCAACAAGTTTCACTCCTAAATCTTCACGTCCAATACATCGTAGTGTTTCCTGTTATTTAGACATCTCTCTATAATCTATTTGTTAAAATTCGAGGGGTCCCGTCGTTTGACAACCTTCCATTTATAGACCCTCCTTTCATTATTTTATTCTAAATTCTAAACAGACCACGACAGTCACCCGCTTTTCCCAGACAAAGGTCAGTTTACTCTCAAATATCGGACTGAAATGTACCTTTTTTCTTCTCATCTCTCTGAAACAAAAGACATAAACGACAAAGACAAACAAAAAAAACAAAACAAATCTACTATTTTCCTTTGGTGGTTGTCAAAAAAAAAAGAGAGAGTGTCCAAAATAACTCTATATTAACTGTGTATTACAACATATGTATATTCCACATTTTACACTACGAAATCTGTGTATAATACTTTACTCATGATGTTATTCGAATCAATTGTGTACATAGTGAGGTATATTAGTGGTTAAAAAAAAAACAATACCACACTTTTATAAAGTCTAAATGAGAAAATCGTTTGTTGAATATATCGTTTAGGGGTCTTGAATAAGTAGAATATATAAAAGATAAAATGAAAAATTTTAATTAAAATAATCTCATATCAACGAAATGTTACAACAATCAGAGATGACCTCTCATTTTATTAGTCGGTGTGTATATGTATTTAGGGGAAGGAAAATCTGAAGGAAGGGAAGTCCAGTGGTGTCACATAATTCTTAAGGGACACGATATGCTATAGAAGAGTAATCAATAGACAAAATAAGTATAAGTGGAATATTAACCTTTAAACATGGACACTGGTTGTAGAAGGGTAAAAGGGAGGGGGATTCGGAACCGTTGGTACAAAGTCGAGAAACAAAGATACTTAAACCGAAAAAATCTAAGGTGTATCTTGACTCTAGTATATCACAAACAGACACAGACCGAATAAGGTCCAGGTGACTACAACGTTTACTATTCTAAAGGAAGGTGAGATATGGACTTATCATAAGGGAACAAATACATAGTGTGAAAGAAATACGTGAGTAAACAAACTACCAACTGTCTGTGAACCCAGCATAGGTACAGAACCAAAAAACTTAGTGGTACGATACTTTTATCCCACGTCTATATAAACTCCATCACTAAAGTTCAATGAAGAATTAATAAAAATCGAGTTTTACCAAAAGTATAGTTTCTCCGTATAAACCCCACTGTATAAGACTAAACGAAGTGATCGTTCCCAGTAACAATGATAAAGGACTTTATGTTCAAAATAAAGAATAAGTCATATACTCTAACCCGAAGGGACCACCGAGCACCACTTCTTGGACAGACGGTCACGTCCTCTACATTCTTTGCGCCCAAACCAGGACCCAGACTTTCTGAGGGACTCTTCTTTTACCGTTGGGTAAGGTCACAAGAATGGACCCTTTAGGGTACCTGTCTCCTCGTACCGTCCGATATCAGGTACCCAACGTTTTCTCAACCTTTACTAAATAACTGATTTGTTGTTGTTGTTATACTCTAACGTCGGAAACTTCCAGGGTCCAAATCTTTCTTTTGAACATAAATTAGGAAATCAATCCACCGGGGACTTGAGATACCGAACAAAGTGTTGGTAATTTTGTCTTTGATTCCAAGGGGTTCTAATAATTTTTGGGAGTCTTACTTTCGATCAAAGACACCAACGAAATGAGAATCCCAAAAGTAAAAGTGATTTAAGATTCAAAGGTATCACAAAAATGGTAACAAGCAAATCGTCACGAAAGAGATTTGACATATGTGATATAGTATTTTGAAGAAACAACAATCAAAGTCATCGGGTTAAATTTAAAGAATTAAAGAGGTTTCGATTGTATACACGAAAAAACATACGAAAAATACTGAATTTTAAAATTATTTTAGAATTACGTTTGTACGGACTTACAACCACCACCGAATCAGTGATTCAGCACAGACTGAGAACGCTGGGGTACCTGACATCGATCGGTCCGAGGAAACGGGTGCCCTAAGAGGTCCGTTCTTATGACCTCACCCAACGGTAAAGGAATTAAGACCCACCACGGATAATATGTTTAAGTCCGTTACTAAATTTTTGAACTCGACTAGATTCTGTAAGGAGTCGGGAACTAACCGATACATCTTTTATTTATCAAAAGGGGTACCATAAAATATGATTAAAGGTGGATTTTACGACAAGTCGGGTGAAGAATTACGGGAAGTATTTTGTGTGTTTCTCATTAACGGGACTCTTATCTCTTATTTTATTTTTCAATAATGATCAATAGTGAGACGAAGAGCGAGGCGGTGTAGAAAACAAGGAGCACAAGAGATAGTGAGACGAAGGTGGTTTGGCCGAAAGGGATCAGTGCCTGAGAAGATTGTCGATGTACAAACGTACATCGTAGAGTAAACGGTTCTTAAGACCATGGGGTTTACTAAAAGGGTCTGTCGAATATCGGTAAGATGTCCAAAGTCGAGTCCGCATCTCAAGAAAAAGGGATCTTCGGAACATTCAGAGGAAGTTTAAGTTGATAAATATAAGATTCAAAACATCGTTAATCACGGTATAAGAATAAGGTTCCTTATTAAGTTGAAGACAGTTTGTACAGTATACGAAATAATTTAAACATCTCCTTAAAACTTCTAAACTCCCACATAAATAACTAAAAAGTTGAAAGTGAAACTTTTAAAGTTTATATCTTTTAATTTACTTTAGAGTATATGGGAGGTGGTTCGAAATTAAAAATTTTGTTTAAAATTTTTGGAAAAATAATACCTTTTAAAGTTTGTATGTGTTTTGACCTTATTTATCACATTATTTAGGGGTACCTCAGTGGTTAATCGAACTTTTTAATAGTTGTGTACCGGTTAGTGTAGAGTAGATATAGTAAGAGAACAGGGGAAAGGTAAAAAAGTTGGTCATCTAAGAACAACCAATAAATAAGATTTATATCGTCACACATGTACAATTAGGGTTCGAGGTAATTCATAGGAAGGTGAGGGTCCATTGGTATTTAAGTAAAAGATCCAGACATTAAGACAAAGATCAAACATCTATTCAAGTAAATACAGTAAATAATAAATGTAAGGTTTTATTCGATAAAGTATGTTATTAAAAGAAAGAGACAGAAGTAAGTCATATTGTTAGAGATCCGGGTAGATCCGGGTTGTTTACCATAACAAAACAAGAAAAAATACCGACTCATAATGAGGTAACATATACACATGGAAAAACAAAAATAGATAATCAAAAATAAGGGACGTTTTTTAAAAATACACGATATGTACCTTTTTAAATCAATGATATATCTTCAAAGAAGACTTCAAAAGAAGTTCTTCACATACCGCTTACCGAAAACTCAGAAACTTATGAAGTATAAAATAATTGATATTCGAAAATGTGTCAAGAGACGTACGTCTACATACACAAACCTCAATTCGTTAAAAGACATATTCGAAATTTTGAACTCGGTATCTGACGTGTCCAAGGTAAGACGTAAAGTTGGTGACAATCAGATCTAATCTCTGTTCCTGTTTAATATAAGTGTCGAAATAATTACATCTTTATGTTTGTACTTTATTATAAATTTATATCTGTGACTTTATTATAGTAAAATCTTCTAAAATCCTGGTACACACAAGAAAGAATTAAGTATCTATACGTTTTATGTCGGTTGATTCTATTATTGACATTTTTAACGTAAGATAATATTTAAAACAGTGATAAAAAACATGTAATTTTTAAACAATTAAACTTTTCAGACTTTAGAAAAGTAGATACATACACTCAGTTTTACTTTCTTTTTTTAATTTTGTTTATGAATCTTTACTTAAGTCTTAAGTTAAATCTTCAACCGTCTACAGAGCAAAACACGTTTTTATTTGTTAGAAGAAGTCTATATACGTTAAAAAGAGTCATTTTTATATTTTTATTTGACACTTTAGGAGATTATATGTATAGGTTCACACACACGTACGTACGATTCAGTATAGCAAGGAGAGACTGAGAAATGTTTGGGTACTTGATATCGGGCGGTCCGAGGAGACAGATACTCTAAGAGATCCGTTCTTATGACCTCACCCAACGGCACGAGAGGAGGACGCCTAGCAGGGTTGAGTCCCTGACTTGGGTTCAGAGAATTCAGAGGACGCGATCGTCCGTCTAAAAAATGGTCATCACGATGGACCCTTCGGACCATCAGACACATCTCTAAAGATATAGATATATAGATAAAACAGGATCCTAGAACTTATAAAACATCAATATATTAATTACATTGTTTACCACCAAACAAAAGATGATCCTTGGTCGTCCTTTAACTTTCAACTTCTTTCTCATTACTAAGATGTAGTCACACTTTAACTCTTTTACATTTCATGTTCCAAACTATCATATACATAAATTTTTCTGTTTTCTTGTTTGAAACAATTATATCGTTTTTGATCGGTAACATCCCCTTTTTTTAGTTCTAAAAAAATCATTGACGAAAATCAACCAGAGTTAGATACATGTAATTTCGGAGTTAAAAAGAGTGAAAAAAAGTATACGAAGAAGTTAAAGACACAAACGAAAGGGTTGGATGAGAGTAGTGTAAAGTCCTCCCATGACTAATGTGACCTAATGTGAAGTAAGTAAATATAGATATAGAGACTTCACACTTCGAAAACTTCTGAGATTCGGAATAATTAGAGACATCAATAAAGACGTATCAAGGACCTTTGGCTCAGTGTGAGTTGTTTATTATTATAAGTCTTTGTCTTGAACCCACACGATCAACAAAACGAAAATCGTTTTTGCTTTAAAACGTGAACGTCGGACTTTTTATAACTTTACTCTAATAAAGGTCTCTCATTTTAGAAAAAAACAATTTTCATTTTGGAACCCATTGTGTCTTTACTCCGGTAGGGTCTAGTTAAGATTCTACATGTCCCCCGAAGTTTAAGGTTCATATATTACTTCAGTCTTCTATCCATCAGGAACAACGTTATAATGTACTTTATGTTATAATGTAAAGGAAGGTTAACCATTCCTTTGAATGTCCAACCCGTTCTCTTACCTCGGTAGAAGGGTGACGGTCCTTGGCAAACACCTTTGAACATGATCAGGGTAGGTTACTATGCTGAAGTGGTTAAATTTCTTTAGGACAAACTTTGGGGTTTATTTTAGTCTCAAGTCTTAAAGTATTTGCGTTCCGGTATCAGTAAATTGGTAAAGGGGGTTGTGAACCCCCTTACGTAAGAGAGGTGATCGTATTAAGACTGAATTTGTGGTGTATGTTTTATGGACTTTAAAGACACGAAAGAATAAAGATTACGTCTTTCTAAACCCAAACAATATAGACTCAGAATCACGGAGAGAACACAAAGTCCAAGTATAAGGTCACTCAGTCAAGTATACAATTCTGATTTATATCTTTCCCCTTAATTTTGTTTATGAGTTGGACCAGTAGAAACAACATATAGAAGTCCTCTGACCTTAAAACTCTGTATGTTCTTCGAACCGAGACCATGGTCAAAAACGAGAGTAATTTTTTAACCATCGTCAATAAAGATATTGTATAGGTCAAAAATCCTGTACCTGGTGTCATTAAAAGATCTTTCCATCTTATGTAACAATTAAGACGTACAGACTTGTAATACACACACGCGTACGAGTCAAAGAAATCAACACAGACTGAGAAACACTGAGGTACCTGACATCGGACGGTCCGAGGAGGAAGGTACCCTAAGAGATCCGTTCTTATGACCTCGCTCAACGGTACGGGAGGAGGTCCCTAGAAGGGTGGGGTCCCTAGATTGGACGTAGAGAGAATACAGAGGACGTAACCGTCAACCCAAGAAATGGTGATCACGGTGGACCCATTTCTTCGGCCAGACTTGTATTCTCGTCTAAAATAGACCTGTCCAATTTATGGAAAAAATAAAGTTGAGATTTTAAGTTCAATTAATTGAGTAATACTAGGACGGGTTCCTGTATAGAGATGTCTAAATATGTCCCTCCCTACGACTTTTCTACAGAAAATGAAAAGTGTTCATGAAGGAGTAATATTTATTTATATAGATGTCACTTAATACCTCCTCTTAATTAGTAAAAACATAAGTGAAAGAACAAGTACGGTAATCTACACAAGGATATGGGTGCATATCTACGTACGTCAAACACGTGGTTTTATAGTCTTTTAAAAGTGAATGGAAAGTTTCTTTAACCTCGAAGAACCAACTTATTACGATAATTTTATTAGTATCAATAACTTTCTCAAATATAACAATCATTACTATCAGATTCGTTTTCATATTCGAGTTATTTTTTATATGAGTTATAATGATCAAATATAAAGACACGGAGACTTATGATCAGTTTAATTACGTAATGTTACCAATCTATTTATAACGACGATTAATAAAAAAGATAATAGTGAATGTTCAATACTAGTACCGTGACGTATAATAATGGTAAGGTTACTTTGCTTAGGGGTACCGATATCGTTACCTAGACCGTTCCTGTTTACCTCTACGACAGTTTCTGTTTTTGTTCTCACTCTTTATACTCTTTTCCAAGACAATAGAAAGGTAAATTGAATTTATAATCTTCACAAAAATTAACTCCCCCCTCCCAACTATAGTCAAGAGACACTAATAAAAAGAGTCCTTTCCATTTTGTTCATAAAACATTTAATAAATTGTTATTCCCATATTTTTACATTATAGGTAAGAATAAGGAAAGAAGTTCAAGGGATCAGGGGAAGAAGGTAATCTTATTTAGAGTCAATAGTAAAATTTTTAAATTTTTAAAAGTGTGTCTACATTATTCTTTATGTCTGTCAAAGGAAGTTGAAAGAAAATTTTTGTGTACAAGTTCCTTCATGTGTTTTATACGACCCTTGTAATTTTTTTATAGGACCACTAATGAGGTATAATACAGAATTTTTAAACAGCAGAAAAATTTTTAATCGAAGAACGTAACACAAAGTAGTCATATGTCCGTTTTAGATTAATAACCGTCTACAAATAAAAAAAGGTCATGTGTGGATTTACTAAATAATCAAAAACGAAAATCTATATTTCTATACTCATTATAAAGTGTGTATAGACACGTACAAAAAACTCATGAACGGATCCTCTTTAATTAGTTTCCCGTGTACGAAAAAGTTAAAAACATTACTAACTTTCAAAGTCAGGTTTCTTCAGTGTGGTTAAATACATCGTGGTTTTTATTTAAGTTTTCGGACAAAGGAGTGTGAAAGGAAGTGTGGTTTATAAAGATAAAGAGATGTAAAATTTATATATATATATACTATGTTTTATAATAAAAATTTTAGATTGAAAGGAAAAGGACAATACTTATTCTAATTTGTAAAAAAGTACTCCAATTTGTTACGAAAAAATTTTTTTTTAAAGAGACTCTACAGATACAGACCAGAGAAAGAAAAGTCCAATTTTAATAATCAAGTGTAGTACGGTGTACGAAACGTTTATGTACAGGGTCTATTGTAAACAAAATTGAAATGTATACTATGAAAACCCTACAGTTTTACCCATTACCAACTGAATTAGTTTGTAAAGAAATACCGAATACGAAAAAGACTATACTTATTTTCACGGAAGTAATAAGACTCAAATATTTTATACAATACGGGTACAAGGAAACACTATAGAACACCAAAGGAAAACATAAACCAAATAGACCATCCCCACACACACACACACACACACACACACACACACACACATACACAGACAAATGATTCAATACATCCTCAATTTGAATATTTTTTAAATAAAAGGTTCACCTGTNGACCATCCCCACACACACACACACACACACACACACACACACATACACAGACAAATGATTCAATACATCCTCAATTTGAATATTTTTTAAATAAAAGGTTCACCTGTGATAAAGATTGAATAAACGAGTTATTTAGTTACGCAAGAGTAACTATACTTTGTGATGGAAATCGTATATTATATAAGATTAAACATGGACGTAAATAAGGATATGAAAATTCAGATACAAAGGTAAATTTGTATACATTTGAAAAGATTATACATTTTATGAACTCATAAACAATCACGTGTGTTATATTATAATATCAAGTAAAAGGCCTACTAAAAGGGATAGTAATGTAAAGTATACACGGAACACGAATCAGCGAGTCAGGACAGTCTGAGACGCTGGGGTACCTGACATCGGGTCGTCCGAGGAGACTGGTACCCCTGAGAGGTCCGTTCTTATGATCTAGCTCAACTGTACGAGAGGAGGTCCTTTAGAAGGGTTGGGTCCCTCACTTGGGTCCAGAAGACGCAATCGTCCGACTAAGAAATAGTAGACTCGGTGATCCCTTCGGGGCATACATGGAATTCTTAAAATTATCGTCGAAAGGTTCTTGGACAGTCAAATTTTTATACTATGTTACCAAAAAGGTATCGTAATGTGATTTACATATTTAAGGTAAGTCAAGTAAGTGAGTCAGCACGGACACTAGAGTACCTGATGTACGTCGAACGGTCCGAAGGGACAGGTAGTGGTTGTGGGCCTCGAACGAGTTTGAGTTCACGTAGGTCAACCACTACGGTAGGTTGGTAGAGTAGGAGACAGTAGGGAAAGAGGAAATTATACCTCTCTATTAAATGTAAAAATTTGACATAAAATAGGAACTTATCAAGAATAAAGATAATGTACAGAATAAAATACAAGTAGTCATGTTAAAATTTCCTCATTCAAATAAAGATCCCAAAAGTTAAATTTTCGCACGACGATAAGAAAAGACTATAAAACGAAATACATATATCGTAAACGAAAAGTGGTGTAAAAGGAACAAAAACATCAATCATTCCGTTAACTAAAAACAGAATAAAAGTTAGTTCAGGTGAATGATCTATGGGAATAACAAACATTATAAAATCCACTTCCGAATTTTTTATAAAATTCAGTGTATAAAAAAGTTTATTATAATTAAAACGGAAATTGAGGTTAAAATATAGTAAATGGAGAAGGAAAAGAACAATTAAGTACAATTGTGACCGTTTTGTTAGTTATAATGAGTTGTCATTATTATTACTTTTAAGAAGAGAAAAAGATTGATGTCACTTTTACGACGACGGTAAATCGGTATTCGTATTACCATCGAAATCTTTTTTTTTTATATAATTTCTGTCATGAATATAAAATCTCCAAAGATTTTAATTCAAAAAATTTAATTCCTAAGTATAGATAAAAATAGACTTTGGAAAAGTCGTAATACATATGATAGTATGTTAGAAGGGTGAAACTAATAATGTATCACGTCAAAGTAAGGATATTAATTAGTAACATTTTACTACAATAAACTATTGGATAAAAATTGTAAATTAGTTTTAAATATTCACTTTCATTGGACGACAAAAAGGAAAACACATTCGATAGAGTCCGAAATAAAAAGTGGTATAAGGCCTAACCAATTCTCTCGTATGGAAGAAGTGGTGGGTCTTTGTAAAGACACTTATCGCAAGTTCAGTAGAGGAGGTATTACAAATTCCTGTATTGACTTGACTTCCTTTAAACTATAAAGGGAGGACAAAAGGTAAAGATAAATGAAGAGGAATTCCGATCAAAAAGTACCGAAGGATCCACTGAGTCACTATTTCTTAGACAGACGGTTACGTCCTCTGAGTCTAAACTAGGGACGGAATCCTTCTAGGGGACCTAGGGACCTCGTTGGGTGAGGTCATAAGAAGGGATCTTTTAAGGTACCTGTCTCCAAGGACCGTCTGATGTCAGGTACCCCAACGTTTCTCATGGACTTGTGTGTGTGTGTTCAGATCGACAAGTCGTTAGGGAATATTTAATGACAGTAATAGTACTACTAAAGTAGTAAAAATCCCGTACTTTTCTAAGATTTGTGTTGTCAAAGACGATTTAAAATAATATATAAAGTTATCCTATACTCGATGGTCCCTTCTAGTATATCGTATACTTTCTCTTAGAGTAAAGACGAAAGAAGTACTTCCATTTCATTTGACTTACGAATAGTAGTTAAATCAGTGTTAAAGATTCCAAGTGGAGTCATGTGACTCTCTGTTTACCTTGTATCCTGAATGCCAAAAAAGGTGCAACCGAACACCAATTACGTGTACAAGAGAAAACGGTAACAGATCTTCGTGCTCTGAAATGAACAAGTGACCGTATTCATACTCTAAGTGAGTAGACACCTCTTTTTGTCAGGTTCGGTCATACAGTACCGGAAAGACGGTGAGTCGAGTATTTACAAATTTTAAATTCAACAGTCAAGGTAAGTATAGGAAAAATTTTGTATTGTAGTTTAATGAAAATAAAACATAATGGAATACCGAAAATATGAAACACTATATTTGTTTACGACCCGACTTACTTCGTGTTCGACCGTAGTTCTAACGAACCTCTTTATAGTTATTGAAGTCTATACGTCTACTGTGGTGAGAATATCGTCTTTCACTTCTTCTAGATTTCTCGAAGGACTACTTTCACTTTCTCCTCTCACTTTTTCAACTGAATTTCGAGTTGTAAGTCTTTTGTTTCCTGTACCGTAGACCAGGGTAGTGAAGTACCGTTTATCTACCTCTTCGTCACTTTTGTCACCGTCTGAAATTAAAATCCCCGAAGTTTTAGTGACGTCTACCACTGACGTCGGTACTTTAATTTTCTGCAAATGAGAAACCTCCTTTTCAATACTGGTTGGATGTTTCCAGACAGATCAGTTTCAATACCAAAAAGGTCATCAGTACATACCTACACTCTCAACCTGATATTCCTTTCGACTCCCGGTTTCTTAACTACGAAAACTTGATACCACAACCTCTCCTCAAACTTGATACCACAACCTCTCCTGAGAACTCTCAGGGAACCTGACGTTCCTCTAGGTTGGTCAGGTAGGATCTCCTTTAGTCAGGACTTATAAGTGACCTTCCTGACTACGACTTTGACTTTAAGGTTATGAAACCGGTGGACTACGCTTCTCGACTGAGTAAACGTTTCTGGGACTACGACCCTTTCTAACTTCAACCCTCCTCTTCCCCTGTTGTCTCCTACTCTACCAACCTACCGTAGTGGTTGAGTTACCCGTACTCAAACTCATTTGAGACCCTCAACCACTATCTGTCCCTCCGGACCGCACGACGTCAGGTACCCCAACGTTTCTCAACCTGGGTTGACTCGTCGACTTGACTTGACTTGACTATATTTGTTTTTATATAAATATGATACCGTTTTATAGAGATTGTTCTAGGATATATGATAATTTCATGATTACACAACATTACTTTATATTGTAATTTTATTTCTGTCACATAGTACTTTTTCTGACCTCAGTCTGTAAACAAACTAAGTGTCTCGGTGTAAATGATTCAATTATTGAAGTGTTTAACGTTCTTCTTTCTTTCTCTTTCTTTTCCCCTCCCCAAACCTACTTCCTTCTGTTTCTTATAATTGTGTCAGACCACACCTAGTAAATTTTCCACTTTCATTTATTATATGTAGATCACAGTTATTACATTTAGTCCATCATTTCTCATATATGATCACATAGATTATAACAAATATCACTTCCTGAATGTTTCTTATTTTATTCGAGATTTTAAAATCCTATTTCTATTCGTTTCTGAGAACGGAGACTTGTTTCGTTCACTTCTTAGTAAAAAAGAAAGAAAAACTTAACATTAGTAATGACTTATATATTTTCGGAGAAATATTTACTCTACAATCATACTCAATGGAAAATGTGGATCTTAATTTGATTTTGTACTAAAAGAGTTTACCATTTCTTAGACGGACGTTACTCCCTCTGGACCCAAACTAGGGACCCAGTCTTTCTGGGGGACCTCTTCTTTTACCGTTGGACGGACCTCTTGAGGTACCTGTCTCCTAAGACCACCCGATGTCAGGTATCCTAGTGCTTCTCAGTCTGTGCTTACTTGCTGTTTCTGAAAGTGTATTATACGTTGCATCGTTTGAAACAATAATTTACACACTTATTTCATTTTCATAAAATACCAACTTCTTTGATTCAGAATCTCCACCGGTTTCAGTATGACGAATGAATTATAATATGATGGTGAATATTCACTAAATATTATGAAAATCAAATTATTCGTAAAAGTTTAAATACAGTGAACTCAACTGATAGTATCTCTAGGTGATTCCATTTATACTGTAAAAAAAATTTTTAGAGATAAATGATCTTTTCCTTTGAATTCAGGTATCTCCGACACCTCACAGGGTCTAGAGTTTTGATCTCTGACCATTTTCGAAGTAATTTTAAGATAAGATTGAGGTTTAGGATTTAGACAATAATAAAATCCGACGGAGCATAAGACTCTATGTAATGAAACAATGAATTACTTCGCCCTTTTTTCGAAAGTTCAAAAACTTCGGAACTAAATTTTATGTTATACTTGTATTCACTAAGTTTCATTTAACGAAAAGACACTGAACATACAAACATAGTTTAAGACCAATAAAATTTTAATATGTCTTTATCATTTGAGGTAAATATGCCCTTCATGCATGGATATGGTACTACTCGGGTGGATAGAGTCTGGTTAGAGTGACATATTAATACTGACGAATAGATGTAGTTTCTACTTAAGTCTCAGAAGTAAAAAAATCTTTTCCAAGGACTTATTTTATTTTTACCCTAAAAAAAAGATCAAAAGAGAGGAACACCATTCAACTATATAAATGTAATCTTTTCACTCTTATATCTTTTCCAAGTACGTACGTCTATAATTTTTTTCCCTTCTTACCTTCACTCTTAAGTATATTTTAGTTCATTGTAATTGGAAATTTAAAAGGGAATTATCTTTTAAAATTTTTTAGTAAAGTTTGACAATTTTTGACATTATCAACGAAAATTAAGTGGATGTGATCCGATGTCGTTATTGACGTAAGAAACGTTCCATTTAGACCCATCCTATATATTTGAAATTACTTACTAAAAAGGATCATACGAAAAAAACTCGAAGACAGGTATAGTAACGGTAGTGAATGTTCAATAGTGGTAGTAGTAATAATTGTTTTGATTAGAGTGTAAACAAATATATAATTATAGAATTGTAACAGATCGTATCGAGAGTCTGTTTTACACAACTTATTTATACGTATTACGGATCTAAAAAAAATTTCAACAAAATATAAAATAGTACTAACAACCTTTGTTACTTTTATTAAACAAAGGAAAAAAGTTCATTACAATATACAGTGTATCTCATTCACTGAACGTGTTCTCATCTTTTGAGCACACACTTTAAAACTTAACTTTAAGTCAAGAGATCAGGGTTTTCATTTCTAAATAAAAAAATCGAAATAAACTTCTGAATTAGAATATTGTTGTAGTATTGAAGACTAAGAAGTTATTCATATAGGATGAACAGGTGGCAATTTATTTCACTTTTTCTTATATGGGGTCTTCATTATTCATAGGAACGGAAGTCGTTCAGTTAAGTTTGTGAATTCCTTGTTGATCTTAATGGAATGTCGTATTTATAAAAATCTTTGAAAGAACTCCAATTTTGGAGTTCTCAAGAATATAGAACTCGTCATCGACAACCTTTGTGTGTCTCTGTGTGTGTGTCTATGTGTGGACTAGTCTCTTTCTTCTAGGATTAAGAACACCTATTCTCGGAGGACTTTTTTTTTACCTGTATAGGACTCAAGGGGTAAATCTTTACTGTGATCACTAAAGGTCAGTTAAAACTAGGGACTTCTTTCTATACTATCCACAAAAAGATTAGAGTAGAAAGACAACTTTTTCGTGGAGTGTTTGGTGTCATGAAGGCGGAGAGTAACGTGTCTTATAAAGGGAAAAACTACCTTATTTACAATCCAAGATTGTAGTAAATTATTGAATTTTTATCATTTAAGTCACTATTGTTTATCGGTCTCAAAATTCTTTGTTTACTACCCTATTGTCTTAGTGAAAGACTTAAAAAAGGTTTTCAATTATTAAACAATATTTTATACCAACATTCATCACCCACCTTCTTTTTTCCTCTTTTTTATTTTGAAGAATTAGTAAAGTAAACTCACCTGAATTAACACGACATAGTATATTTGACTTTGGTGTCTCTCTATTGAAAGTATATATATGATAATTACGTATGTATGTATATATTCATATATATGGATTTGTGCATACACATATATATGTATGCACACATGTACAACAATCACCACAAGTCAGGGATTGAACACAGACTGAGAAACGTTGGGGTACTTGAAGTCGTGTGGTGAGAGAAGACAGGAGGTGATAGGGGGTTCAAACGAATTTAAGTACAGTTAACTCAGCTACTACGATAACTGGTAGAGTAACAGACGGTGGGTCAAGAAAACGGAAGGTAGAAAGGGTCGTAGTCTAAGAAAAGGTTACTTAGTCAAGAAGTGTAGGCCACCGGTTTCACAACCTCAAAATCGAAGTCATAGTCAGGAAAGCTACCTATAAGTCCTGAATAAAGGAAAACTTACCAGACCAACCTAGAGGAACGTCAGGTTGCCTGAATAAGTTTTCGTAGTTAAGAAGTCACGAGTCGAAAGAAGTATCAGGTTGAGTGTAGGTATGTACTGATGACCTTTTTGGTATCGGAACTGATCTACCTGGAAACAACCACTTCATTACAGAGACGAAAAATTATACGACAGATCGAACCAGTATCGAAAAGAAGACCTCGTTGGGCAGAAAATTAAAGTAACGACGTCAGTGGTAGACGTCACTAAAACCTCGGGTTTGTACATTTCAGACAGTGACAAAAGTAACAAAGGGGTAGATAGACGGTACTTCACTATCCTGACCTACGGTACTAGAATGAAAAGATTTACAACTCAAAATTCGGTTGAAAAAGCCAAGAAGAAGTGAAAGACGGTATTTATACCACAGAAGACGTATAGACTCCAATAACTATAAAGAGGACCGTTAGAACTAAGGTCGAACACGAAGTAGGTCAGATCGTAAAGAGTATTACATAAGACGTATATTTAATTTATTCGTGCCACTGTTACATGTCATAACTGTATGAATAAAGGGTTAAACCTTGGTCAGACAATAGAGTGACTTGTACACGAACATTTTCGTCTTGAAGTTGGTTATTTAGGTGTCAGATAAGTTATTTATTCTTTATTAATAGTCCTCCATTAAAAATCAATTATCTCGTCAATGTATCTGTGACATTGATAAACGATACATGTTTTACTTAGTCTATTTGAATTGTATCCTTTTTCATTCGAGACGTTTTAAACTATTTCGATATCGATAAAAATACTTTAGTTATACACTAAAATTTAAAAGACATACCTATCGTGTTTACAATTTATCAAAATATCCTCTCTCTTTAATTGAAAGTTCCTGAAAGTAATATTTAATATGTTTCAAAAGATTTGATATCCCCCCTTTCCTTAACAACGATAAAAAAAGTGATGTTGATCTTAATGGAACTAAAGGTTTAATCTACTGTTACACAATGCTCTTTTTCCTTTTCAATTAGAATAAATACTTGTAACAATGTTCTAACATTTTGTCAGGGTTCAGTATAGTTTGTGACATATTTTGACGAATCGTATATCTACTAGTATAAGTTAAGTAAAGCCCTAACATTATTAAGAGAAAGTCTTCTTACAATTTATTTTACGATGTTTGTTATTTAACGTCTTTATTTTCTTGTACTAACGTAGTTCTATCTTACGTACGAATAATGTTAAGTTGTTGAAAAGTACTATTTGTTAGAAATGGTCTTAGATATATTTGTAAGAAAAAAAAGAGTTTCAAATTCGAAAATAAAACAAAACCTCATACCGGTTAATTGTTACCACATCATTCACTTGTCGTTTCTCTGAGTTAGTATGTATATGTACGTGGGTAAAAGAGGGTGTGGTGGGGAGGATAGGTCCGACTGTGTTTTGTAACTCATCTCAAAGTACATTATATGTTATCCAGTAATAACCAATAGGTAAAACTTATATCATTGCACATATTACTAGAGGGGTTTGAGGGATTGACAGGGAAGGGGGCCGTCGGGACTTAAACTATTTGTAGTAAGAATTGGAGTTACATAATCATCTAAAAATCTTTTAGTAATGTTGTTTTACTACTATTATGGTGAAGAAAAGTTATAGTAACTTCTCTAAGAGGTCGTGTGAATTCTGGTGGTGTCTTTTAATTTTTCTATTCCTGAATTTTTAAAAAAACGGCTACTATATTAATAGTTGTATCTTATATTTTTATTAAATTACTGATCAATTATTTTTATTATAATCATATTGACTTACATTGTAATTAAACATTTAAGAGAGTATGTTTTCCAGTTATTATTTGTCTTTGTTAATTAATTGTCGGTGTTATCTTTGTAACAATCTATGAATACTCGTTTAGATTGTCTTTACCTGCTCTAGATATATCTTGAATAAGATATTAACATATATTTAAATTTAAAATTATCCTGGTCACCTAGATTATTTATACGGATAATTAGGATTTTATAAAATCCCCAATTTAAGTGAAGGTTAATTATAGGAGACAATAGGATACAAGTAATTTCTTTTTAGGTTCTCATTTAGACAGTGATAACTTCTTCTTTTTTTTTATCACCGGAAAAAGATGATCTATAGTACTGAAAACGATTTCGATACAAGTTGTTTCAAAACAATGTTGTTTTACTGTACTCTTGTATTTAGTCCGGTTGACTTTTTCTTTTCTATGTTTGTTCTTCAGTACACATAGTCACTTTTTTATCTAATCCATCGTAACATCTATTTCATCTTTTACTCCATGATAATTTATTAATGACGACACTTAAAAATTTGGTCATATTATTGGGTTTATACCCATATATGTCAGATGACATATATGTAGTATACGTCTTAATCTTTGAATTTAGTATTGGATTTTTATTCATTTATGTACTTTTAACTATAGTTAAGTATTCTAACTAAGTAATATGTAAAAGAAATAAAAGTAAAGTAAATAAACTTCGTGACTCTATTTTATATTTTATTCTATTATTTTGTGACATTTTAATATTCCTTTACTTTCCAATAGTTTGAGTTTTAAAAATTGTTATATGACTCTTTTCTTCCTTTCGGTTCAACCATTATACAAAACTGAACTTGTTGTTTGTTAAAATAAGATATATATATATATATATAAATCACTGTTGATAAACGATCTACGCAAAGATTTGGAACTCTTACAATTTATTAGTCTCGTTTTAAAGGACGGAACAGTATCTATAATGTAAAATCACATCAACTATCTTTTTACCTTTTCTTTCACACTTTATTAAAATTCTTATTTGTTTTGTTCACTGACATTTTGTTCAACTCCCTTTGTTTATCAATAGAACACTATCAAAAACGGGTTATACGAAAAGTCGATTAGGTGTAAAAGGTAACGGTTACGATGTCTTATTTCGATCTGAAGCTGTATTCTTTATGTCCGTCTGTAAAAGAATTTTGACGTAATTTTTTTAAACCAAATATTTTCCTTTACTTACACCCAAAAAAATACCCCTTTAGATTTAGTGTGAATGAACTTCCCAAAAAATACAATCGTCGAAATCCAAATTGGCTACACAGAAAATTTATTTTCTGTTTTTTTTTCTATTTTTATTTCATCTTTGTCTTGTAGACTCATCAGATGAGTAAAGTAAATAAAATTTATTCTTGAATCTCAGGACGCCTTTTGAGTGTTTTTGTATGAATGTTCTTGTCAAAGACCTTTCTCTGTTACATTCAACTCCTCACAACACAGTATACATTTCGAGGAAGACATTTGACTCTCACTCTTTTCCTCAGAAAAAAAAAAAAAATTCCATCTCCCGTTTGTTAAAAAGTAATTAAATAATTAATTCCAAACTAATCGTATATTGTAATATAATCAAAGTTTACGTACTAAGTTATAAGTATATATAACGTTTTACTAGTGGAGTTTTCAGGTTAGTTGTTGACAGAAATTCCTAAGAATTTCTCTATACAAGACTCAGTCCTTACACTCGATTTTTTTACTTTTCCGTCCCCTCTGTAAATTTTTGAATGAACACATTTCTCTATCATACATATTACTTTAAGGTTGTAGAAAGAGTTACGAGTCGTATATAATTGGGACGTGGTCAGTGGTACCTAGTAAATAACTCCTACACGACTTGTCATCACTATAAAGTCACTGTACACTTTAACGTCTTCATGTACTGTAACGAAAGTCTTCTGTATGAAAGATTATTTACCATAAAATAACCTGATTGTTTTACTTGAATACGTCTACCTCATTAAACTGATGTTTTTATGTACATATCCAAAGTATCCCTGTATAGATAGACTGTAAAATTTTGATGACCTCTATCTTTAAATGTTGCGAAACGTTTTTTGGACCCAAGTTCAGTAGACTCTTATTGGTGACGGTGGAGTTCTTCGAGAAGTTTTAATTTAAACAATTCACTCTTATTAGTGACGTCAATTAGTTGTCCGGAAGAACCGGTCATTCCACGTCAGACCGAATGTACTGACTCGGACACAATTCGAGAAGGACACATGTTATTCCCCGCCTCCACCACTCCGGTGTCACGTTGAAACACCACCCTTCGACAGGAGCCCCGTCCTATGAGTAGAGTTCGACACTATGATTTTCACCTACACCAGTCCCCACAAACGACCTGTCAACGGACCTTTATGTTCGTATTCGACATACTGGTACTGGTTGTCGTTAAAAACATCAGAACTGAAAAGGTATTTACGCAAACTTAGCTACTCTGTCCTGTTCTTCTAAGATTTTAAGTATTGTTCTCGTTACTTCATTTATTTAGACTGACCTTCTTTGTCTCAACTCAGACCTATGAGTGCCCGTACAACCTCGTCTTCACTTTACGGGTCACTGTTTCACTTTCTATCCGTTTGTATGAACTTCTTTATTAATAAGTCTTGAATTATGTTCAAGTCTTGTGTCGATCCACAATGTATGAACCGCTCCGTTAATATTTCAGTTGGTCATATAACATCATCTTAGTTGTGTTCCGTCCCTAAAGTATTTAGAACTTACATATGAAGTCGTCCTTCTCCTCCTCTGATCTAGTGGTAGAACCGTTTATTATAACCAACCGTGCCAAAGGTCTCAATCATTGTCTACTTATTAAGGAATTGGGGCAGAATCGACTTCGGAAGACATTAATGTTTTTATTTGTCAAGATGACTTCCTAGTAAATAAGTTGTTTCTTTACAAAAGTAACTCAATTGAATCGGGTACGATCTTCTGAAGTATAAACGAAACAAATTATAGTTAGATAAACTACATCACTTTGTATCTCGAAAAGGGACGACACCATAATTGAATATTAGACACTTATTTACCGGTACATTTATCATTGAGAAAAGTTTTAGTGAGAGTCCCCTTTTTATACGTACTGAATGTTCAATCTACAGAAGTTTAATGATAATCGTAAGATCAATAAAAGGAACAAACAAACGAACAAACAAACCGTAAATTAGAATTCAAAAGACGGTGTTACCATTAGATGTGTAAGTACCTTTTTTTTCTTTATTCGGTAAATGTTGAAGACGTAAAACTTAGGTTTACGTGAAAGTTGTAGTTTCTTATAATACTAAAACAGTTATAGTACTTTACATCTATAATGAATGGGGTCCATGTCTTTGTTTATCTAGATCCTTATTCCGTCGTGAAAAAGGTTCCTTTTACCCAGTAATCAATGTCTACATCCATCTGAGTTTCAGAGAGTTTAGTGAAAAATTTACGTTTATTATCGTCAGCCATTCAAGATTAAATAAATAACGGAGAAGTAAATAACAATCATCTTATTTTTACATAACAAATTTGAGATGTTAAGAATGTAATAGGAGAACCTCTCAAACTTTTATAGATGACTTTGGAACGTTACAAGGAAGATACCATCATTGGTTGGAGGACCTCGGAGAAATATGACCGAATAAAAAAGAGGTCATAATATATGTCTTAACTATTGTAGTTTCGTGTTATCTTATATATATCCGTGTGTGTGTTTATCCTTTGATGAACATGAAATTACTTCTGAGATAGGATAAAAAACAGACTCGATCAGAAACAATTCCTAAAGACACACGGTTTATATAACAAACCGTTGTATATATATATATATATATACAAATATTTGATATATATATATCAAATTTTTATATATTTCGTGTCAGGGATAATAGATTGACAAGTGTCAGACAAATATCTGTAATCGTATACCAAAATTTAATTGTACATTAAATGTTACCATTTGTGTTAATGATCCATAATATCTTCTCTCTTAATATAGACTGTTAAAGTATTACCTAATGGTCATAGTTAACACTCCTTTACCACAATCCCTCTACAGGACCTATCCACTAAACCTTCCTCACATAAATTTTGTTATACAGAATATAACCGAAGGGAAAACCGAGTCGACCATTTCTTAGACGGACGTTACGTCCTCTGGACTCAAGTTAGGGACCCAACCCTTCTATAGGACCTCTTCCTTTTCCGATGGGGTAGGTCCTAAGACCAGACCTCTTAAGGTACCTGATGTATCAGGTACCCCAGAGTTTCTCAGTCTGTACCGACTCGTTAAGAGTATGTGTGTACAATCTATAGTTCAACTTACCCCGATTCTACGTGGTTCTTAACTACTATCTTTACTACTTCTGAATCTTCTTTCTCCGTAATTTTACTTATTTCTCTCGATACACATCAGGTCATAACAACCAAATTTACTCCAATACTTATAGACCTCTACCTACCTTGTACCTTGTCAGATCTTACTGTTCTTAACTCACACTCAGAAACAGAGTGAATGAAATGACTCACACTGTTAGAGGTCCAGGTGGGTACAACGTCGTTTACCATAATAAAGTAAGAAAAAGACCGTCTCATTATGAGGTAACGTATTTACATGGTGTAGAAGGGACAGGTGAGTAGAGAATTAACTGTGAATCCAACAAAGGTACAGGATCAACAACAACATAATATTTATTACAACGTTACTCGTAACCCCACATACATAGCGAAACTTAATTTAACCCTCTAACTCTATCTGTATATTGTGATGTTATATTTTTTATTTATTATTTTGATGACAAATCATGTCCACCGAGATGAATTATGAGTCCTTACTGGATATTCTCTTTGAATAGAACGGGAGTCAGAAAGGGTCGTAGTCCCAGAAAAGGTCACTCAACCGAAAAGTGTAGTCCACCGAAGGTTTCCCATAAGTCGTAGTTAGGACTAAGTCGAAGTCGTAGTCAGTAAGGTTATTTATAAGTCCCAACCAAAGGAATTCCTAACTGTCCAAACTAAAGGAACGACAGGTTCCCTGAGAGTTTTAAGAAGAGGTCGAGGTGTTAAGTTTTGGTAGTTAGGAGTCACGAGTCGGAAGAAATACCAGGTCGAGAGTGTAGACATGTACTGATAGCCTTTTTGACATCAGACTGATATGTCTACAAACAACCGTTTCACTACAGAAACGAAAAATTATACGATAGATCCAAGTAGTATCGAAAAGAAGGTTCCCGATTCTCACAATTAAAGTCCTGACGTCAATGGTAGCGTCACTAAAACCTCGGGTTCTTTTATTTTAGACAGTAACAAAGGTAAAAAAGGGTAGATAAACGGTACTTAACTATCCTCACACACGGTGCTAGAATCAAAAAACTGAGAACTTAAAATTCGGTCCAAAAAGTGAGAGGAGAAACTGAAAGTAATTCTTAGAGAAATCAAGGAGGAGTGAAAGACGGTATTCCCACCACATAGAAGTATAGAGTTCAATGACTTTAAAGAGGGTCGTTATAACTAAGGTCGGACTCAAAGTAGGTCGGACCGTAAAGTGTACTATATGAGACGTATGTTCAATTTATTCGTCCCACTGTTATATGTCGAAACTGTATGAGGAAAAGGTTAAACCTTGGTCAAACAGCAAGGTACAGGTCAAGATTGACAACGAAGAACTGGACGTATGTCAAAAGAGTCCTCCTTCCTGTCCACGAGACCATAAAGGTAGAGAACTTCTTAAAAGGTTCAAACAACACTAGTTGTCTCAGTTTACGAAATCACATCCGTTACTTCGTCTTAATCTAAAAAACCCCCTTAAGGAAACGAAAATGATACTAGGTCGCCTGAAACCGTTAAACAAGAAACCAAGGAGACGGAAAAGATTTAAGTCAAATTTGTAGACCTTCAAAAGTCAAATGTATGACGACTTCAGATCGAACTTCCTAAAATTTGTAATGGAACGATCGTACACTTTTCTCACGTTAACACGTCATCATACTTGTAAGAAACCGTAACAAGGAAAAACTCTTACCTTACTTTTGACTGTAAAAGGTCAAGACAACCAGTGACGACTCAAAAGGTTTAAACGACCGTATGGTTCACGTCGTGAAAATGTCGTAGTATAAAATCCTAAACTTTATCGAGTTGATCTTAAGGTAGTGGAGGTGATCGAAACAAACATCACTACGAAGGATTCCGGGTGAACTGAAGTGTAAGGTCCTACAGACCGAGATCCATTCACTAGTGTAGTAACACTAATAGACCCAGCACTTCTAGAAAAAACATGTCAAGAAGACACATAAGAATACTGGAGATTCCGTATAATTTACTAATTCAAGGACATCTCCTTTCATTTTTTATAGAGAACACCTTCTACTCTTTTTCTATTTCGTATTACGTTTCTTTGTTATATAATGTGAATTTTTAATTAATATATGCGAATACACGACGTAAGATATACGGTCTTTTAAACCTTTTAAGTCGTCACCGGTGTCCTGACCTTTTCCAGTCAAAAGTAAGGTTAGGGTTACTTTCCCTTACGGTTTCTTACGAGTTTGATGACGTGTTAACGTGAGTAGAGTGTGCGATCATTTCAATACAAGTTTTAAGAGGTTCGGTCCGAAGTCGTTATGCACTTGGCACTTGAAGGACTACAAGTTCGACCAAAATCTTTTCCGTCTCCTTGGTCTCTAGTTTAACGGTTGTACACGACCTAGTAACTTTTTCGTTCTCTCAAGGTCTTCTTGTAGTTAAAGACGAAATAACTGATACGGTTTCGGAAACTGACACACCTAGTGTTGTTTGACACCTTTTAAGACTTTCTCTACCCTTATTGTCTGGTGGACTGGACGGAGAACTCTTTAGACATAAGTCCAGTCCTTCGTTGTCAATCTTGGTCTGTACCTTGTTGTCTGACTAAGGTTTATCCTTTTCCTCATGCAGTTCCGACATATAACAGTGGGACGAATAAATTGAAGATACGTCTGATGTAGTACTCTTTGTGACCCGACCTTCTTTGTGTTCGACCTTAGTTCTGACGACCCTCTTTATAGTTAGTGGAGTCTATACGTCTACTGTGGTGGGAATACCGTCTTTCACCTCTCCTTGATTTTTCGGAGAACTACTTTCACTTTCTCCTCTCACTTTTTCAACCGAATTTCGAGTTGTAAGTCTTTTGCTTCTAGTACCGTAGGCCAGGGTAGTGAAGTACCCTTTATCTGCCCCTTTGTCACCTTTGTTACAGTCTGAAATAAAAAAACCCGAGGTTTTAGTGACGTCTACCACTGACGTCGGTACTTTAATTTTCTGCGAATGAGGAACCTTCTTTTCGATACTGGTTGGATCTATCGTATAAGTTTTCGTCTCTGTAATGAAACGGTTGATTCCAGGCAGATCAGTTCCGATGCCAAAAAGGTGATCAGTACATACCTACACTCTCAACCTGACACTTCTTCCGACTCGGGACTTCTTAACTACGAAAACTTGTCACCACCACATCTTCTGAGAACTCTCAGGGAACCTGACGTTCCTCTAGGTTGGCCAGGTAAGACTTCCTCTAGTCGGGACCCTAAAGAAACCTTCCTTTCTACGATTTCGACTTTGAGGTCATGAAACCGGTGGAGTACGCTTCTCAACTGAGTGACTTTTTCTGAGACTACGACCTTCCCTAACCCCCGTCCTCCTCTTCCCCTGTTGTCTCCTACTCTACCGACCTACCGTAGTGACTGAGCTACCTGCACTTAACCCACTTGAGGCTCTTAACCACTACCTGTCCCTCCGGACCGTACGACATCAAATACCCCAACGTTTCTCGGTCCGTAGTTACTCACTGACTTGACTTGACTTAATGAACTGTTATAACATCACCAAAACAGTATGTAACTGTACTTAGTCGACACCCACATGTACACAGGGAGTAGGACTAGGGGGGAGGAGGAGGGTGGCCTAGGGTAGGGAGTCCCAACAGGATCACGTGACCGAAACACACAGGACAAAGTACGTAACTTGAACTTGACCACTAGATAAAGTGTATACCATTGTATGTACAAAGTTACAATAAGAGAGTTTAGTAGGGTTGGGACAGGAAAGGGTGTCTCAGGTTTTCAGGCAAGAAATATAGACAAAGAAAACGACAGAGCGTATATCAAAGTAGCAATGGTAGAAAGATTTAAGGTAGTCAAGTCAAGTCAAGTCAACGAGTCAGCACAGACTGAGAAACACTGGGGTGCTTAGTGTCGTGCGGTCCGGAGGGACAGGTAGTGGTTGAGGGCCTCAAGTGAGTCTGAGTGCAGGTAACTCAGTACTACGGTAGGTCGGTAGAGTAGGAGACAGCAGGGGAAGAGGAGGACGGGGGTTAGGGAGGGTCGCAGTCTCACAAAAGGTCACTCAGTTGAGAAGTGTACTCCACCGGTTTCATGACCTCAAAGTCGAAATCGTAGTAAGGAAGGTTTCTTTAGGGTCCCAACTAGAGGAAGTCTTACCTGACCAACCTAGAGGAACGTCAGGTTCCCTGAGAGTTCTCAGAAGAGGTTGTGGTGTCAAGTTTTCGTAGTTAAGAAACCACGAGTCGAAAGAAGTGTCAGGTTGAGAGTGTAGGTATGTACTGGTAACCTTTTTGGTATCGGAACTGATCTGCCTGGAAACAACCGTACCAGAGAATTACAGAGACGAAAAGTTGTACAATAGATTCAACCAGTATTGAAAAGAAGGTTCCTCATTCGTAGAAAATTAAAGTACCGACGTCAGTGGTAGACGTCACTAAAACCTCGGGGGGTTTTTATTTCAGACTGTGACAAAAGTGACAAAGGGACAGACAAAGGGTACTTCACTATCCTGGCCTACGGTACTAGAAGCAAAAGACTTACAACTCGAAATTCGGTTGAAAAGGTGAGAGGAGAAAGTGAAAGTAGTTCTCCGAAAAATCAAGGAGAGGTGAAAGACGGTATTCCCACCACAGTAGACGTATAGACTCCACTAACTATAAAGAGGGTCGTCAGAACTAAGGTCGAACACAAAGAAGGTCGGGTCACAAAGAGTACTACATAAGACGTATATTTAATTTATTCATCCCACTGTTATATGTCGGAACTGTATGAGGAAAAGGATAAACCTTGGTTAGACAACAAGGTACAGACCAAGATTGACAACGAAGGACTGGACGTATATCCAAAGAGTTCTCCGTCCAGTCCACCAGGTATACATACGAAATTACCTGACATAACCACAAAAAGAAAGACTGAATGTTAAAAATCACCACGGTTTGTAGATGTACTTACTTTTTACCCATTGTACACAATGAGTACGTCTTGGGGAGAGGGTGTAGGGAGGGGTAGGGTAGGGGGTCCCAGTAGGGTCACGTGGTCGACACTCGTGGGACAGAGTACGTAGCTTGGACCTGACCGCTAGCCGAAGTGTATACTTTATATGTTCAAAATCACGATGGGAGAGTTTGGTAGGGTGGGAACGGAAGAGGGTACCTCAGGTTTTCTGACAAGAAATGTAGACACAGAGAAATCGACAGAGTGTATATCCCGGTAATAGTGATAGAAATATTTAAGGTATATGTACGCAATCATATGACATAACCACAAATATAAAGACTGAATCAAGTAAGACATACTATCCGAGGTCAAAGTAGGTAGAGTAATCTTAACTAAGTTCACGTAAGAAAAATTTCAGACTCATTATAAGTAAACACCTATACATGGTGTCGAAAGAATAGGTAAACAGATGGCTACCTGTAGATCCAACAAAGGTGCAGGACCGATAACATTTGTCACAACGTCACTTTAACCCAATGTGTACAGAGAAAGTTAAGACCAAAGAAGTCACACATACGGGTCGTCACTCTAACGACCCAGTATACCATGAAGATAAAGGTCAAAAATTCCTTAGAGGTGTGACAAGAGGTATCACCGACATGGTCAAACGTAAGGGTGGTTGTCACATTCTCCCAACGAAAAAGAGGTGTCGGAGAGGTCGTAAATAACAAACATCTGAAAATCTATCGTCGGTAAGACTGACCGTACTCTATCATGGAGTAACACCAAAACTAAACATAAAGAGACTATTACTCACTACACCTCGTAGAAAAGTACACAAACAATCGGTAGACATACAGAAGAAACCTCTTTACAGACAAATCAAGAAACCGGGTAAAAAACTAACTTAGCAAATAAAAAAGACCTTAACTCGACGTCCTCAACGAACATATAAAAACTCTAATTAAGAAACAGTCAACGAAGTAAACGATAATAAAAGAGGGTAAGACTTCCGACAGACAAGTAGAACGAATATCAAAAGAAACAACACGTTTCGAAAATTCAAATTAATCCAGGGTAAACAAATAAAAACGAAAATAACGTAATGAGACCCTCCACCAAGTATCTCTTAGGACGATATTAAATACAGTCTCTCACAAAACGGATACAAAAGGAGATCCTCCAAATATCAAAGACCAGAATGCAAATCTAGAAATTAGGTAAAACACAAATAAAAACACATGCCACGATCTTTCACAAGATAAAAATAAGAAAATGTCCATCGACTAGTCATAAGGGTCGTGGTGAACAATTTCTCTAACAGAAAAGAGGTAACATATAAGAACGGAGGAAACAGTTTCTATTCCACAGGTATACACACACCTAAATAGAGACCCGAAAGATAAAACAAAGTAATTAGATATAAAACAGAAACACAGTCATGGTATGACAGAACTACTGACATCGAAACATCATATCAGACTTCAGTCCAGCCAACTAAGGAGGTCAAGGTGAAAAGAAAGAGTTCTGACGAAACCGATAAGTTCTAAAAAACATAAAGGTATGTTTAACACTTTAATAAACAAAAAGAAGAGACTTTTTACGGAAACTATCGAACTATCCCTAACGTAACTTAGATATCTAACGAAAACCATCATATGAATAAAAGTGATATAACTAAGAAGGTTAGGTACTTGAATCATATAAAAAAGGTAGATAAACACAGTAGAAACTGAATAAAGTAGTCACAAAGTATCAAAAGATATATATCTAGAAAACAAAGAAATCCATCTAAATAAGGATTTATAAAATAAGAAAAGTAACGTTACTACTTACCTTAACAAAGGAATTAAAGAGAAAGACAAAAAAGTAACAACCACATATCCTTATGTTCCCTAAAGACACAAAATTGAAATATAGGACGTTGAAATAATATAAGTAACTAATCCAGATTATTGAAAGGACACCTTAGAAATCCTAAAAGATACATCTCCTAGTACAGTAGACGTTTGTCACTCTCAAAATGAAGAAAAAAAGGTTTGACCTTAGGAAAACAAAATAAAGAAGAGACTAACGACACCGATTTTGAAGGTTCTGATATAACTTATCATCACCACTCTTACTTGTGGGAACAGAACAAGGACTGAAATCCCCTTTACGTAAGAAAAAAAAAAAAAAATGGTAACTCCTATTACAAACGACACCCAAATAGTATATACCGAAAATAATACAACTCCATACAAGGAAGATACGGACGAAAGACCTCCCAAAAAAAATTTAGTATTTAACTACAACTTAAAGTAGTTTCCAAAAGAGACGTAGATAACTCTATTAGCATACCAAAAATAGAAAGTTAAATAATTACACCACATAGTGTAACTAACTAAACACCTATAATTTCTTAGGAACGTAAGGGACCCTATTTCGGGTGAACCAGTACTACATACTAGAAAAATTATATAACAACCTAAAACAAACGAGCTTAAAACAACTCCTAAAAACGTAGATACAAGTAGTCACTATAACCGGACATCAAAAGAAAAAAACACCGTAGAAACAGACCAAACCATAATCCCACTACAACCGGAGTATCTTACTCAAACCTTCGAATGGAAGGAGACGTCAAAAGACCTTCTAAAACTCATCCTATCCACAATTGAGAAGAAATTTATAAACATCTTAAGTCGACACTTCGGTAGACCAGGACCCGAAAACAAACGACCTTCTAAAGACTAATGTTAAAACTAAAGACACGAACACTACCCAGACAATTCTAAAAGATAAACAAGGACCAAGTCAAAACCTTTCAACATGAAAAGATTCTTAAAAGGGTCAAGAAGGTTCAATCGGTAAAATAACCGTATATCAACGACTATCAGTAGAGAATACTAGGAAACATAAAGACACAACAGACAACACTAACGAGGTAAAAGTAAGGATTAAAACAACTAAACTAAGAAGAGGGAAGTAAAGAACTACTCAGATCGATTACCAAACAGGTAAAATAAATAGAAGACTTCCTTGGTCGAAAATCGAAACAACTAAAAACCATACTAGAGAAAACAGAAAAAGTAAATAAAGACGGGATTAAAAATACTGTAGAAAGGAAGATGATTGGCATCCCAAGAAGTAAAGAAGGAAAAGATTAACGAAACCCACATGTCAATCCAATAAATAAACTGAAAAGGGAACAAAGAACTCCATTCGAACATAACGATATTTGGAAGGGGAATCGTAACGAAAATGACTTAGGGTATCCAAAACCCAACAATACAAAAGTACAAGTAAGTAATCATACGTATAAAATTAAAGTAAAAAATAAAGAAGACACTAAACAACCAATAAATCTTCGTACAACAAATCGGAGGTCTATAAACATAAAAATTATCGAAAAATGGTGTAACACTAGTCTTTTCTACGAACCTTACTAAAATTAAAAAAACTTAAATGGTTCCGATCTGAATACCGGGTCCTACACTAGATAGGACCTCTTCCAAGGTACACGTGAACTCTTTCTCCACTTTAAGTAACAAACCCCCACTTTACAGGATATCTATAGTTAATCCAGATTGACCAGGTAACATAGTAAATTTCAAACACAAAGGAACGATTAAAAGACAAATCAACTTTATAGGTATTCACACTCACTCCATTTCAAAGGGTGATAATATCATGATGACAATTAAAGGGGAAAGTATGAACAATTGTAAACGGAATGTATAACACCACGAAGAGACAACCCACGTATATATAAATGTTAACAATATAGAAGAAGAACCTAAATGGGAAACTAGTAATACATCACAGGAAGAAACAGAGAAATGTTGGAAATAAAATTTCAGATAAAATAGACTAAACTCATAACGATGAGGACGTAAGGAAACCAGAGACACACTTTATAGTAAAAGGTCGGGAAGTGAGGGTCAGACATACACAAGAAACAAAACTCCACCGAGAGAACATCTGTCGTATATATCTCCAGAACAAAAACATAGGTAAGTCGGTCAGAAACAGAAAACCAACCCCGTAAGTCGACTAAACTTAAATTCCATTATTAACTATTCATACTAGGGTAACGGTAAATGAAACAACGAAACCTAAACTCAAATATTTGGAAAAGACACAAAGGACAGATCTCTCCTAGAATATCGTAAACAACTTCTCAACCAAACCATCACGACTTTGGAGAGTCGAAAACGAACAGACATTTCGAAAAGTAAAGAGGTATAAACTTACCCTGAGAACGGTCCATGTCATTAGACCCGACATCCCAAAAGAGAAATTAGTGAAATTCATACAGGACGGTAAGGAAAGACCGGACTCCTCAAAGATAACTTTCTAGTCGACAATAGAAATACCCTTAGGGGAACACACAATAAACAACAAAAAGGGAACGACGAAAATTATAAACAAGAAACACGAACTAGAAACAATTAAATTGATTATACATAGAACCCCACAAAGTGGAACACAAATAGGACAAACCCTGAGAGACCCAAAGAACCTGAACCCACCGATAAAGGAAGGAGTAAAATCCCTTAAAAGTTGATAATAGAGGAGTTCATAAAAGAGTACCAGAAAGAAAAACAGAAGAAGAAGACCCTGAGGATACTAAGTTTATAACCCCACAAACTGTAACAGGGCCTCCAGAGACTCCAATAGGAGTAAAGAAAATTAAGAAAAAAGAAAAAAGGAGAGACGAAGTAAATAAAGGTGGTAAGATAGAAGGTGGAGTGAGTAGAATAGAAAACGGAGTCAATAAGATGACAACCAACGGAGGTCTCACAAAAACTAGAGTCAATAACGTAATAAGTAATACCTAACTGAGAAAAAATAAAGAAGATCCAGGAACAATTTGGAAAGAACGTAGAAGAGTCAGAAACAGAGGTCTGATAAATAGACATTGAGGTGAAACAAAAGTTCTAAAACCTATTAAAAATGATAGTATAGTAATAAGACTTAAGAAAAAGTCCATCTGAGGGAGATAGTAGGAGAAACCAAACCACCCGTAAATAGCACAAGAAAATGGACGACTTATAAAGAGACGGAAAAGTAGAACAAATCTAACGACACAAACGTCACCGGAAAGACATACGACCCTCAAACACCAAGGAGAAATAACACCCCCAAGGAGGGACACCAACCCCAACCTGTTCACCGAACAGTTCCAAAGTACTAATCCCTTCGAACACAACCACAAGACCACCCACTTCGACCTAGAGAAGATACACCCCACGTCACTTCACAGGTCATCACTCAAAACTCCACGGATACCCAAAACACACTGAAACCCTTCGGACATATAATTACGAGTCCCGATACAAGGACGTAACGACCTCTTAATCGTACCACACGGAACGAGACCTTGAACAACCGAGAACCCATCTCGAACCAAAGTTACATCCATTACTCCGAAAACCTACTCGAGAACGATTAATTACAAGGGACCTCAACCCAGAAAAGACCACAAGAGTTCAAAAGCTAAATTCGGAGGACGGAGACCAAATGTCATCGGAGTTCTGAAGAGGTAGGTATGACCCGGTCACTATTTTGTAGATCCAATTACCTCTTTTCTAAGAGGTGTCATTCCCTGTAGGTCTCTCCAAGAGTCTTAATGTAATTCTTCTCTTCTCCCTCATCCCTCTATCTTCACTGGTCCTCCTTTTTTCTCCCTTAGTTTTCCCCTCTCTCGTTATATCGGTTATTAGTCAAGAGACACACGAAAGGTGTCGAACCTTGTGAGTATCTCCAAGTGTCTCAATACATCTCTTCTCTTCTCCCTCCTTCCTCTATCTCCCCTGGTCCTTCTCTTCTCTCCCTCAGTTTTCCTCTCTCTGTCCAGATCGGTCATTAGTCAAGGGATTCACAAGAGGTGTCGGACCTCATGAGTTTCTCTAAGTGTCTCAACCCATCTCTTCTCTTCCCCCTCCCTCCTCTATCTCTACTAGACCCCTTCTTTTTCCTCTCAGTTTTCCCCCTCTCCCGTTAGTTCGGTCATTAGTGTGAGGATTCATTTGTACCCATGACTTCTAACCTAAGAATTTCCATGTTTTAATTATTGTTTATGGTTTTTCGTTTCTAATTTTTAGATATCATCTCCAATATGAGGGTTTTATGTTGTAATTTCTTTTAGTGTTTTTAATATTTTTTTTTAAACTTTAAACGAAATTTTTATCCACACAAAAAAATTTCCATTATCATCCAATATTGTTACTTTTAATTCCCACATTATTTCCTGAATTTTGTCTTTATTTAATTTAAATTTTTTACACTATTATCATTTTATATAGATCTTTAAAGAGACCTCGACAACGTCTGTCACACCCACGTACCCCAGTGAAGTATGTCTATCAAGGAACAAGGTCGAATATGAAGAGTTCCAGATGTCCGGGGAAGGTTACATCGACCACGATTGATGTCATAAAATTAGACAACGTGGATAGTGAAGGTTTCTTCAAGGGAGACAAATAAAACCGAAGAAGACAAACGTTCAGAGAAGTCACAGATTAAAGGTGGGACTGTGTTCCCCCTCCTCCACCAGTGAATAAATCCGAGTAAACAAGTCAACACGACACCCCTCCCTCCTTGTGACGTTTGTTTATAGTGACTGTACACACCCCTCACGAGCGTCACAGATCCGGTGTGACCCAAACGGGGATGAGTCTCGTACAGGGTCAGATGTGACAGAGTCCGAGGTCCAACGAGAAGTACCCTAGACAGATTTCGTCTGGGACCCAACTCACGTGAAGGGTCCAGATTCGGCGAGTCCAAGTCCAAGAGCCCATGAGGTGTTTCCGTGTCTGAGCCAACGCGGACGCAAAAAACGGGAAGGGTCCAGACTCGTCGAGTCCATTTGTCCACGAACCACTCGTGTGAGAGGGGTCCACCCCACCACGTAGAATAGTGGAGGGACCAGGGTCGGTGAACCAAAGGACCCACACGTCGTCCTCGTGGTAGAGTCCACACGGTACACAGAGAAGACCCTCGACTAGAGACCGTCGTTGGGAGGACCACCTACAGTTGGTAGGTCCTAGGGTCCATCTGAACCAATCGTTGACCCCCGGACGAGTGTCAAACCACCTCCTATGGCAGAGACCCCGGTTCTAACGGGGAGAGGGAGGTCGAGACCGACAGTGGACGGACAGAGAGACGGAGGTTACCCCCTACTCGACCAGTCGTCGACCGATCGAGATGAGACCATAAGTGAGTCAGGAAACGACACACACGTACGGACCTTCACGGAATCCAATCTCGAAAAACGTCCTTTCAAAAAAGAGAGAGACAGAAAGAAAAAGAAAAAAACAGAGACCGATAGGGTGTCAAACCCAACGATAGAGTACAATCGAGGGAGTTTAACAGGAATCCCGTAAGTCCGGGTCAGGAATAGGATTCGTTACATCGGGCGCGGAGGAACAAGTCAGGGGTAAACGACCACCGTCTACACTCACAGACCCGATTAAGAGACGACCCTCAACACCAATCCAGGTATTAGACACCCAAAATAAATAAATAAAAAAGGATGACTAATACAATGGGAGACTATAAGGTTTTAAGGGGTGTCTGGGCGGTCACTCTCCCAAAGGACAACAAACCTTTGAAGAGGAGAAAGTGCTGAGGGAAGGGTCCTACCCAGAGACAGGGATTCATAAAACAGAGAGAAAAATAGAAAATATAAAACAGGATGGAGGAAAGTTTCTTTTACCCGACGGAAAGACCCACGGACCACAGGAGAAGGTCGAAAGTCTTCAACAAAACACCTTAAACGAGTCACAAGTTTACTATAAAGTTACTTCAATACCCCCTCTTTCGCCAGAGGGGTAGGATAAGGAGACGGTAGAATCCTGGCGGGGGATAAAGGTAAAAAATTTCCTTAGAGGTGTGAGAAGAGGTGTCACCGACATGATCAAACGTAAGGGTGGTTGTCACATTCTCCCAAGGGAAAAGAGACGTAGGAGAGGTCGTAAATAACAAACTCCTGAAAAACTATCGTCGGTAAGACTGACCACACTTTACCATGGAGTAACACCAAAACTAAACGTAAAGAGACTATTGCTCACTACACCTCGTAGAAAAGTACACAAACAATTGGTAGACATACAGAAGAAACCTCTTTACAGACAAATCAAGAAACCGGGTAAAAAACTAACCCAGTAAATAAAAAGACCTTAACTCGACGTACGACGAACATATAAAAACTCTAATCAACAAACAGTCAACGAAGTAAACAATAGTAAAAGAGGGTAAGACTTCAGACAGAAAAGTGGAATGAATATCAAAAGAAGTAACACGTTTTCGAAAATTCAAATTAATCCAGGGTAAACAAATAAAAACGAAAGTAAACGTAATGAGAACCTCCACCCAGTATCTCCTAGGACGATACTAAATACAGTCTCACAAAATGGATACAAAAGGAGATCCTCAAAATATCGAAGACCAAAATGTGAATCTAGAAATTAAAGTAAAACTCAAATAAAAACACATACCACAATCTTTCACAAGATCAAAGTGAGAAAATATCCACCAACTGATCAAAAGGGGTCTTGGTGAACAATTTCTCAAACAGAAGAGAGGTAACATATAAGAACGGAGGAAACAGTTTCTATTCAAAAAGTATCCACACACCTAAATAGAGACCCGAGAGATAAAACAAGGTAACTAGATATAAAGACATAAATACGGTCATGGTATGACAGAACTACTGACATCGAAACATCATATCAGACTTCAGTCCGTTCAACTAAGGAGGTCAAGTTAAGAAAGGGTTTTAACGAAACTGATAAGCTCTAAAAAAAACATAAAGATATGTATAACACTTTAATAAACAAGATCAAGACACTTTTTATGACAACCATCGAACTATCCCTGACGTAACTTAGATATCTAACGAAAACCATCATATAATCGATATAAGAAGGTTAGGTACTTGAATCATATAAAAAGGTAGATAAACACAGTAGAAACTGAATAAAGTGTATTTTACCTGTTGAACCTTCTTTGCCTGCTTAAGAATCTTTTCATATTCGAAGGTTTTGACTTGGTCTTGTTTATCTTTTAGAATTGTCTCAATAGTGTACGTGTCTTTAACTTTGACACTATTTTTTAGAAGTTTGTTTGTTTTCGGGTCCTGGTCTACCGAAGTGTCCACTTAAGATGTTTTTTAAATCTCTGCTCGATTGTGGATAGGATGAGTCTCAGAAGGTCTTTTAACGTCTTCTTCCATTTGAAGGTTTGAGTAAGTTACTCCGGTGGTAGTGTGATTATGGTTTTGGTCTGTTTCTGCGGTGTCTTTTCTTTTGATGTCCGGTTATAGTGACTACTTGTATCTACGTTTTTAGGAGTTGTTTTAAGCTCGTTTTTTTAGGTTGTTATATAATTTTTCTAGTATGCAGTACTGGTTCACCCGAAATAGAGTCCTTACGTTCCTAAGAGTTATGAGTATTAAGTTAGTTACACTATATGGTGTAATTGTTTAACTTTCTATTTTTGGTATACTAATACAGTTATCTACGTCTCTTTCGGAAACTGTTTTAAGTTGTAGTTAAATACTAATTTTTTTTTGGGAGGTCTTTCGTCCGTATCTGCCTTGTATGGAGTTATATTATTTTCGGTATATACTATTTGGGTGTCGTTTGTAATAGGAGTTACCACTTTTGAACTTTTGTAAAGGGGATTTCAGTCCTTGTTCTGTTCCCACAGGTGATGATAAGTTGTATCAAAACTTTCAAAATCGGTGTCGTTAGTCTCTTCTTTTACTTTATTTTCCTAAGGTCGAACCTTTTCTTCATTTTGAGAGTGACAAACGTCTACTGTACTAGGAGAGGTTTCTTTTGGTATTTCTGTGGTGGTCTTTTAATGATCTCGATTAGTTACTTATATCATTTCAACCTCCTATATCTTAATTATGTGTCTTTAGGGAATGTAGGGATATGTGGTTGTTACTCTTTTGTCTTTCTCTTTAATTCCTTCGTTAAAGTAAGTGGTAACAGTACTTTTTTTATTTTATGAATCTAATTCAGATGGATTTCTTTGTTTTCTAGATATATATCTTTTGATATTTTGTGACTACTTTCTTTAGTTCCTAGGAATCAAAAGACTTGTTCTACTCTCAAATCACATTAGATTGTGATTTTCATGTTTCAACTTTCAATTATAAACAGTTTCGTAATTGGTAACAGACATGAAAACTAAATTTTATCTGAGTTTGTAAATACAAATCGTCAAAGTAACGAAAAGAATACAATTATTCCTTTTCACTAAGTACATCAAATTAACAATGGGTATAACAGTTTAACTTATATCGTTCCAAAATTTATAAAAATCTAAGACACTGTAAGAAAAAAAGTCAATGACACTAATATAGTGACCTAAAGTGATGATACAAAGAGTCTTAAAGGTAAAATTTTTCTTTAATTCCCTCACTTTAACTCTTTTATTTACTGTACTTTCTGTTTCCAAACAAAAGGTCCAGGGTGAGGTAAGAAACTGATCTATTTGAGGTTCCGTTAGACAAAGACATAACCACTTTAGGTCACTTGGTCTGTTCCCTAGTCTCTAAGTAAAGAGAGACAAGGAGGGACGATTCAAGTTGACATTTGTTCCCTTGATTACTTTCTGTGTTCTTTCCTCTTAGCGGTCAGATACAGACTGCGTCCCACGTCGTACGAACCCCGACCACGTACCCCTACTGGGTCTCTCTACAACACCCCTCCCTCCACCCTCCCCCCCAAGTACAAACCCTTACGTACATTCTTAATTTCTAAANCCAGGGTGAGGTAAGAAACTGATCTATTTGAGGTTCCGTTAGACAAAGACACAACCACTTTAGGTCACTTGGTCTGTTCCCTAGTCTCTGAGTAAAGAGAGACAAGGAGGGACGATTCAAGTTGACATTTGTTCCCTTGATTACTTTCTGTGTTCTTTCCTCTTACGACTTCCCATCCTTCTCTTTTCACTTTGTCAAACTCTGGGACTCCACTACCCTTTTAATCCCCGTAAAACATAGGGAAGGGGTTGTCTTCTTTCACTACCCCCAGACGACGAAGGGTTGTGGATTGTGGACATCCTCCACCGTGTCCATTCGGTAAGGAGGACACACAACTCCCCTTAGGACACTCGTCGTGGGTCACTCGGAATGTTCCACTAGGTAGTCTTGTAGACGATTGTTCCTCGTCAGTTTCTTCACGAACAGGAAAGAGACGGTTCTCAGTGATCTTAATCCAGCATCCCCATTCCTACCCTAGTCCTTTCCACTAAGGTACTGAATTTCATGACTTGGGTCCTTCGGAGAAATAGCGACTTCCGCATTCTGAGGTAGAGGTTAGTCTCTGTAACGTACCTTACCTAAAATGTATTACTTGTCATCTTTAATTGTTTGAGGTCCATTTACGTTCTTAACCCTACTAAAAATTTTATCGTATACCCTCACTCGCCTCTGTCTTTCTTTTTACGTATGACATACTAAGGTACATATACTTCACGTTTTTGTACGTTTCTCTAAGACATTATAGTTTTCAGTACTGCCACCCATTTATTCCTCCTGTATCTACACTACTCTTTAATGTCTCTTACCCCGGCGACCCGAAGAGACCACTGAGTCGACCATTTCTTAGACGGATGTCACGTCCACTGTCCCACGATGGGAGTCCAGTCCCTCCAGGGGACCTCTTCCCTCACCGATGAGTAAGGTCATAGGAACGGACCCTTTAAGGTAGCTGTCTCCTTGGACCACCAGATGCCAGGTAACCTATCGTTTCTCAGGGTGTACTGACTAGCTGATCGTGAAAGTGAAAAGTCCCATCGACCCTCGACTTTTAAAGATTAGGTACCAGACTACACGTTAATGTACCAAGATAAAAAATAGTTATACGTTTTAATACTATACATATGAAAGGAAGTATATACCATTTTAATTTATCGTGTTAAATAAAATCTTAAATCGTAAACATCTCGGTACCAAAAGTTTTTTTCGTCCTTGACCTTTAATATTTCGTACGTAATTATTCTATTTTTATATTTATTTTATAGTAATTCAACATAAGGTAACAAATTACTTTATTGTTCGGAATTTGTATGATGTTTATACATGTTTTTGTATTTCACATAAGATTGTTTATATTATGACTTAGTTCGGAAATCGTTTCTCAACCTTTGTAAATTATAGAATGGTAAAGGAGAAGCAACAGATATATTTCGTCTTATCTCAAGGATCTTCATGTCCGATAGTTTGAGGATAAGGTACAAAAAAAAGGGGTTTTCATTATATTATCGTCAACGACCTTATACATTGGTCAGAAAACCTGTTACTGGTCTTACTGTAAGACTTCTTTCTAATACTTAATAATAGGTTTTTTTTAATTAGAATTTCTTTAATTCTAAGTAAATGTATAAACGATTCATATTTTATATACATGTATTGTATCAATACGTAAGAGTGTCCGACCATGTATGAGTATATGTGTGAGTGTCTCTTTCCAGTTGGAGAGTAAGAAGTTACAGGGGTGTCCTTCGTTTGTCTGTTTGTTTTATACATGAGAGATGTGTTGGACTATTAGTTACTGTGAGGAAAACATCTTACATTTTAATAAACATAACGTAATAGTGTCCTCCTTTAAATTCGGTTGACCGTCGTCATCCATACCACTAACATTGACTTATAAAGATACATAACAACAGATTCTTCCTTGTGAGAAGATACTAGTAAATACTTACAAGTAAACTAAAATATTAAATACGAAAGAACAGTTTCTGTTAATAATAGAAACAGATTGGATTCTGTCTCTATTTTGATTCACATAAATTATAGTCTTGAAACTTTTAATAATACATTAAAAAGTCTCGAAACAATAGTATGTCCTTAACAAGACGAGACCATAAAATCATGGATCTTTTTTACTTTACTAGAAAATTTTTTAATTGTGACTAGATTTATTTGGCATTATTAAAATCAAAGAATCAAATTTACACCGTAAAAAATCTTAATCTTAATAGACCTCATTTCAACGAAAATGGTTCTTTTTAATTATTTCATTACTTTTAACCCTCCCCCCTTATAATTGTTTTCGGATTTCCTTATCTGAAGAGGTGGATAATGTCATAAACCAAATTGGTTAGAGTTCTTGATTAAACATAAAGAGTTATTCCAGAAAGTCGAAGGATTTCGAACACAAACTCAATACTTTAGTCTTTTATGTATATATATTTATATATGTACGTGTGTATACATGTTTATATTTGTATGTATGTATATATATATATATATATATATATATTATAAGGGATCTTAGTAGGAGAACAAATGTGAAACCTGTTAAACTCTTATCGATAAGGTGTAAATCCGACTTACGTGTATAATTTTATTCTCAAAATAAAGTAGTATACTAAAAACTCTTCCGTGACTACTAGAAATTTCACTTTTCAAGTTAGTGTAAAAGTTTTTATATGAATGAACCTTATTTTCAATAGTGAGAGTGATCTCATATGTAGTTCTGTTTTGTCTACTAAGAGTCCTAGTGCCGTTCCTTGAAGAGAGTTCCACTGCCATTTAGACGTCCCTCTCTTTTCCTTTGTGATTCTTTCCTCGTTACCTCTGTCAACAAAATCTTCTTGTTTTCTAGGGTGTAGTCACTCTTAAGTATCTGTAGTTGAACCTGGGGTTTAGGTATACTTTGTAACATTAGGAGGAGAGTCTTATATATGTAAAAGTCGTTTACATTGTGAAGTGTTCAACACATAGTTTCTGATGTTTAATGTTGTTACGACCTTATCTATCCGAGGAGACAGGTACCCTGAACGGTCCCTAGGTTGGGTGCAGAGGACGTAAAGATCCACCTAAGAAATAGTACTTCAGTGGTCCTTCGAGTATGATCTCATGACATAAAGTTTAAGTTCGAGACTAGGAGTATTTATTTTTCCTACACTCGATAGTTTAAGAGTGCAAACGTGACCATCGAGGACAGTAAGGTAACTCCTATCACTCTTCGTAAAACTTTAAAATTAAGGGACATCCAAAAGAGGACGAGTCACTGATTCTCCCTTGAAGCGCACGAGAATGGAGAGTAAACGACAAAGGACCGCAGGAATCGGTCTGAACCAAGACCCATCAAAAGGGAAACTAACAAGTAGAGGCGTCGACACATTACAGGTCCTACCGCGAGATACTTTTGACATGGATCGATCAATTATTTACCACATATGTTAGTGTTCTTCGGACCTCACCCACCACACACTCTACTCACTGTCGTGAGTAAAACGTCAATTCGCTCCACGTACAAACCAAGAGTAAAGGTGTCTCACAAAGTTCTATCTGATTCAAAATTTCTATTATAAGATACAAACTTTATTACGATAAGTAGCAACCTTGTTACTTTGATTATTTAACCACTTTTTATTTCAAGTATTTCTTATTATAGGAGTAGTTAAATGTTAATTAAACGTTTCTTTGTAAAATTTTGAGAATGTCATTAACACAACTTTAATTTTACGGTATGACCTTTTTTTGTCTACGTGGTTATATGGTCAAAAACACTATTGAAATTTTGGGTCATTACCAATTCCTAACTCGGAAGATTTCTTCTCTCTTATTATCATAACCGTATACATTATAAAGGACGTGATTTGATGAAATTAATCACCACAGTAAATAATTTTCTTTTACTTCTCGATAGTTTATCAAAAAAAATTTAAAAATAAAACTAACTGACGTTCAAGAAACTTGAGTAATCTTTAAATCTCTTTATAAAACGTACAATTTTTACAATGTACTGTATAATTTGATAAGTTTCGAATGATTTGTTATTTTTCTTTTATTATAATTTTTCTAAAATTTTATCAATGAAATGTTTTCATTAATCGTTAACTATTACCGACTCTATACTTTAGTATTTTACTATTTATTTTCACAGTCAGTTAATACCTTCTCGCTATGACTGTGTTTGAAGGTCTTTTTAGGATATCCACAGTCTAGTTACTCCCATCGAAATCAACATAGTCGTTAATTTACAGTCTATTACGTATAATTATTAAGACAGTGACCTCAGTCATCAATCACTCTTGATCTTAATAAAGACCGAAACTTCACATGTTCCACACTGGAAATTTTTAATAAATCATATATCTTTGATCAAACGTTTAGGTTTTAAAATTATTTTATACATAATATATCTAGTGTATTTTCAATGTAATTTAAAATATAAAATAAAATAATAAAGTCATATTAACGGTATTACGGTAAGTATAGTCAGTCTTTTTACATTGTATTAAAGAATCTGTCCTAGAGACACAGACACAGTAAATAGAAAAAATAAGTTACAAAACAAGTTCCAAAATTTTTCCTAAACCAACAAATATTAACCTAAATTTAATCCTAAATAACTTCGACGTAGTTAGAATAAAAATAATTTTGAGTTGACGAAAATAAAATAGATCTCGATACTCCTTAATATGACCGGGAAGTGTTAAAGTACTTAGGGGAAATTCTTAGATAACAATTTTCGACTCACTTTACAAATTACTGTATATATTTATATAGAGATAACTATATTTATATAGAGATAGAGTCATTGGTAAGGAACAGTACCACGAATATTCTAAAGTGAAATTTAACGTAACTAAATCTTTGAGTAAATGTGTACACATATACGTGAACTTATTATTTGTCCGTTCCTAAACTTATAAAATGTTTTAGGAGGTATTATAAAGTATAAAATGTGTATATTAAGAGTCTTAATAAGTTTATATAGGAACTAAACCGATGTATATTTAACAGGGATTTAACTTGGTATAGATCTGTACCCATTGGAGGATGGTTTACTCTACTCCTTAATGCTTCCTCTCTCTGTGTATGGAAGACACTCGGTCTCAGGACGGAGGAGAACACCCACTGGTTCAATGACATCATTTGTCATAAACACCAGAAGTGTCTGACGGGATACTTCCGGGTGTCACTTCGTTGTCACCCTTTCCATCTAAAGAATAGTTGTGCAGTGTTTCAAGTTTGTCCTTTAAGAATGTGAACTCATAAAACTTCTGTTAAATAAAGTACTGTGTTGAGGTCTTATATCCTCTGAAACCCATACATCACACAGTAAATCAAACGGGAAACCGTTCACGAAGACTCTTCAAAAAAAGTAAAAGATTTTCTATGACTCTTTTTCTACTGATGTTATAACAATTGAACAAAAATAGAGTTAGTGTGTATGACGTTTGAATCCGAAACGATTCCACGGAAGTTACAAAATTCAAGATGAAAATATATGTCAACGATTTAGAACAGTAATGTAAAAAGTAAAGGAATATGAGAGTACAAAGGTAAGGACAACACCTTATTCAGTATTCAGATAATTGTTATAAACAGTGATCCCGAAGGGGCAATATCGATCACCATTTCTTGGGAGGACGGTTACGTCCTCTGTTCCTCTGCACCGAAGTTAGGGACCCTTTCTAGGGGACCTCGTCCAGTACCGTTAGGTGAAGCGATAAGGACGGACTCTTAGGGATACCTCTCTCCTTAGACCACCGATGTCAGGCATCACAGCGTTTCTCAGTCTGTACTGATTTGACTGAATCGTGTATGTTGTGCAGTGATTAAGTCTTCTAAATGATGTACCGGAATGTATAAAGAAAAGCAATATAATCGTAATACAGAAAACCAATATTGGTTTTGTTAGTATTAGGTAATTGTCATCAATAAATTCCTAACAACAAAAGTCAACGATTCAGTACAACCTACTAAGTGTAGGGGTGAGGGGGTACTTGACATCGTAAGGTCCGAAGGGACAGGAATTGATAGTTGGAAACGAGTCTGAGTACGGATAACTCAGTTACTACGGTAGGTTGGTAGAGTACGAGACATACAAAGGTGTCAAACAACACTAGTTGTATCATTTTCCGAAACCGTATCAGTTATTTCGTCTTCATTTACCAAAATACCTTGAGGGAACGAAAAACTACTAGGTCGTCTACAACCGTTAAACTAGAGACCAAGGAGACGGAAAAGATTTTGGTCGAACTTGTAGTCTCTCAAGTGCCAAATACATGACGACTTCGGACCGAACGTCTTAAGACTGGTAATGAAACGATCGTACACTCTACTCATGTTGATTGACACGTCAACAAACTTGGAAGATTCCGTAACGGAAAGAAACCTTAACCTTACTTTGGACTGGAAAAGGTCGGGACACCGGTGACGACTCAAAAGATTTAAACAACCGTAAAACTCACGTCGTGAAAGTGTCGTAGTAGAAAATCCTAAACTTTGTCGAGTTGACCTTAAGGTAGTGGAGGTGATCGAAACAAACATTACTACGAACGATTCCGGGCGAACTGAAACGTAAGGTCCTACAGACCGACATCCACTCACTAGTTGGTAGTACCAATAGACCCAGCACTTTTAGAAAAGACATATCAACAAAACACATAAGACAGTGGAGAAGAACTATAGAAGACGTAGACAATTCAGGTATGGTAAAGACAGCAAATAACACGGGTAGAAACTTACTTTACGAGGGAACCATAGAGATCAAGAGAACTTTTCTAGAGAACAGAAAGGGTAAGATAACAATAGGAGATAAAGAAACGTAACTATCGACTCCTTCAGAAAGAATAGAGAGGGACGATAAGAAACCTTGAGACAAAAATTTACCCATATAGAAAAAGAGAAAACGGAAATCGAAGAGAAGAAAAGAGTCGATAAACATTTCGGAGGAGTCTATTGGTAAAACGTAAAAAAAGATCCCTTACAAGAACTAGTAACGGAGGATTTGGTAAAGTACTTACCAGGTATCAAGAAGTTCGTAACACCGATAGTCTAAATTACGGAACCTAGATAAACGGTGAAGGAGACATACTACCAAAAACGACTGCCATATCTCGAGGAGGTAGAAACTGACGTTTCTTATATCAGTTAGGCTAAAACCATAACTCGTAGACCACTACAGGGACACATCTCAGTAGAGAACACAACAAACTTCTCCCACAAACGATACTGGTCACTCAAGAGAACTGTTGTGAGACAATCGAAAACGGTACGAAGTTAAACAAGAGGTTCCGGTTTGTACGGACAATGAGGTCCATAGAGAACTGAAAGAGGAAAACTTAAGGTCAAGGGACATTACTTTTCCTGTAGAAAAGCCCCACAATCGAGATCTTCCAGAACATCCAGAAGTGTCTTGACAAGTTGAAGCCGAAGAAGTCGTAATGACCAACCCTATATGTGAACCTAATGTCACTATAAGTTACCAAACGGAACCTTTACTTGTCTCTAGTAAGACAGACAAGACTCTGACGTGGGATCATGACGTAAAGCCTGAGAAAACGACTGATACTCCCGATGAGGTATGGTAAACAGTGATTAAGTCTTCTGGATGATGGAACAGATGTAATTTTATTGACAATGTTTCTCTACCTACGGATTTGAACAAAAAAATAAAAAGACGGGATCAAGAATTTTATCGACGTAGATTAACATAATAAGGATTTATTGAATAAGTTCAAAGGAGACTATTTCTATTTACAGAAACCCTTCCTATTTTATAGTTTGTTATAGTTCGATATATTGGTACCGTCTCTAGTTTTATAACTTATGAGTGGTATAGTAAGTAACTACTAGGAGTTTAGTATTGAACAAAATATATAAAAATTATCCTTATAAACAACATTTATTGTTTTCGGGTTCAAAGGTATCCCCCTCTTTATTCGAAAATTTAAAAGTGAAGTGTTCTTTTACCCCTTCCGTCTTTTACAACTGGAAAAACGTTTTTTGTGTGTACTTGTATGTTATGTATTTTGTAATTTATTTGATAGTTTAAACGGAGTTTACCTAAAAAAAATTAGTCAACAGTGAACATAGTTCTTTTCCTATTTACAAATAGATGGTAAGGATTCCTATAAGTGAAAGTCGTAGTGAAGATCTTGTGACTTAAGTCCCTTTGTGATAAAAATTGAAAGACTTTAGATCTTTTTACATTACATTTGAGTCAATACAGGAACATTACTTCTGATTATAAACTCTGAAGATTTTGACAGTGATTACCGATGGATATACCAACATAGATAGGTAATATAAAATAAAAGTATTTGATTTAACTATTAAAAGAGATAATGAGTGTAGGATCTTAATATCGATAACTTTGTAAGTAATCTCTACTTACATTTTACAGTGTGTTACATTTTATATGACAAATAAAAATTTTAAACTTCATCAATATAGATGACGACAGTATGTGAAACGACAAAAGTTAATTTATTACAATATGTACAGTCCGAGAAACAATATACAGTTTTATACTCAAATTAGACTTCTTTGACGGGAGGTACGTCCTTTGTACCCAAGTTAGGAACCCAACCCTTCTAGGTGATCTCTTCCCTTACTGATGGACGAGGTCATTAGAACGGACCTCTTAAGGCACCTGTCTCCTCAAACCGTTCGATGTCAACGTCTCAGCCTATGGTGACTCACTGATGTAAAAGTAAAAGTGAAAGAGACCGTAAATTGAAATTATTTTAGATACAAGTCTGTTGTATATCGTTTCTATTTTAATGAGTTTTGTGATTTTCATCAAACTTAAATGAAAAATACATACTTGTATAGCTAAACATTGATACAGATAATTACCGGTATGAATCACTGGATTCTCTCTATCTATTTAACCTTCAGTTATTGTTCACTTTTACAGGAAAATTGGAGTACTGTTCTAGTTAAGAAAAAGTTCCTTCAAAAATTTTACTGAGATATATTTCCTTTATAAATCCCAGAAGATTTTTTCCTTGAGAATTAGATCTATTTTAAAATAATCTTTTCTGTTAAACTTCTTTTCTTGAACACACTGATGTAGGTTTATCTATAACTCTCCATTTTATAATTACTATTTTAAAGTTTAACATTTATATATAAACATAATCTTAAGTTCCCTCGCTTATGTCGTACTCGTCATTTATTTTCATCTCTTATTTATATAGGAAAGTAACAAACTCTTCACCCACTTTCATGNTTACACTTTTGGAAATAGATCAAAATTCAAGTCAATGTGTAAATATTTATTGTATACTTGGTTTCCTTTTAGATGTTTCAAAAGTTAAAAATATACTAAATTTTCCTTTTACGTTATCATTTTAGACGGAACACTTTATGACTAACGGAATTTACGTATGTAACGTTTGTTTTTTTTATTCTTCCTTATGTAAACTCCTCCACGGTGATCTTTGATTTTGAATTTTTCGTTAGACCCACTTTAAATCAAGTTCATATCAGGTTTATTTCTTCACTTTCATTTTATTTACTACGTTTTAATACTGTTTCTTTCGTTCATGTGATCTTTCCTTATTTTACCAGTTACACTAAAGGTAAACTTTCCATCATATTAACTATTTTCTGTAAATTTCTTTTTTACTCTTCTGTATTTAGAAAATGTAGATATTATTTACATTGTTACGGTAACAACAAATATGACTACAATTTATCTATTCTTTTCGTATGATATTTATATAAGATAGATTTACTTTTTCTCTTACGGATTTTTAACGTTAAATGGTTTACGTCATGTTGAGTCTAGGACTTATTTGAATTGTACACAATTTCTATACCGCAAGTAACATATTTCAAGGATGTTTTTTTTAAGATCTTTGAGATTACCATTGTCATCACTTATTATTGTGAATTTTAATAAGGTCCAGAAAGTGTTTCAGAGGTCTATTCTAATTTTTCTTTTTTTCCTTACGAAGGGTTATCTCGGAACTCTTGTTTTGAACGGTCGAATGTATTATAATTCCTTGAGTCAGGACAGAGAAACACTTTTAACTACTTCTTTTATAAAATTAGATTCATACTATGTACGAATGTACTAAAATTCTCTTTCTTTTATGTCTTACTAGTAACACCAAAGTAAAGTCCTTACAAACCAATTATAAACTTCATTTATTCTTATAAATCTCCTTTTTGATATTTGAAATAAAAAATTTAATTAAATAAATAAAATTAACCTCCGATTAATGTTATAACACTATCAAAAACGGTATGTATTCGTAATAAATTTTTTTTAGTAAAGAGTAAGATAACTTCTTTTTTATTTTGACTTTGTGATGACTAACCAATGTTTTAAGTATTCTTTTTTCTTTATTATACCTTAACGAAAGTATCATTTTTACACACTAGTTTTTTAGGAATTCGGAGTATGAACTTCTATTTCATAACCTTATATAAGGGTATTGTATTCTTACTATGTATATCCTGGAAATGTCATGAAAGATAAGCTGTAACTTCTATTTTCGAACGTCACATTTTTATTCAGTTCTTCTTTTGTTTCGTTAACGTGGACCTCTCTTCTTTATTTTACACTAATAAATATCAACGTTATACAAAAATAAAATTTTTAGGTCTCCTTACATTTAAACTTTGTTATCTGAATTATGTATTTTAGTCTCTCCAGTAACCTGTATTCTAGTCGGACATTTGGAGAAAAACAAACAAACAAACAAATAAAGACGACGTCGTCGTTTTTAATGATTTTTAAATTTTTCGTTGCTACTGTAAATGTTTTCGTACTGATACTTTATAGGTATAAAGAGATTCTAAAGTTATAACTTTTTACATTTTGTTCGATTCACCTAAAGGAACTGTCAGTCACCTACCCTGAGACACGAGGGGTCGCACCCCCCACGTCCAACCTAAGGACCGACCCTTTGATTCTAGGGTGGACGACGGACCGCACCGGATTTATTAATTTATTTATTTTATATTTCTTTAATTCTCTTTTGGATTTAATAACCTTCCTATTTCGTACCATGACTAACCTTCTTAGTTATAACGTTTCTACTGACAGAAATGTTAAATGAAATTTCTAATTTACGTCAGGGTTCGTGAAAAAATTTTGTCGAAATAACTCTGCACTAAATGTATCGTATTTTATGTAGGTAAATTTTACATATTAGTCAATAAAATATATGTAAAGGTTAAACGTTGGTATCGGTGATAGTTTTAGATCTTTCATAAGTAGTGACAAGTCGATCGTCAGTAAACATAGGGGTGGAGGGGTGTCGAGAACCAGTGGTGATTAGACGAAGACCAGAGAGAAAAGAATAAAAACTATAAAGTACATTTACCAGGATATGTGGTACGCTAGGAAATCTTTCAAACTAACGGTATTTATATACTAACTCGTTTTGTCAGTCTGTGGTTTCCTTACTATAGATATGAAAGACCACACGTATAGTTTACAGTTATCAAAAAATTTTTTTTGAAGGTAATAGTCTTTTTCTTATATTATGTAAAACTTTAAATACATTAGTAAGATAATAAAGGTAAATTCTCTACTTCAATGGGTTGTCGTCGGTTTGAATGAAAAATTAAGAGTTCGAACACGAACGTTCATATGAATACACCCTTAAGTGTCAGTAGACTAAAATACAGGGGGTGCCTATCGTGACGTGTCAAAGGAAAGAGTCCATTCATCAGACTATTGGACATTACCTTTCGTAACGTATTAAGACAATACTATATACTCCTGTCGAGTACTTCAATATTGTAAAGACATATTGTCATTATTTTTTCTATAAAACTTTCACCCATTACCACAAAAATTGTATTCAAATCCGACTCAAACAATAATCCTTTTACCTTATGACTCATAGGGTAAAAGATTATAAAGATAGTTGTAAAATAATTGAAAGTAGTAGGAAGTAGAAACACATTAAGTTGGTTTTGTTTACAAAATTATTATAAGAATTTTATATAACAATTTTATACAAGGAAGAGATATATCATATCAAAATTTTTTGAATGACATCAAACGTTCAACTCGGTAAAACGGTGTAGGTGCCTACTGGTGCCGGAAGTGCTTTCTGACCTTAGGTACTGCATTAACTATCCCTGAAGTCTTTAAAGATGTGTTTTCATAAAAGTAAATTAGTGATACTTTCTTAAATAATTAAGAATTTTACGTTTATCACACGAGAAAGTATCCTAGGACTCAAAAGACTTGTTCTACTCTCACAATCTTAGATTAAATTGTAATTTTTATGTTTTAACTTTCTAAATTATAAACAACTTCGTAATTGGTTACAGACGTGAAAACTAATTTTTATTTGAGTTTGTAAATACAAATAGTCAAAGTAACGAAAAGAATACAATTATTCTTCAGACTAAGTACGTCAAATTAACGATGGGTACAACAGTTTAATTTGTATCGTTCCAAAATTTACAAAAGTCTAAGACACTGTAAGCAAAAAGGTCTATGACACTAATATAGTGACTTAAAACGATGATAAAAAGACTCTAAGTTAAAATCTTCTTTTAATTCCCTAACTTTAACTCTTTTATTCACTGTACTTTCTGTTTCAAAACTAAAAGACCCTGGGTGTGGCAAGAAACGGATCTATCTGGGGTTCCGTTAGAAAAAGACATAACGATCTTAGGTCGTCTATTCTATCTCACAGTCTCTAAGTAAAAAGAGACGAGGAGGGACAATTCATGTTGACATTTGTACCCGTGAATACTTTCTGTGTTATTACCTCTTGAGACTTTCCACCTTTCTCTTCCCACTACACCAACCCGTGAATCGTCGTCGAACTGAGAGTACTTTAGAGAGTAGTGAAAGGTCCTACTCTCTTGTTCCACTCCAATCCCTTGTTGTTAATCCCCGTAGAATATAGAAGGGGGTTTCTTCTTTTACTAGATCTGGACGATTTACTGAATGGGTCGGATCGACATTCTCTCCCGTGTCTATTCGGTAAGGTAACAAAGTCACACAACTCCCCTTAGGACAACTGTTACGGTGCACTCGGAATGTTTCACAGGTAGTCCTGTGGACGATTGTTCCTCGTCAATCTCCTTCAAGAGGACGAAGGTGTTTCTCTTGATCTCAACCCTCCGACTCTACCTCCACCCCGGTCGTTTCTCCCAGAGTACAGATTTTCATGACTTGGGTCCTTCGGAGAAAAGGGACTTCCGTATTCTGAGGTAGAGGTGAGTCTCTGTGACCTATCTTACCTAAAATTTACAATATAAACGTATTACTCATTATTTATAATTGTTTATGGTACATTTACGTTCTTATACCTATTTAACGTTTTGATAATGCACCCTCACACGTCTCTGACTTTCTTCTAACGTATGACAAACTAAGATACAAGTACTTCTCGTTTTTGTACGTTTCTCTAAGATATTGTCGTTTACGGTGCTGTCACCCATTTATCCTCCTGTGTGTTCACTACTCTTCAATGTCCCCTACCCCAGGACCTTTCGACTTTGAAGATTAGGTACTAGACTACACATTAATGTACCAAAATAAATAAAACACTAGATATACTTTTACATACTATACATGTGAAAGGGACTTATATAATTTTAATTTATCGTGTCAAATAGAATCTTATATTATCGTGAACATCTTCGTACCAAAAGTCACTTTTCGTTTGTACCTTTATTAGTTCGTACGTAAGTATCCTATTTTATAATTATTTCATAGTATTTCAACATAACGTAATAAATTATTTTATTGTCCGGAATTTGTTTGATGTTTATGTATGTTTTTGGATTCACTTAAGATTGTTTAAATTGTGACTGACTTAGTTCGGAAATTGTTTTACAACCTTTGTAGACTATAGAATGGTCAAGGAGAAGTAGTAGATATATTTCGTCTCATCTCAAGGATCTTCGTGTCCGACAGTTTGAGGGTAAGGTGCAAAAAAGAAGTTTTCATTATATTATCGTCAACAACCTTATACATTTGGTCAGAAAACTTGTTACTGGTGTTACCGTAAGACTTCTTTCTAACACTTAATGATCGGTTTTTTATAACTTAAAATCTTTTATTTTCAGTCAAATGTATATACGTACGACGACGTCGACGATTCAACGAAGTCAGCACAGGCTGAGGATCACTGGGGTACCTGACGTCGGATGGTCCGAGGAGATAGGTACGCTAAAAGGTCCGTTCTCATTACCTCACCCAACGGTAACGGAAGAGGTTGTATATACGTATCTATATTTGTATATATACTATATGTACCAATCTGTTGTATAGATACGTAGGAGTTCCGACCATGTATAATTTGTTTGGTTGTTTATGTAAGTGTCTCTCCCAATCAGAGAGTATTGGGTCAAATACAGAGGTATATTTCGTTCGTGTGTCTTTATAGGTGAGAAATGTGTAGGGCTTTTAGTTCTTGACTTTGGAAACGAAATCTTATTATTTGAATAAACAGAGAATAGTATAATATCGTCTTTCTTTCATCTTGATCAAAAGTTGTTAACAACATAACAAGTATAACTAGTATAACAACATATCCGTCTTCGTAAGAGGATATTAGTAATGAATATTTGTAAACAACGAGATAAAAGGTTGAATACAAGATGGGGTATTAGATAAGAATAAAAGTAATCGGATTCTATCTCTGTTTTATGGTTGACATACACACGGTCTCGAAATTTTAGTAATACATGGAAAGACCTCGGAACAATAGACTCTCCTCAATAAGACCAGGACATAATCTCATCGATGTTTTAATTAGTAATGTCTTCAATTATAACAAGATTTATTTAGTATTACTAAAATCAAAGACTCAAATTTTAAACCAAATAACAAATCCTAATGTCATTAGATTTTATTTTGACTAAAATGGTTCTTTTTAATTAATTCGTTACTTCTAAATTACCTTTTTTTATCAAGTCTTTGGTTTTCCTTGTCTACGGTGGTGGAGAACGTCATAAACAAAATTGGTTAATTCTGAATTAAACCCAAATAGTTATTCAAGAAAGTTAGAGGATTATGTACAAAAACTCAATACTTTAGTCTTATATGTTTATGTATGGGAGACATTTATAAGACACAGCATATAAAAACTGTCTAAGTCTTAATGGTAAGGTGTAAATGAGATTTACGTATATAAAATTACTATCCGTGTAAGATATTATAATACTTTACAAATCTCCTGACTGGTAGTAATTTCACTTTTCAAGGGAATGTCAAAAATTTTTTACATGAATGTCCCTCATTATTGCTAGTAACAATGGTGTCACCTGTTGTCCTGTTCCGTCTACTAAGGCTCCTAGGGTCGTTACTCGAAGAGATCTCCACTACCACTTGGACGTCCCTCTCTTTTCCTTGATGACTCTTTCCTCACTACCCCGTTAATAAATCTCTCATCTGTATTGTGACGACAACGACGCCGACGATTCAGCGAAGTCAGTACAGGCTGAGACACGTTGGGGTATCTGCCTTGGGCACATTTATATTTCAATACATATATTAGAAGCTGGGGTTTGAGTTAAAGATGTTGACATCAGAAAGAGAGTCTTATATGGTAACGTAAAAGTCGTTTGTATTACGACGTAATCAACAACTAACTTCTGATGTTTAAAGTCGTTACGGTCTTACTTTCATCAAGAGACTAAAGTGTAATCTATGGTATGGGTTAAAATTCGAGAGAAGAAGTTTTACTTTTTATACACTCGAATGGGGAATGAGGAAGAGGTGTGGAACCGTGGGGTTCACGTATAGGACCTTGTCAAGGTGGATCACTGACCATTACAAAATGGAAACCTCACCATCAACAGGAGTAAGGGAACTTCTAAGACTCTTCAGAAAACTTCTAAGACTCTTCGTAAAACTTCTAAATTAAGTCGTATACAATTAAGGACGACTCGATAACTTTGCCTTGGAAATCTCGGGAATCCAAAGTAAGCGACAGAGAAACTCAAGAACTGAGGGAAGTAAAGACGTATCTAATGAGGAACCAATAAGTAGAGACTTCGACTCACTACAGTTCCCGACACGAGATTCACTTGACTCCTTATTCACCACAGACACTCTGTTCTTAGGATGACGTCATTGTACCCCGCCCCGTTTCTGGAATCACAAGTTAAACGTCGACTTGTTTGAATTTCGGACCAAGATTTAAGGAAGCTTGAAGTTTGTTCCTAAAGTACTATCTTGTGAAAAAATTTTTTTCTATAAAAGATAAACTGTTATATAATAACCAATTTGTACTTTTCGTTATTTAGTCCCTTATTATTCAAGTACTGATTATTATAGGAGTAATTCAATTTCAGTCTAAGGTGTCTTTATAAAATTGTCGTAATGTCACGAACATAATTTTACTTTTATAACACATAATGTTGTCTCTAAATTGATATTAAAACTAATAAAACTTTAGGTTGTGAACAATATCTGATTCATGAAATTTCTGCTCCTATTTCAACCGTAAAGGACGTGATTTAATGTCATATACCACTGAATGCAAATAAATAATTTTTCCCATGGTTTACGAGAAATAAAACTTACGAACTCCTTAAGACTCTTTTGAAATTTTTAACTCCATGATGAAGTATATAACTTTTCATAATGTACTGTTTGATTTGTATTGGATTTGTTATAATTTTTATTTTGTTATCTTTTTCTGATTTTTTATAAATAAAATGTTTACATTAACTATTAACTAAATTAGTGATTCCAGACTTAGGTGTTTTACTATTTGTTTATATCCGGTAAGTACTTTCTTGTGATAACCAAGTTTGAAGGTCTTTCTAGGATATCTAAAATTTCAATCATTTCCAGTAAAATAAACATATTCACTACTATTAACGAATATTTTAGGTCTTTTGTATCGAATTATTGAGTCAGTTACCTACGTAATCAGTCTTTCTAGACCTTTAACTAATACCTAAACTTTGAATTTCTTCGCACAAGAAATTTTCAATAAATCACAAATCATTGGATATAATAATTAGATTGTACCTTTATTATACATTATATATTACGTACAATGTGACTCGTGAGTTAGACCATGGATATACAAGATATTTATAATCAAAAATTGATGACAAATTCAATGTTAAAGACACAATGATAAAGACTAAGTATAGTCAATCTCGGACCTTTCGTTAAACAATTTGTTCTCACAGAAATTAATCATATCATGTAGAAAAAACTTTACAAACAAGTCATAAAAATTTTTAGGAAAGTAATCAATGTCAATGTAAATATAATCGTAAATCCTTCGATGAAGTAGAACTAAAAATAATTTTTATTTTGACTAAAATAAGTTAGATTCACGTATATATTTCTTAATACAAACCGGAAAAATACGTTACTTAAGAAAGGGTTCTTAGATAAATATCTTCAACTCTCTTTATATATAATTGTATAATAATATGTTCTTTGGATGGAAGATGACTAATATTTTAGGGTTTGTTCAACAAGAGACAGTTCTACGGACGTCGAAAGTGAATTCTAATATACGTTTAGGTTTATACGTGAACTCATCGTAAGATGTCTGTGATTAAACTTATGAACCTCTTTAGAAGGTAGCATAAACTATAAAATACCAACACAAAATGGGACTCAATAAAAAAAATTAATCACAACGTGAAACTAAAACAACATATAATTGATATGGAGTCGACGAAGTGGAGATTGTAAACGCTCAGGGGTGATTCACTCTGTCAGATCGTCTCTCTGTCCTCTCCTCCCTGTGTACGGAAGACGACCGGTCCTTCAGCACGCAGGAAATCACCCCTCCAGTCCAGTGAGAGTACTTTCTCCGGACGATATCGACACATTATTTTCCTCTTTAAATTTTTGCGTTTAGGTCCTGTTCTCACTTGTTACAGACACTGGAAGTGAATGACGGGACACTTCCGAGTCTCACTTCACTCTCACCTTTTTCTACTAAAGAGTAGTTACACAGTGAAGTCCAAACTTGTCCTTTAAGAGTGCAAACCCGATAAACTTCTCAAATCGAATAGTGTGTGGAGGTCTTTTATCCTTTGAGACCTGAGGTCAACTTTCCTGTCTACCTGGAGATTCACACGATAAACATAAAAGTTAAAAGTTTACGGAGACTCTTTAATAAAGGTATAAGATGTTCTAGACTCCGTTGACTCCAAATTGGTGGGTACGTCAATAGAACGAAGGCAGAGTTAGTATATGTAACGTTTGAATCTTATGAAGTTCAAAAAGAAAATTTTGATCTAACGATTTAGAACCGTCATGTATACGGAAAAGAAGTGTAGGTAACAATGAAGTAAAGGTAACAGTGATTTCTTCAAGATACTTAGTATTAGGATAAAAGTTTTTTATAAATTTCTATAAACAGGGATTAATAAGACTCTTTAATGACGTAACGGATGGTATCACATGGACCGTGTCCCAGGTAGTAAAAGTTTTATGGTAGAGAGAAAGAGACGGAATCAAGAATGTAAGTCGAAATTAGAATAATTTATTTATAAAATTACATATTTAAAGGAGACTATTTTTATTTAAGGGGAACTTTCCTATTTATATTTGTTATAATTTACATAGTAGTACTGTATCCAACTCTATAATTTACTAATAAGTAGTATAGTCTATTGAATAGTGAAGGGTCGATGGGTTGAAGTTTGAAATGTGAGAGTAGAAGGGAAGGGAAAAAACAATATTACTTCCTTCATAATCATGAAAATTAAAGATAGGTGGGTAAGGATGGAAATCTCTGATTTACTCAGTGGTGTTCGTACAGGTGATGTCAAACAAAATGAAAGGATCAAAGAAGGGTGAAGACAAAAGAGGAATCCTAAGTGAAATAATCAGGAAGTGTTGTACTTTTCACAGTCAAGAATGGGGGTTTGACTCGATAGAAGTCTGATGAACGTTAGGTCGTAAAAGGACTCACGAGTTTGGTCTTTGGATCCTACTTTAACTTCGTCCCAGTGTCTCCAAACATTACACTGATTCTAACCTTCTTTTGATAACCGTTATAGTTCTCTACAGGCTATAAGACAGTCTCATCCTTTACCTTTGAGTGAGGTCATAAGAACGGACCTCTTAAGGTACCTGTTTCCTCGGAACACCCGATGTCAGGTATCCCAGTGTTTCTCAACTTGTGTTGACTCACTGATTGTGTGTGTAGTTTAGCTAGTACTTAAGTAGGAGGTTAGGAGTTAGTACGGATCGACAGATATAAAATGACCCTTATAAATATAGTGTTATATTTGGGTTCAGTTTGAAACGTCAATTTCTTTTCCATTAAAAATTTGTATAGATTGTTTTGTCACCCTTCCCCTCCTTTTCTTCTGTATTCGCTGTTCTATTTACCATGTACGTTTACTTTTACTGTTCTTTCGTCCATATTGTTATGAGTATAGTCTATTTTATCAGAAATTTTGTTTAAAGTATTACTTTCTGTTTCCTGTGATACATTACTATTTCCCTAGTTATATTCTTTTCCTATAATATGAACAATCGTATATAGGTGGGTTACCTTGTAAAGTACGTTTCTACCCGAGCTATTTCCTGTCTTTACTATACCTGGATTGTCTTCGTCTTCTATAATTCTTCTCCACCGTTCTTATGTACCTTCTTGACATGTTTTTTCTAGAAGTGCTGTGTCTATTAGTACTACTACACTAGTGATTAGATCTCGGTCCGTAGAACCTTACACTTCAGTTCACCCGGAATCTTTCGTAGTGATACTTGTTTCGATCACCTCCACTACCTTAAGGTCACCTCGACAAAGTTTAGGACTTTCTACTACGACACTTTCACGACATGAGTGATACGGTTGTTTAAACCTTTTGAGTCGTCACCAGTGTCCTGACCTTTTCCAGTCAAAAGTAAGGTTAGGGTTTCTTTCTGTTACGGTTTCTTACGAATTTGATGGGGTGTTAACGTGAGTAGAGTGTGTGACCATTTCATTACGAGTTTTAAGAGGTTCGGTCCGAAATCGTTATGCACTTGACACTTGAAGGACTACAAGTTCGACCAAAATCTTTTTCGTCTCCTTGGTCTCTAGTTTAACGGTTGTAGGCGACCTAGTACCTTTTTCGTTCTCTCAAGGTCTTTTTGTAGATAAAGACGAAATAACTGATACGGTTTCGGAAACTGACACACCTAGTGTTATTTGACACATTTTAAGACTTTCTCTACCCTTATGGTCTGGTGTATTGGACGGAGAACTCTTTAGACATACGTCCAGTCCTTCGTTGTCAGTCTTGAAAAATTTTTATTCTTTTATGATACTTAGGAATACAGTTGTTTGACCTGTTGGATCTTCTTTACTTGTTGAAAGATCTTTACATGTTGGAAGGTTTCACTCAATTCTTTTTTTCTATAAAACTTGTCTTACTAGTGACCTTCATTTTATCTTAGACAATAGTCCATGTGGGCACCACCTAAGTACAACTACATACCGTTTTGGTTACGTTATAACATTTCATTTCTTAATTTCTAAAATTTTAATTTTTTTTTTCAATTTTTTTTATTTATTTTATTTCATTTTATCTTATTTTAAAAATTTTTTCCTTTTTTTTAATAGGTCCAGACCTACCGAAGTGACCCCTTAAAATGGTTTATATGTTTCTTTTTTAAGTATAATCAAAAACGTGATAAAATTTTCTGACTTTTCCTCCCTTGTAAGGATTTCTGTAAGATTCTTCGGTGGTCGTAGGACTACAGTTTAGTCTGTTTCTATGATGATTTTTTTACTTCGAAGAGGTAGAAACCGACGTTTCTTATATTAGTCGGACTAAAGCCACAACTGGTAGACCATTACAGGTACACATCTCAGAAGAGAACACAACAACCTTCTCCCACAAACGATACTGGTCACGTAAAAGAACCGTTTTGAGATAATCAGAAACGGGACGAAGTAAGGTGTAAAGTTCCGGTTTAAACGGACAATGAGGTCCACAAAGAACTGAAGGATGAAACGTAAGGTCAGGGTATATTACTTTTCCTGTAGAAAAAACCCACAATCAAGATTTTCTAGAACATCCAGAAGTATCTTGGCAAGTTGAAGTCAAAGAAGTCACAATGACCAACCCCGTATCTGAACCTAATGACACTATAACTTACCAAACGGAACCTTTACTTGTCTCTAGTAAGACAGCAAAAACTCTAACGTTGGTTGATGACGTAAAACCTGAGAAAACAACTGGTACTACCGGTGAGGCAAAGAAGACTTCCTAAGGACGGACGTCATCATCTATAATACCAGTAGACTCAATTTAAGTGGGTAAGGTCGATATCATTAATGGTTAAGATAGGTATTACCTAAACGAAATCTTAATGTGAATTCTGCCTTAAAATCTGAGTTTTTACTTTGAACTTTAGCAGAGAAGATTGGAGACAAATACACATACTCTTTCAATCTTATCAATAAAAGAATTTCAGTATTTTAATTAAACATAGTATTGTTTCTAACATTGAGACAGAGGATCTAAGTTAATGTTTCAATAAAGTCTCTTTGAACTTAACGGAACAAAATATCGGACGATTTATAGTTTTCTAATATTCAGAATCTAATAAGTGTGGAAGGATTTTATCGAACTTTGAAATAACAAGGAGAATTCGAAGTCTCGTCTAAATCATGGTGTCAGAAATTTTTAGGTAGATATAGAACGACTTCTCTTGTATAAACAGAGGTAAGATTCGGAATAACCCGATTTTATCTTTTTTTCATTTGGAACGTAAAGAAGTCTTAAAAAAGGAGGAATTTAAATAGATAAAAAGACCTCATCTGTCTCCAATATAAAAACACCTTCATATCTACTCTTTAATATAAAACCTCAATATATATTCATACATGTGTGTGTGTATATATATACCTAAAACTAATTTCCAATGGTGAATAATCAACTAACTAGAATATTTATAAAGATTCTAGTTAATATTTATAAAGATTCTAGTTATATCCTAACTAGAATCTTTATAAATATAATAAATCCGAGTTAAAAAGAGTGAATATCTAACTTTTTATTACTGTGGTATATCCCAACAATAATCATGGTGTTCTGTAGAAAACATGGAAGTTACAGTAAAAAGTTTCCGAGAAAGAAACTTAGAGAACCAATGTCACAAAAGGAGTTTTAGATTCTAAGTTCAATACTTGAGGTCACTGGTATTACAACTTCCTTGTTCTTTTCACTTACTATCCTAGACCATATTATGTTAACCAGTCAATTTCCTTAAAAGGTTTAATCTGACACACACATATAAGAAGTTTCCCCAATGACATAAACCACATGGTTATACACACGGTAAACTCAGATTATGTCTATGATTCACTATTCTATATTATAAAGAGTTTTCTTCTATAATTAGACCCAAAAACTACTCACGTTTTATATAGTAAAGACTTTGAAACGTTGGTTAATGTAACAAAAAATTCAAACTTTTAAATTACGTTGTACAGGTATTCGACAGTACCTAGTAATGAATTGGTGTGTCTTTTATTCAAGATTTTCGAGGTCTTTCTTTTTAAAATTTTTAGTATAAAAGACTATAAGGGTCTCTTTACCTATAAAATAAAGTGAAAAATTCTAGTAGAACCAATAATAAGTGAATCGTGGGGTAATGAATTACTACTTATACAACGGTAAAAAGGTAACTTAATTAATATGGAATACTTTGAAATACTTCCTAAGAATCATACAAAAAACGGATATCAGAAGTTTTTACTCACTCTTCTCTCCCACTGAGTATTTGGCCTTTAAGAGGATAAGTTTCTTCCTATTTTCCGTAGGTCGACTATTTTTCCATTTGTGAAAAAAGATATACGACACCAATAAATCAAGGATTCAACATAGACTGAGAAAACGGTGGGGTATCTTACATAAGACGGTTCGAGGAGACAGGTACCCTAAAGAGTCCGTTCTTATAACCTCATCCAATGGTAAGGGAAGAGGTCCCCTAGAAGGGCTGGGTCCCTAACTTGGGTGCAGAGGACGTGACGTCCGACAAAGAAATGGTAACTCAGGGGTTCCTTTGAGAAAAGGATATATAAACCAACAAGTGACCTTTTTTACAGTTCATTCTTTTTTAATTTACTATTGTCAACACAGGTACATAAATAATATATAGATCAAGAATTATATAATTCTCCACATAAATTTACGTTATAAGTTACTGTAAACACTAGTTAATTTATCACTATAATTAGACTTTGAGGTGTTATTCAAGTGAAAACGAGACTAAGACCCCCAAAACGAATGGTGTATAAACGGAAGACTAAAACACGTCTCAAAGACGTCGTATAACAACGTCGTTAGGACCCTAATCACACGAAAAATAAGGACGACCATTGGTATCCGAATCCTATATGTATACTCATAGTCTATGTGTATAACTAGTACTCTCGTTACTTGGTCTTAAAATTTTTTACTCTATGATATTGACGACTTGACGACAACTCGAAGTATTTGATATTTCAAGATATCTTTACAATCTAAGGTCTCCTATTACTGATATTATAACTACTATTATAGTAATAGAACAATAGTATTTCAAGAATACGGTGTGTTTTATCGACTTCAGTATGTTTTTGAAATCATTCCTTAAACTTAAACTTTAATAAACTTTGAAAGACAAACTTTAATATAGATAAACTTTAATAAAAAGTACATTCAACTTAAACGGTATACCTGGTTCTGAATCTCGTAAAATAAACTAATAATGTAAGGAATGGAATGACGTTATGATGAAGTAATCTTTTCTCATTTAATCTAGGGAAAAATACAATAATTTTATATTTAGTACTCATGACTATATATAGTAAAACATGTAATAAGAACGTAAAGTTACACAAAAAGGACCATTAATAATTAATAAACCAAGTGAAGTTTGGTAAAACCCACAGAAAGGTCCAATTACATATGACCCATCTTAGTGTTCAAACTTTAACAATAAACTCTTCTTATATACCGTTTTTTTGTCAATTAACAAAGAAATAAAGGTGAAAATACAAAAGACAACATATTTACAAATAATAACAAAATGAGTGAAATTTTTATTGTCTCAGTTTATATACGTCGATAGTAAATTTCTCGAAAAAAATACGAAGTTGTGAAGTTTTATAAAATTGAATTGTATAAGTGACTAACAAAGTTAAATCGGTTGTAGTAAGTATGTTATTTAATATTATTACAGTAGAAGAGAATTTCGGTAAATACTAGAATAAAAAAGTTATGCCCAACTTCACAATGTCCCGATAACACTTACGTTTTATGTCTTATGTTGTCTTTCCTTTTAAAGACGTGGTCTTCAACTCTTAGTACATCAAAATGGTGGATTATGTCCGTTCATAATTTATGAATCCGACTATAGATTCCATAAAAAAGTACCTTTATAGGGGAAGACATGGTAAAGTTTTACATTAAAATTTTGAAATATAACTTTGAAACCGTCTTTAAAATTAACATGAGTAGAAAGAAGAACTTAGGTACAAAATGATATCAATTAACCTAGGAAAGTGTTTTTAGGATACTATCGTAGTATCAATGAACTAATAAACCTACAAGATACGATCAGTATTCTAAAGGTCCACCGAGTCACCATTTGTTAGGAGGATGGTTAAGTCCTCTGAGTTCTGTGAACCCAAACTAAGGACCCAGTCCTTCTAGGGGACCTAATCCTTTACCGTTGGATGAGGCCATAAGAACGGATCTCTTAGGGTACCCGTCTTCTCGGTCCACCCGATATCAGGTACCCCAACGTTTCTCAACTTGTGCTGACTCGTGTGTGTCTACGATAGATATTTATAAAGGGTTTCCTTTCTCAAAGATCTTAATTATAGTAACAGTACATAAGTGAAACTACCTAAAACGGGAAATCCCTCTTTATAAAGTAAGACAATATTAAATAGATGTAAACTCTGTTTAAAGAGTCACATTAGAATAGTTTCCGGAACTCAGACAGTCTCTGTCAGAGACCGAGTTGTCATAAGAATGGATGTCTTAAACCATCTTCTCGATAAAAAATTTATATCCGAAAACCCTGTGTCTTTTATTAGATAAATGACTAGTAAGTCAGACTTCATTCGTCACTTCATTTCTTTTATATGTCCAGTGATTTCCAGAATTCCGACACCTACTACCATCAAAACAAAAGTTCTATCTGATACCGTGCACAGTTCATTTTACCAGGACGTCACTTTTCTTCACAATAATAAAAAGTTTTCTTCTTTTTTGAACCCCACTCATGTTCTTTAGTACGGTTCTGGAGCCGGGATCTGAGTAATTCTAACTACTGGTTGTCCTTTTCCATACAAATGAGATGATTTGGACTCATTCACGAAATCCTCTTCAAACATACAGAATTCAATCCTATTCACGTATCTGAAAAGGAGGTTACTATAAACCGGTTAAACCAAACTCGGGACTATGTATATCCACGTCTGAATGGACGTCTTTTCCCCTGTGTCCACATTGTTTCCGGACATTTTAGATAAAGATTTGGTTCTCTCTATCAAAAAGACACTCACACCCACGGTACCTTACTAAAAGTCAAAAAAAGTAAAATACACACCGTAGAAGTGTAAAATTATATGGATTCCGACAAAGTCATAAATCGGAGTTTCGTTAAACAGAAACAAGTCAGCGAGTCAGCACAGTTTGAGACACTAGGGTACCTGACGTCGTACGGTCCGAAGGGACAGGAAGTGATAGAGAGTCTCCCACGAGTTTGAGTATAGGTAACTCAGTCACTACGGTAGGTTGGTAGAGTAGGAAACAACGGGGGAAGAGGAAAACAGGAGTTAGAAAGGGTCGTTGTTCTAGAAAAGGTCACTCAATCGAGAGTAATCCACCGGTGGGTAATCCACCGGTTACCTAAGTTCGAAGTCGACGACGTAGTCAGGAAGGTTTCTTATGAAGACCTTGTTTTGTCTTTGACGAAAGTTACTAAATTTGTCAGATTTTCTCGGTTATAGAATAACATAACTCAAGATAAGAAGGTGGTGGTCATAAAGTACCCAAACTAGGGACCCAACCCTTCAAGGAGACCCCTTCCCTTACCGTTGGGTGAGACCATAAGAAAGGACCTCTTAAGGTACCTGTCTCCTCGGACCTTCCGATGTCAGGTGCCCCAACGTTTCTCAACCTATGTTGACTCACTGATTGTGTGTATCCATAAACCCTCCCTAGTATAAAGATTCCTTCCTACTCAAAAAGTGAAAGTACTGGTATCCTTTATATTTTACTTTTTATTTCTCTTTCTTAAATCGACCTTACTAAGAAACTTTTACTCAAAAACAGAATGAGAATTAGGACTTACTGTCTCCTTCGAAGAGAAAAGACCTTCTCTTTTAGATCCAGTGTAAACGGTACTGAATATTTTACATCTTGATATTTCGGATGGATCGTCTAAAACATCTAAAGAAAGGTTATTAAGTCCAGTCCGTGACTTAAATTAAACATTATAAATCAGGGTCCTACGATAAAGATAATCAGAATATTTCATACCCAATTCTCGAGATACAAAAGAACTAACACTTTACAAACACAAGAGTTTAATTGTCACAGTCACTTATTGAGAAGTGATATTTTTTTTACTTAATTCACTACCTGTTGTTTCAGTCTCTTTATGTTTGTAAGTCTGTGTCTAGTATCCATGGAACTAATTAAATTTGGAGTTAACACTTGTTAGTTAGGGACTTACTATACAAAATAAAATGGGAGTCCTTTAATCGAAATAAATTAGACATAAAGAGAGTAGAGAAGGGTAAAACAACAGATGTCAAAATGAAGACGGTGATTTCAAAGACCTGAAACTGTAAAGTCACTTTGTAAAACATGGAAAGTAGACACATGAAGGTGCTTGATAAGGTAGAGGAGACTTTAAAGACTTTGGAAAACTACAACCAATCTCACTTTTGAAATACAACACGTTTGGAATACTGTCTGAAAGAACATCTTGTCGTAATGAAAGTACGATTACAAAATCCTAAAAATCACAAAGGAACGAAATATCTCGGATTCTCATATCCATTTTGTCACTGAATTTAGGTCACTATGTACTTTTGTCAGAAAATATTTACTGTATCTGGGGACCATACATTGTTTCTATATATTTACTTTCTTAATTACTTGTAAATTAAAATCACGAAAAAGTCTCTGGATCTTTACTATCTCATATAAAAACTACACGGAGATCTTATGGATATAAAAGAGGATCTGTAATTTTCAATATTAATTATAAAAGGAGATACGTTAAATTGATATCATCTTTTTATAACGTCACACACGTACATTCACTCTCTCTCTCTGTCTCCCTCTATGTCTTTCTGTCTCTTTTTCTCTTTATTCAACGAGAATCCTTTTTTATACTGAAATATCGAGGTGTAAACGTAGGTATTCTTTTATAAAGTTCACTTATTTTACGTGGTATTTATTACTAACGTTCATTAACTATCATAAAAATACCATTTCTACAAAGTCTTTGACGTACGTAGGTAATAAAGTCATGTGTTTCAGAAGTCTTATCTGTCATACTAAGGGTAAACTATGTATTTTTTACGAATTCTTTTAAACAAAGGAATGTAATTGTACGTTCATTTACCCTACTGGACAAAATTTTGAACATCTATATCAAAGAGGTAGAAGTGACGATATATTATAAGGTATTATGTCTATATCAAATAGGTATCAGATTTACTACCCTTAAATTAAAAAAAGGTCAAAAACAAAAATACTTAACAGGAAGTAATTTGTAAGTATCTATATAGTGAAGTATTCAAAGGGGGGGGGAGGGGCACAGAATAGAAAAGAAAGAGTGTTATAGGAATCCTCACCTTGGTATCCTATTAACCCGTACATTTTCAAATTAAAATATACTATTAAGGTTTAATAAAAAATTATAAAAATCGTTTCCAAATTTTTTATAGAAACGAGAGACCGCAGGGTGTTTGAACCTCATCAATAAGAGGTCAAGTCAGTAAGTCAGTACAGGTTGAGAAACCTCAACAATAAGAATTAAAAACTGTCAACTTATCGACAGTTATTGAAACATCAAAACTAAATGTAAAGGGACTAAAGATCACTCGAACTTTATAAAGGTATAAATAACTGATATATAAATAATACAAAAGAATAACTAAATATTCTTATAAAATAAAAAAGAAAATAGATTTATAACGTCTGTAGAGGTCTAAACTTCGGACAGAAAAGTGTAAAAATTCTACAGAAAGTAACTTCTCTTCAAAATCCAAATCTCGTGGGTATAATTGGCCAGACACTTTCACGACGTGAGTTACATGGTCTTTTAAACCTTTTGAGTCGTCACCGGTGTCCTGACCTTTTCCATTCAAAAGTAAGGTTATGGTTTCTTTCCGTTACGTTTCTTACGGGTTTAATGGTGTGTTAACGTGAGTAGAGTGTGTGATCATTTCAATACGAGTTTTAAGAGGTTCGATCCGAAGTCGTTATGCACTTGGTACTTTAAGGACTACAAGTTCGACCAAAATCTTTTCCGTCTCCTTGGTCTCTAGTTTAACGGTTGTAGACGACCTAGTACCTTTTTCGTTCTCTCAAGGTCTTCTTGTAGATAAAGACGAAATAACTGATACGGTTTCGGAAACTGACACACCTAGTGTTATTTGACACTTTTAAGACTTTCTCTACCCTTATGGTCTGGTGGATTGGACGGAGAACTCTTTAGACATACGTCCGGTCCTTCGTTGTCAATCTTGACCTGCACCTTGTTGTCTGTCCAAGGTTTATCCTTTTCCTCATACAGTTCCGACATATAACAGTGGGACGAATACCTTGAAGATACGTCTCATGTAGTACTCTTTGCGACCTGACCTTCTTTGTGTTCGACCTTAGTTCTAACGGCCCTCTTTATAGTTAGTGGAGTCTATACGTCTACTAGAGTGGGAATACCGTCTTTCACTTCTCCTTGATTTTTCGGAGAATTACTTTCATTTTCTTCTCTGACTTTTTCAACCGAATTTCGAGTTGTAAGTCTTTTACTTCTAGTTCCGTAGGTCAGGGTAGTGAGGTACCCTTTATCCACCTCTTTGTCACTTTTGTCACAGTCTGAACTAAAAAAACCCGAGGTTTTAGTGACGTCTACCACTGACGTCGGTAATTTAATTTTCTGCGAATGAGGAACCTTCTTTTCAATACTGGTTGGATCTGTCGTATAAGTTTTCGTCTCTGTAATGAAACGGCTGATTCCAGGTAGATCAGTTCCGATACCAAAAAGGTCATCAGTACATACCTACACTCTNGATTGGACGGAGAACTCTTTAGACATACGTCCGGTCCTTCGTTGTCAATCTTGACCTGTACCTTGTTGTCTGTCCAAGGTTTATCCTTTTCCTCATACAGTTCCGACATATAACAGTGGGACGAATACCTTGAAGATACGTCTCATGTAGTACTCTTTGCGACCTGACCTTCTTTGTGTTCGACCTTAGTTCTAACGGCCCTCTTTATAGTTAGTGGAGTCTATACGTCTACTATAGTGGGAATACCGTCTTTCACTTCTCCTTGATTTTTCGGAGAATTACTTTCATTTTCTTCTCTGACTTTTTCAACCGAATTTCGAGTTGTAAGTCTTTTACTTCTAGTTCCGTAGGTCAGGGTAGTGAGGTACCCTTTATCCATCTCTTTGTCACTTTTGTCACAGTCTGAAATAAAAAACCCCGAGGTTTTAGTGACGTCTATCACTGACGTCGGTAATTTAATTTTGTGCGAATGAGGAACCTTCTTTTCAATACTGGTTGGATCTGTCGTATAAGTTTTCGTCTCTGTAATGAAACGGCTGATTCCAGGTAGATCAGTTCCGATACCAAAAAGGTCACCAGTACATACCTACACTCTCAACCTGACACTTCTTTCGACTCGCGGCTTCTTAACTACGAAAACTTGACACCACAACCTCTTCTGAGAACGCTCAGGGAACCTGACGTTCCTCTAGGTTGGTCAGGTAAGACGTCCTCTAGTTGGAACCCTAAAGAAACGTTCCTTACTACGATTTTGAGGTCAGGAAACCGGTGGAGTACGTTTCTCAACTGAGTAACCTTTTCTGAAACTACGACCCTCCCTAACCCCCGTCATCTTCATTCCCTGTTGGCTCCTACACTACCGACCTACCGTAGTGCCTGAGCTACCTGTACTCAGACTCACTTGAGGCCCTCAACCACTACCTGTCCCTCCAAACCACACGACACTAAGAACCCAGGTGTTTCTCAGCCTGTACTGACTCGGTGACTTGACTTGACTTGACTAATTGGATAGACAAGACAATATGTACCCTAAAGAAAATCAGATAGTACAGAGAAGGAACTATGGAAAGTAGGTCTGTGTTTCTTAACCTACTCAGTAAGTACTCCGAAAAGGTGAAAGTAAAGAAGAGACGTGTTACCTCTTTAATCACGGAAAAACTACATAATATCCCCGTAAACTTCTGTTTACACAGGTCACAAAATACTCTCAGGGGTGATCATTTCATCATAATAGTTATAATACTTATTACGATCACTAAGATTAAAAGGGTGTTTAGTAAGTTAGTTTTTATTTTATGTTGACAACCCAACCTAATATATTTTTTCCTTGATTAGTAGGGACCTACACCGACCTACCAAGTAGAGAAAGAGTCTTGTACATTCAAAAGTAAAGTAAGAGTCATTGACTGAGTCTCTAATGTCCAGTTCTCGTCTTTATCAGCAACCCTTAAATCCCTGGTATAAATTAGCGTAACTTATAGTGAAGAGTTCCTTGGTTTACATTTAGAGTCCGGGGTTTCGTAGCTTGTGTTTCTTATAATAAAGAAGAGTACAAGAAATTACCTCCCCAGAAGGTTTGTCTTATTTCATTATAAAATGAAAACAAAAAAAAAAAGGGAACACATAAACTACTACGATCAACATAAACGTTTACACCGACCTTCTTTCTCATTCTTACATTACTCCTTTCTTGTTAACATGGACTTGGATCGTGAGAGACATACACTTTAAACATCGATAAATGACCTTACAGTGACTTCTTGACTTTGTTTAGGTAAAGGATTATTTAGTGAATCATTAGAGTTTAACAAATACACCATGACAGAAAGTTCGGTAATAAAGTGCATTCAAGTGTAATTAAGGTCAATTGGGAGAGAGTAATCAATCAGCCATATCTAAACAGTTTGGTATAGATCCTTCCATCAAATCTTTTACTTCTTTTTAGTGGTCAATTCATCGTACCCCTTGTTATACTCTTTGTGTCCGAGAATTGTTCGACAAATAACTAAATAGTGGGTGTCAGGGTACATCGATAAGATCGATAACTTCGATATCGTTATTTATTTGTATGTTTTTATAGAATGAGAACATCTTCTAATGTAAAATTACGTCCACTCTATCCCTATTACTCTTACTAACTGTTGTTTGTTTTACACGGTTCATTTAACGTATTGTATAGTCTCTTACTATTTACGATACTACACTGTACCTCAGGTATGGAAGGTGATATAGTGTTTCATGAAAGAGTATATTCCTACGTTTTCTTTCTATGAAGTAATACAATTTATCTCAACGGTCCCTGTCGGAAGATCTATTTAATACAGGTATGTTATAGAACTTACTCGTTCGATATACCCAACGGATCACCCTATCGAAGGAGTGCCATTTTTTCAGTCACATGTTGGGTCGTTAGGGTGACGACCCGTATGTGTGGCTCCTTTGGTCTTAACTTTTCTGTGAACATGTGACGTTACAAGTAACGTCGTGACAAATGTTATCGATCCTGTACCTTCGTTGGATCTTCAGGTAGTCGTCTGTTTACCTATTCTTTCGACACCATGTATGGATGTTACCTTATAATGAGTCGATAATTTTTCTTACGTAAACTTTGTCAAAATTACTCCACTTACTTTGACCTCGGATAATATGTCTCATTTCATTCAGTCTTTCTTTTTGTGGTTATGTCATATAATTGCGTATATATTCCTTAAATCTTTCTACCATTACTGTCAAGATATACGTACTGTCGTTTTCTCTGTGTCTATATTTCTTGACTGAAAATCCGAGACACCCTCTTCCGCTCCCACCCTACTAAACTCTCTTCTCGTTACTTTGTACATATAAAGGTATACGCTTTATCTAGTGGTCAGGTTCAAGTTACGTACTTTGTCCCGTGAGTTTTGGCCACGTGACCCTGTTGGGACTCCCTACCCTACCCCTTCCTCCACCCTCACCCCAAGTCCTACCCCCTGTGTACATATGGGTACCAACTAAGTACAGTTACATACCGTTTTGGGTGATTTTATCACATCTCATTAATCGGAGGTTAATTTTATTTAATTAATTACATTTTTTTATTAACTTTCTATAATAGGTCTTTTTTTTTCAACCACATTTTTGAGTCTCCAACCTTACATATAGTGTACGTAGTCCTTTTTCGTTCTCTGGATATTCTGACCTCGTTTCACCCCTTTCTCCTTCTTTTCATCCAGTATCTCGTCTCTTCATTATTCCTACTCTCTCTCGTACCCGAAGGGAGTTGTCATTTTTTAGACGGACGGTTACGTCCTCTGCTCCCAAGTTAGGGACCTACCCCTTATAGGAGACCTCTTCCCTTACCGTTAAGTGAGGTCATAAGAATGGACCTTTTAAGGTACCTGTCTCCTCGACCGTCCGTTACCAGGTACCGCAACGTTACTCAGCCTGTGTCGAATTGACTTGTTGTTGTCGTTGTACATCCTCTAGTCTACAGTAACGTTCTTGAACATAAACAAAAGTCCTCCTATTGATGACCTCCCAAAACTCGTCTCCTCACTGCTTTCGTCTAAAGATCAAAATCTCTGAGTGAGACCTGTGAAACTCTAATGTGACACCCACACACACAAATCCCCATAATTAAGTCAAGTCAACGAGTCAGTATAGTCTGAGAAACGTTGGGGTACGTGACTTCGGGTAGCCCGAAAGGACAGGAAGTGGTTGAGGACCTCGGACGACTTTGAGTACAGGTAGGTCAGTCACTAGGTAGGTTGTAGAGTAAGGGACGACAGGTAAAGAGGAGGACGGAAGTCAGAAAGGGTCGTAGTTCCTTAAAAGGTCACTCAGTCAAGAAGCGTATTCCACCGGCTTCTCAACCTCAAAGTCGAAGTCGTAGTTAGGAAAGTTACTTATAAGTCCTGACCAAAGGAAATCCTATCTGACCAACCTAGAGACTAACCTAGAGACTAAAGGAAATCCTACTTGACCCACCTAGAGGAACGTCAGGTTCCCTGTGAGTTCTCATAAGAGGTTGTGGTGTCAACTTTTCGTGTTTAAGAAGTCACGAGTCGAGAGAAATATCAGGTTGAGAGTGTATGTACTGATGACCTTTTGGTATCGAGACTGATCTACCTGTAAACAACCGTTTCACTACAGAGAATAAAAATTATACGACAGATCCAACCAGTATCGAAAAGAAGATTCCTCGTTCGTAGAAAATTAAAGTACCGACGTCAGTGGTAGGTGTCACTAAAACCTCGGGTTCTTTTATTTTAGACAGTACCAAAGGTGACAAAGGGGTACATAAAGGGTACTTCACTACCCTGTTCCACGGTACTAGAATCAAAAGACTTACAACTCAAAATTCGGTTTAAAAAGTGAGAGGAGAAAGTCAAAGTAGTTCTCCGAGAAATCAAGAAGTGAAAGACGGTATTCCCACCACAGTAGACGTATAGACTCCAATAACTATAAAGAGAACCGTTAGAACTAAGGTCGAACACGAAGTAGGTCGGACCGTAAAACGAACTACATGAGATATATTCAATTTATTCGTCCCCCTGTTATATGTCGGAACTGCATGAGGAAAGGGATAAACCTTGGTCAGACAACAAGGTACAGGTCAAGATTGGCAAAGAAGGATTGGATGTATCTCGAAAAAGTCCTCTGTCCAGTCCACCAGACCATAAGGGTAGAGAAAGTTTTAAAAGGTGTCAAATAACACTAGGTGTGTCAGTTTCCGAAACCGTATCAACTATTTCGTATTTATCTACAAAAAGAACTTGAGAGAACAAAAAAAGCTACTAGGTCGCCTACAACCGTTAAACTAGAGACCAAGGAGACGGAAAAGATTTAGGTCGAACTTATAGACCTTCAAGTATCAAGTGTATGACAACTGCTGTTCGGACCTCTTAAAACTCGTAATGAAAGGATCACGTGTTAACACACCATCAAACTTGTAAGAAACCGTAACGGAAAGAAACCTTAACTTTACTTTTGACTGGAAAAGGTCAGGACACCAGTGACGACTCAAAAGGTTTAAACAACCGTATAACTCAACTCGTGAAAGTGTCGTGGTAGAAAGTCCTAAACTTTATCGAGTTGATCTTAAGGTGGTGGAGGTGATCGAAACAAACATTACTACGAAGGATTCCGGGTGAACTGAAACGGAAGGTCCGACAGACCCCATACAAATCCCCATATCCTTCATTCTTAAACCTGTACTTCATGAATCATGCCAGTAGATCCACTCTCTACTATCACCGGACTACTTGTTTCTACTTGTAATTCCTCTTCCCCTACTGTCTCCTACTCTATCAAACAACCTGTACTCAATCGCATTTGAAGTCCTCAACCACTACCTGTCCCTCCGGACCACACGACGTCAGGTACCCCAACACTTCTCAGTCTGTGTTGACTCCCTGACTTGACTTGACTTGACTTGACTATTTGTAACCAACTCAACCAGACGACTGTCTAAGGTTTGTATAAATTTCTACACACTCAGTCTCTACAGTCCCTACGGAGGTTCTATAAAAAACCAAGACCAAGTCCAATCCCAATCCCAATCATTAACATTCTTATAAACCTTAATTGAGACTACCCCGTATAAACCTTAAGTTAAAATCTATACAATCTATTTTCATAATTTGTAAATAGATAGGTGTTCTATGGTGTACTGTCAAAAACATGTACCAATAGTTCAAGTTTACTCTCCAGACACGACCCCTACGTTCACATCGTACTTAGTAACGTCTCTGTAACAGTTATGATACTTCGACCCTCACTGGAAGTCCTTTAGATTCGGACTTGAAAACGTCTGTGTTTGCAAATTTTATTACCCCTCTTTTCCTACTACTCCTCTCTGATGATTCTTCTCACCACTTTCTCTGTATTCCTTTTGTCACTCCGTCCATCCTGGTACCCTATGGAAATTATCTTCACGATGACTCTCGTAGTCGTCTTAAACTTTCAAACCACTGAAGTGTGTCTATTAAAACAATAAATTTTCATAATGAGTGATAACCAATCTAAGTCCTGGTAAATCTCTTTTAATTTTAATTCGTTGAAAAAGAGGATGTATAACGTCGGAGGAAGGGGATTTTACATTTTAGATACAAGGGATTAGTTCCGATACCAAAAAGGTCATCAGTACATATCTACACTCTCAACCTGACACTTCTTCCGACTCGCGACTTCTTAACTACGAAAACTTGACACCACAACCTCTTCTGAGAACTCTCAGGGAACCTGACGTTCCTCTAGATTGGTCAGGTAAGACTTCCTCTAGTTGGGACCCCAAAGAAACCTTCCTTACTATGATTTCGACTTTGAGGTCATGAAACCGGTGGAGTACGTTTCTCAACTGAGTAACCTTTTCTGAAACTACGACCCTCCCTAACCCCCGTCCTCCTCTTCCCCTACTGACTTCTACTCTACCGACCTACCGTAGTGACTGAACCTGCACTCAGACTCACTTGAGGCCCTCAACCACTACCTGTTCCTCCGGACCGCACGACGTTAAGTACCCTAGCGTTTCTCATCCTGTCCTGACTTGCTGACTTGACTTTCGAACGCCAACCACGAAACAATGTATTCATTTATAACTTCGTAGAAGTCAGTGATTTCAAAGTCATTGTTTTCTATATCGTTACAAAGACCAGTTTTGGAACAATTAATAGACCAGGATCAATGAACCCACGACATAAACAAAGGATCCCGAAGACATTGTTTCATCGTGTTGAACTCCCAGAATTTTCTCGTCTTAAAAAAAAGGTGTCGATATACTTCTGTCTTCAAGTTTTATTTCCACAGTCGTCTAGGATGTATACTTGTATAAACTAATCCGAAGAGAGATTTCTCTCTTCATCGAAATTGAACTAGTATAGGTGGTTCTGGGTAAAGTTTATTCAAGCATAAGAGTCCAGGACCCCCTAATCCTGGAATTGTATATAAATATACAATCCTAGAGTTGTATATTAATATGTTGTTCATATAAATAAAACACTTTTAATCTGTTCGAGATGTAATTATCAGACACGTCGAAAGACGTACAAAATAAATGTGATACTTAAACGAATTATATTATCTACTAAGGTAATGTAATCCTTTTTTAAATTTATGGATCCTCATAGACCTCATTTATGTTTTTCTATAAGTGATAAAGATACATCTTTTAATACTTCAAATGACTTTTATTAATTTCTTCTACATTTAATGATCACTATAGAGAACGGTTAAGTAACTTTATAAATGAATGTACTATTTATACGTTTAAGACGGGTTTCATTAGATTTGTGAATCACATTGATTTTGTTTGTGGGATAGTAACAAATAAGATCTGGAATCAACTAATAAAGATTTTTAAATATCATCCCGTTTCTCGGATCTTATCTATATAATAAGGATTTTTACTTCTTACCATTCTCTCTTAAGTCGCACCATTTATGTTAAATGTATAATATTTTCACTGGAATTAAATCTATGAACTATTATTTTATTCAGTCTGTCTCTGTTTATTTATGATGTACTATAGTGTATGTATGCCTTAGACTTTTTCGGTTTAAGTCTCTTGTCTCTCTCTTTACTAACAGTGGTCCTTGACCCTCACCTGACACCTTTATGATTAGTTTCCTGTATTTAAAGGTCAATATTCTAATTGTCCAAGATCCCTAGATTACATGTCATACTACTTATTCTATTATTATAACGTCATATATGTACCTTCAACGATTATTTGATCTAGAACTTTCAAAAATAGTGTTTTTTCTTTACACACAGACACTGTCCTGTCTGCACGATCCACTACGTGGCTACTGTCAGTAAACGTTATCTTTTCTCAGTCTAGTTGTACGAACTGAATGAGTGACAACGTACAACCAACGTAGAGTCATTTAGACACCTTATTTCAGAAACACAGGTAGTTTCTCTATGATGAATTTTTCACCCCCCTTTTCACTGTTGTACCTTTTTACAAACGACGTTCACATTGGTTGTTATACCCCTGTCGGAGTGGATAGTCACAGGGGATCATCAGTAGGATACGACAGGTGTCTCAGTGGGGACCTCGTATACCGAGGCCACTGGTCTTTTCAGACGACGACCGGGGTGTTCTGCAGAGAATGTATTCTGGTGGAGAGGTTCTTGTTCTGTATCCTGGTTCGACGGATTATGTCCCTTCATTTGTGTCTCTTATTGTCTTTTACTACCTCTGTTTTACAGGATTTACTTTCTCGTTTCATTTTAGTCTCTTTTTCTTCCTTTCACCTATACTGGTTAGATGGGCCGTCTCAAGTCCTTTTACTAATATCTCTGTGAGTCACTCGGGTCCTCTTCTTTCCTACTCGTGTCATAAAGATTGCTCTCAATCTTTTATTACCTTCTTTGTGTGTTTCGACATCTTAAGTTCCTTAGTTGTTGTCTAATCTACGGTATGCTTGTCAAGTCAACAGACCTTCTCTCTCATCTCATTTCGTGAATTCAACTTGTCTTTTCCTTTTTTCCTCTTTTCTGAAAATTTTTAGCTCCTGTCAAATTCTGTGTGTAATACGTTACAGTTCACGTGCTTGTTAACGTAGTATATCTAGGGGTCATTGTCTACCTCGTCTTTTGAGTATACTTCTTTGTCCTCGTCTTTTGAAGGGATTGGGTTCTTTGTTTATAGGGACAGACCCTCCTGTCTACCATGTTTTTGTTTCCCCAGGGGGTTTTTTGTGTAATATTTCTATCACCGTTTTTAATTTTTGTTTTTCTCTTATAATAATTAGTTTAGTAGTTCCCTTTTCGTTGACCATAACATGTTCCCTCTCCGAAGGGACCATCGAGTCGACCATTTCTTGGACGGGTGTACGTCCTCTGGACCCAAGCCAGGGACCCAACCCTTCTGGGGGACCTCTTCCCTTTCCGATGGGTGAGGTCATAAGAACCAGACCTCTTAGGGGTACCTGTCTCCTCGGACCGTCCGATATCAGGTACCCTAGCGTTTCTCAGTCTGTTCTGACTCACTGATTCGTGTCGTGTCGTTTCATGTTACATGTTCCCTTGAGGGTGTTCTGATAGTAAACCGAAAAGTTGTCTTTGAAACGTCCAGTTTTCTATCCTTACGATCTACGTTTAACTTATTCCCTTCAAGTCTAGTTATACTACCTCATTTTCCTGTATTTCGAGTGGATGAGGAAGTGTTGTACAGTTTTTATGTAGGTGTACACCTTGTTAAGAGTTACTTTGGATCGACCTTTGACCGTTTTCCTGAGGACAAATTGGTTCTGACATTCTTTCTATGTGTTTATTAGTTCATCCTTCCCTTCTCTTCACTAACCCAGTCCTGACCTCACCTGAGTCTCCTTTTCCCTCTAATATGCCTACCTCTGGGTGAGAACCCTAACTTACCCAGTTCGGTACCTAACCCACTGTGTCAGAACTCAGGATACACCCCGTCTGTTCATGGACCCTGACTAACATTCCGATGATTTGGTCTACCTTCCCGACACCCTTCGGACCCGAAACAAGAATTCCTCATACGTACTTNCTCTTATAATAATTATTTTAGTAGTTCCCTTTTCGTTGACCATAACATGTTCCCTCTCCGAAGGGACCATCGAGTCGACCATTTCTTGGACGGGCGTACGTCCTCTGGACCCAAGCCAGGGACCCAACCCTTCTGGGGGACCTCTTCCCTTTCCGATGGGTGAGGTCATAAGAACCGGACCTCTTAGGGGTACCTGTCTCCTCGGACCGTCCGATATCAGGTACCCTAGCGTTTCTCAGTCTGTTCTGACTCACTGATTCGTGTCGTGTCGTTTCATGTTACATGTTCCCTTGAGGGTGTTCTGATAGTAAACCGAAAAGTTGTCTTTGAAACGTCCAGTTTTCTATCCTTACGATCTACGTTTAACTTATTTCCTTCAAGTCTAGTTATACTACCTCATTTTCCTGTATTTCGAGTGGATGAGGAAGTGTTGTACAGTTTTTATGTAGGTGTACACCTTATTAAGAGTTACTTTGGATCGACCTTTGACCGTTTTCCTGAGGACAAATTGGTTCTGACATTCTTTCTATGTGTTTATTAGTTCATCCTTCCCTTCTCTTCACTAACCCAGTCCTGACCTCACCTGAGTCTCCTTTTCCCTCTAATATGCCTACCTCTGGGTGAGAACCCTAACTTACCCAGTTAGGTACCTAACCCACTGTGTCAGAACTCAGGACACACCCCGTCTGTTCATGGACCCTGACTAACATTCCGATGATTTGGTCTACCTTCCCGACACCCTTCGGACCCGAAACAAGAATTCCTCATACGTACTTGTATCCGTAAGACCAAACGGAGGTTCTGACCTGTCTGTTTCCAAATATTTAGAACGATAAAGAACAAAAAGGTAATTTGGAGTGGTTACGCACGGCCCCAGGTCGGGGGCGTCCCAGGTCCCCTTGGACTTCCTTTTTGCCGCAGTCGCCTACTAAATCTCTCTCTATTCCTTTCTTATAACATCTATTCTTTTATCTCCTCTCTTTCTCCGACTATAAGGAACCAAATGTGTCTTTCGATTATTTCAGAATCTTCGAGTCCGTCCTTTCACTTGCGTCCTTCGGAGATACGAGGTTCCCTAGTCGGACTTTTTCTTTCACTCTCTTTTTTTCTCTTTTTTTCTTTTTGTGCCCTACTGGTTCGAAATAACTCGCTCCGGGTTATCGAAATAAAATTTTCCATGAAAATATGGAATAGAATATGTATCTCCCTTTACTTTCTACGTTTCAGTATGTCTCAGTCGGGTTTGTAATGTAGACAAAACAGAAATAGCTTTGGTCCTAAAAAAAACGTTTGGAAAGGGTTTTTGTTATAACACATGTAATAGAAGACCGGAACCTCCGGACACTTGTAAAATACTGGGAGAAAACTATTTCGGAGGAGTTGGTTTTTCGAATAAAAGGGAGTTTCACAAAAAAGAAATATAAAAATTAGATACAGTCGGAGTCTTTCATAATTTGTTCAAGGTAAAGAGTGCCTCGTTTACACGTCACTCAATGTTCTTCCTTGGTTAATCGAGTTTTCAGAGTACACCAATTAAAGTTCCGATGTGAACAAAAAGTATGAAAAGTTGATACAATTGATTACGCGAAGGTCCACGTGTCACTTATTCTCTATACCCTTGAATCGTTGTTCGTAACCGGGTTTTTAATTTAGGATGTAATCGTAATGAGATTATTGAAAATTGAGAAATTTTCCGAGATACAAAATCCGAAAGGTACGGAAAGTGTCAACCCTCCGACACTTATTAGTGTACCCATCGACGTTCTCAGACCTATCTGGGAAGTTCGTTCGATCTTACGATTGTCTCCCCCAAACTAAACTTTATAAGGAGAGTACAGGTCCTCTGAATAATCGATATCGGGATTCAATTAAAAGAGGTCTCTTTCCACCAGTCCCAATCGGGGGACAATTACAGTCTCCTCACCACTTTCAGTACTTTATCATTTTGTCTGTCTAAGACCAAAACCCCATCTACGAGCTCTTTCGGATCCCTCGGGGAACTCAAAACTTCGGAACGAATTGTCAAAAGAAGGTGTACTGGAACAGCACCCACTCCAGAGGGCACCACCGAGGGCCGTTTACACCAAATGTTGACATTTAGAGAACTTGTTAGAATTTACAGATAAAGTACGGTCTTGGGATTGACTATATCCATCTTAAGGAAAAATCAAAATATAGGGATTAAAAATGTTAAAAAAATCAAGTATTTCCTACAAACGATTGAAAGAATATATTTATTAATGATTATACTCGAGAGTATTCCTCTGATGAATGAGGGTTCCTTAAATACCCACCATTTCAAAGGAGTGAAACTCATGTAAATTTTAAACCTTTACATTGACTTCATAACACGTACGTCATTTTTTTTTTCAAATTCATTATTGATTATTTTAAAATATTTTCGTCGTTGTATAAAATACGAGAAATTAATTAATCCTAAGTAATTGTTGAACATAATCGTTTTAACTCGACGATATGTGATTTGAGTGTGTGCATTGAAAAGGGTCTACTTGTCAATCGTCGTATTTGTATGAAAGGTAGTTATATACGTGTTGGTAGAAAGAGGTAAAAGTCCTTAAGTTTGGACATTTTTTTAACTTCGTTATTTTAGAAGTTTACGGTTAAAATAGAGTTCAAATTTTAATTGTTTTGTTTGTTTTACTCTTCCTTATTTTCTTGTTTAATTTGTTTATTTTATTCTTGTTTGGGGACTTCTAACTGTCTTAAATTTGATTCAAATCGTCAATTACGATTTGTCATAGATTAGGACAAACAAATTTATCTTAATATTCGGTTTACTGTTAAATATTCGGTTTCCTTCTTGACTAGGACTTCGACATCGAGGTTATGAAACCGGTGGACTACACTTCTCGACTGTGTAACCTTTTCTGGGACTGTACCCCTCTCTAATTCCCGTTCTCCTCTTCTCCCGCTATCTCTTACTCTACCAACCTACCGTTGGGACTGGGTTACCTGTACTGAAACTCGTTTGGGTCTCTCAATCATTTCCTATCCCTTCTGTCAGGTACCCCAGTGTCTTAGTCTTTACTGAATCACTGACCTGTTGTTGTTTTCGTTTAGTGTTTACTATTTTGATACTATCTTTACATATCTAAATATTTGAACGGACTTTGATACGGGTTTAAAGAGGATTCTCAGGTCATTTCAATTGTTACATTTCCAAGATTTCGACTCTAATACATCTTTCTTGACTGTGAAAAGGGGGTTAATTTAGGGTGTCTGACTAGGAGTTTTTTGTATTACTAAAGGAAATAGAACCAAGGAGAAAGACAAGGGATGTGTGTATTTTGTGTGTGTGTGTGTGTGTGTTTGGGGTCTATATTAGAGTCCTTTCAAGTTAATAGTTTTGTGACATGTATGTCCAAAAGTCAATGACACCACGGTAGAAGGGTATTGGTCCTAAGTGAACAAAGTAACTAAAACTCTGGATAGGTAGGAAAATGAAGTTCGTAACTATTTTAAAGGATAAACCTTTTTTTAGTAATTGGTATTTACACATGTATAATATTATGTGAGGAAAGACTGAGTTTCTAATAACCAATTTAAAGAGGGTTCCCGAACGTGTGTAGGTGAATCATAATTATTCTCAAAAAGAGTTCTATAGAGTAATTAATTACTTGAAAAAAGGATCGTAATTTACAAGTTTTTCACCTCAAAGAGATTAAAAAGGGATTATTTTGACTCAGTTTCTTTGTTTTATAGTATCTGAAAACTCTTGAAGTCAAAAGGGTTTAATATCGTAGTTAGTGATTACAAAAGTTTGGTTTATGTCAATGTCATATTGTTGTTGTTGTTGTTTTTGTTTGTTTATTTGTTTTCGTCTTCACAAAGGGGATGGTCGAGAGGGAACTATAGCTAGAAATCTTCCACCCATAGATCGAGAAGTGTCCGTCGTACCGAGAGGTAGGTCCAAAACCAAAATGAGCTTTCTACTATTATTGATGAAGGTTTAGGTTAGGTCACTCAACTTGTTGCCAGTGTCCTTGTAAGATTTTTCATCTTTATACAAATTACACATGAGACATGTTATTCAGTGATGATGATTGTGTTACAGGTATAGAAGGATAGACAATATGTCTACCTATAATCCATCTTTCGTTTTATTCGTAAAAAAACCATTGTATAGACCTGTTCAAAATTTGTTTTGGTATCGATTGAAGTCGTTATGTACTTGGTACTGGAAGGTCTACAAGTTCGACCAAAATCTTTTCCGTCTCCTTGGTCTCTAGTTTAACGGTTGTAGGCGACCTAGTACCTTTTTCGTTCTCTCAAGGTCTTTTCGCAGATAAAGACGAAATAACTGATACGGTTTCAGAAACTGACACACCTAGTGTTATTTGACGTCTTTTCAGACTTTCTCTACCCTTATGGTCTGGTGGACTGGACAGAGAACTCTTTGGATATAAATCCAGTCCTTCCTTGTCAATCTTGACCTGTACCTTGTTGTCTGACCAAGGTTTATCCCTTTCCTCATGTAGTTCCGACATATAACAGTGTGACGAATAAATTGAAGACGTCTCATGTAGTACTCTTTGCGACCCGACCTTCTTCGTGTTCGACCTTAGTTCCGATGGCCCTCTTTATAGTTATTGGACTCTATACACTACGATGGTGAGAATACCGTCTTTCACTTCTTCTTGATTTCTCGGAAACTACTTTCACTTTCTCCTCTCACTTTTTAGACCAAATTTCGAGTTGTAAGTCTTTTGTTTCTAGTACCGTAGACCAGGGTAGTGAAGTACCCTTTATCTACCCCTTTGTCACAGTCTGAAATAAGACCCCCTGAGGTTTTAGTGACGTCTACCACTAACGTCGGTACTTTAATTTTCTGTGAATAAGGAACCTTCTTTTAAACACTGGTTGAATATATCGTATAACTTTTCGTCTTTGTAATGTAACGGATGTTTCCAGGTAGATCAGTTCCGATACCAAAAAGGTCACCAGTACATACCTACACTCTCAATCTGACACTTCTTTCCACTCGTAGTTTCTTAATTACGAAAACTTGACACCACAACCTCTTCTGAGAACGCTCAGGGAACCTGACGTTCCTCTATGTCGGTCAGGTAGGATTTCCTTTAGTCAGGACCCATAAGTAACCTTCCTGACTACGATTTCGACTTTGAGGCTATAAAACCGGTGGACTACGGTTCTCGACTGAGTAACCTTTTCTGGGACTACGACCCTTTCTAACTTCCGTCCTCTTCCCCTACTGTCTCCTATTCTACCAACCTACCGTAGTAGCTGAACTACCTGTACCCAAACCCTCCTGAGGCCCTCAACCACTACCTGTCCCTCCGGACCGCACGACGCTAAGTACCCTAGTGTCTCAACCTGTACTGACTCGTTGACTTGACTCGTTATAAATCGAGTACAAAAATTAAAAAGATGAATTTAAAACATTATTTTAAAATAGATATCCCTTTTACGTAATTTTATATTCAAAAAACTAGACTAGTTTTAATATGTACGTATAGCATCAGATCACCGATTCTGAGGCTCGGGGACACGTCCTCTGGGTCAGAACTAGGCACCAGTCCCTTGACCGAGGGTGTACAACGTCGATTCTCAAACGTACACCGTTGATCTTTATAAGGTGTACGGTGTTTCTACTACCTTTTAGGGTACATGACGTTGATTCTGGGTCGTGTCAGTTTATTTATTCACTTATTTATTTACAGTATTTATTTTTCGATTAGTTGTATATTGGTATACTTGTGTTTTTCGTTGATTACTCGATAAAGTGAAAACAGTTTTAAAAACGACAATTAAATTTATAAGGAACGGTAAAGGAAGAGGTCCTCTAGATGGGATGGTTCCCAAACTTGGAGTCAGAGGCCGTAACGTCCGTTAAAGAAATGGTTGAATCGATGGTCCCTTCGTTAAATTTATGTGTCTTATTTTAAGTCATTCATTAAAAAATTTTGAATATGAAGTTGTTAAATTATTGGTACATTAAACACATAAAATTATTAAAAATATTAGTATTTCTTACATCTGAATCCCTCCCCCTTGTTATACCACCTCATCCTTCTGTACCTTGAGTAAAAGGGTGTCCGTGTAGTTTTTTTATAGATGTACACATTGTTACGAGTCCTTTTTGATTGACCTTTGACCATCTTCCTGAGGATATTTTAGTTTTGTCGTCCTTTACACATTGGACCATCTTACCCCTTTTTCCGAAGCAAAGTCCTGGACGTGGTGACCCTCCCTAGACGATGTTCCTCTTCCTGGAAGTGGGATTTCTTGTTCGTCCCACTCGGTGTTAGACCCGTGAGGTCAGGATCCAGGACACGTACCCTCTGTTCGGGGGAGTAGATGACTCTGTTGACGACCCTGTCTATCTTCATGACCTCTTCGGATCTATCTGAGATGAATACACACACATCTCTAAAGTAAGGAAAAGTAATGACTCATCAGGTCATAAATGATTGGGTGTTAAACATTAAGTAAGTAGACCTCCAAATATAAACCTAACGAATATTAAAAATCAATAATATTTATTTCACAGAGATCTATAAGAACATGTACAGAATACACCTTATCCGGAAGTACAGAGAAAAAATTCACAGATTCTCATCCGAACAATTCCCCAACACGGTCATGTTAATTGAGGTGTAGGAATGATTTCGAACAATGACAGTCAGAAAAGTTTAAAATTAGTATAACCACCAATACATTACGATTGAGTAACCCCAATATTAAGCGTAAAGGAATTAAAGGACAAACTAAAGAAAAATAAAAGTTTAATCCATTTACTTTCCTTTTGTTTTTGTGTTCGTTACACTTACCGATTATAAACTGTAAATATCCAACAAATAAAAAAGACTCTCTGTTATTCGTCAAAGAGTTCAGTTAGTGATTAAATTTATTTTTTAATTGTTAACTACATAGATCAGAGACAAATAACGTAGACAACTCTAAAAGAGAAAAATGAGTCTCTTAAATAAAAATTAATCTGAAATTTAATCAAGAAAAGTAGAAAAAATTAGAAATGAATCTGAAGGTGAAAGTATTGACAACCCAGGAAAATTTAAAGAAATCAAGTCAAGTCAAGTCAGTGAGTCAGCACAACCTGAGACGCTGGGGTACTTAACGTTGTGCGGTCCGGAGTAGTGGTAGAGGGTCTCAAGTGAGTTTGAGTCCAGGTAGTTCAACCACTACGGTAGGTCGGTAGAGTAGGAGACAGTAGGGGAAGAGGTGGACAGGGGTTAGGGAGGGTCATAGTCTCAGAAGAGGTTACTCAGTTGAGAAGGGTACTCCACCGGTTTCATGACCTCAAAGTCGAAATCGTAGTAAGGAGGGTTTCTTGTGGGTCCCGATTAGAGGAAGTCTTACCTGACTAACCTAGAGGAACGTCAGGTTGTCTGAGAGTTCTCAGCAGAGGTTGTGGTGTCAAGTTTTCGTAGTCAAGAAGCCGTGAGTCGAAAGAAGTGTCAGGTTGAGAGTGTAGGTATGTACTTGTGACCTTTTTGGTACCGGAACTGATCTACCTGTAAACATCCGTTACATTACAGAGACGAAAAGTTATACGATAGATCCAACAAGTATTGAAAAAAAGGTTCGTCATTCCCAGAAAATTAAGGTACCGACGTCAGTGGTAGAAGTCACTAAAACCTCGGGTTTTTTTATTTCAGACTGTGAGAAAGGTGACAAAGGGGTAGATAAAGGGTACTTCACTACCCTGGTCTACGGTACTAGAAGCAAAAGACTTACAACTCGAAATTCGGTTGAAAAAGTGAGAGGAGAAAGTGAAAGTAGTTCTCCGAAAAATCAAGGAGAAGTGAGAGACGGTATTCCCACCACAGTAGACGTATAGACTCCAATAACTCTAAAGAGGACCGTCAGAACTAAGGTCGAACACGAAGAAGGTCGGGTCGCAAAGAGTACTACATGAGACGTATACTCAATTTCTTCGTCCCACTGTTATATGTCGGAACTGCATGAGGAAGAGGATAAATCCCTCACAATTTGGTTTTATAAAAATACAGTAGAGTTTGATGACGTAATAAAAATAATGAAGGAAAAATAAAGAAACAAATAGGGGGGGGACGAATATCCTTTACAAGTAATCCTTATGAGTACTCCTTACAGAAACCGGAGTCGCTGTTTCCCTGGGATGGGAAAACCAAAATCACATACCTTTTGGAAAGAACCGTTTACGTAGACACGACTCTTAGATTGTGACAAGAACTTTTTCCTTTCTAAAAGAACTTTCTTTCAGTCTCCCCTTGGTAGGGCTGAAGGACTTTTTTATCCGAGTCTTTATAAGAGAGGGATAGAGAGCGTAAGAAAGAGAAAGAAAATTCACGACTTAAATGGCAATCCTGACTCATTTGAACGTTATTCACTTTTTTTTAAGTTTTGTTATTGTCGAAAGATATAATATCGGATTTATAGTTACATGTTTATTTTAATTACATAAAATTATTTTAGTTTTAAGAAGGTTGAAGTATTTACGATCTCCTTAGTAGAGGTAGTCCCTTTCGATCTTTGTTTTTTTTTACAATAACTCTGTATTGAGGAAACAAAAAGTAAACACAAGAAAAGGAAAAACGGGAGAAGTGGGTAAAGAGAACGAGGGTGGAATTGTATTAAATACGGTAAAAAGAGGATTTTTATTAGTTTAGTGTTTGTTGTCAATGGATAATATGTATTATGAAACCCAGAAGAACGTAAGAGGACACAGTAGAAAGAGTAGAAAGGGTTATAATTATCAAGACACTATTTTCTAATTCGTATGGTATTTTCCTAAAAAAAAAGATAGACTAAGTGACTTCAAAACACCTACAATCCTTTTGTTTGGAAAATTGGGATTATTAGTTATAATCTTCACCTGGTTTGTCTCTCTCATGAGTGGTGGTAAAAATCTTCTATCTCACCCTTGTCCACTGTCAAAAACTAAACCCAGAAGAAACAACCTTATATGATACCGTTTTTAGTACCATTATTAATCAAGACAAATCCTATTTTATTAATCCTGTTATTTTTAAGTCAGAACTAGTGTTTAGTAACTTTGCAATAATGCACCAACTATATAACTGACATGGTTCCTGTCTAATAAAAGAATTAATGAATGTCAAACGTTCGTTCTGTGTGTGACAACAGTTGTTTTGGTGCGTGTTCCAGGGGTCCGACGGTCAATAGTGAACGGTCTGATATCTAGCCACCACACTGTGATTTCCTTTGTCTTTGTTACTACTTCAAAGTAGTAAAGGGTGTTTAGTAGTTTATACTTTAAATTTAGGTAAAACAAAGTGAGAGTCTCCCGTCAGTAAGTAAAAGGTTAGGAACATACTCAAGAAACTATGGGTCTAAAGGAGGAAAAATCGAAAAAGAACTGAAGTCAAGAAAGACTAGGACAAACTACGGGGTCCATACAGTGGACTGAGTGGTCGTAGAAACTCATAAGGAGCGGATCAGTAGATATTTAATAGCTGAGACTTGTTAAACTTTTATATGAGAGTCGATCCTCTGAACTTTATGTGGATCTCTTTTGTTACAACAGTACGTTTTTAAAAAAAAAGTTTTAAGATACACTTATAATTATAAGTGGGTAATCGGTTAGTTAGTCAGTTCCCCCTTTATCGTTTCGTGTAAAAACGAGAAACAACTCTATTCTTTATTAATAGTATTTAAAATGTTTCTGTATGTTCATACAAGTGGTTCAAAATTAGGTTTGTGTACTGTTGTCCTTTACGTAAATATTTTTTTTTTTTCTGTAAAATGACTTTCGACCTCCTTTCATTCTCGATTAATAAAGAACTTCATGTTTTCTGTACCTCCTTCAGTGGTGCACCCCAACAACAAATCCGTGATTCAGAACAGACTGAGAAGACACTGGGACGTCTGATATTAGGTTGTCCGAGGAGACAGGTACCCTAAGAGATTCTTTGTTATGACCTCACCCGAGGGTAAAGAACGAGGTCTCCTAGAAGGACTGGGTCCCTAGTTTGAGCTCCTCTCAATAGTTATTTACTAAAGTCTACTGTCCTTCAAACTACATAAGTACCTTGACTTTAATACCAGACTGACCTTAAGTCCCTCGTTTCCTCCCTTACCTTCGCCTCTCTATCGGACATTCTGATATCCTAATAATAGTAAAAATTGAAATTCTTGTTAAACTTTAGAAACGTCTGTGGATAAAATTTTTCTATACTGGTAAAAAGAACTTTGTATTCTTTCCTAACTTTTTACAAATCTCACTTTCTACTCTCTGAAATTCTCTCAGACACAGTCATAAGAAGCACTTTCGTCCATCTGTAGTTAGGTTCTCTCTTCGTCCAATAAACTTGTACACCAGGAAAAGTTCTAACGAACTTACACAGTATCTACTTTCTCACACTCCTCAGTTTAAAGGTTCAAATCTTTAATTTGTCACAACACCTATTTATAATCGTACAGATTAGAAGAATCAAAACCAGTTAAAGACGGGTTTCAGGGAGAAACTGATGTTTTTTTTTTTTTTTTTATTAGTCCGGAGTCATTCTGAGATTGAGTTCGTGCTTCTTTAAAGAACAAAATGTTCCTTTAACTTTGGTACTTAAAGGAATGGAACTGGTGGAAGGACTTTTATACTTACAAGTATATAAGATGGAATGATATACCTATAAGTATATCAGTATGGAATAATAGAAGAAAAGTCAAGTCTCCTTTTCGTTAAAGAAATACCGGGTTCAATTTTGGATGACATACGGGATTAATGAGGTACGGTGGGTCAGAGGAAATCTTGTAAATAAAAGATTCTCTTTCAAAAAGAAAAAACGGTAGAAGAAGGAGTAGAGAAAGATATTTAAAACAGTGTAAGTAGGTCCAAACCCGAGTCTGTAGACTTTTAGATTATATTAAGGAACAATAAGTATATCCAGAAAGTAAATAATAGTAGTAAAGAGAATACAACAAAAAAAGAGTCACTCTTAAAATTTTTACAAAAGACCTGATTGAAATAAGGGTATTATTTAAAGGAAGTTGAAGAATTGGGAATCAACATCGAATATACGAAAAGAACCGTGAGTTTTTCTTTAAGGTTAAAAAACCTGAAATGGTTTGGGGTTTAAAAACCTGAAACGATTCAGGTTTCTTCATTAAAAGGTGAACAGTAAATAATCTGTATCAAATAAAAGAGGAGAGACCTGTACGTAAAGTATCCATAGGAAGAACTTAGAAGGAGACGAATTCAGTATATACAAGAAAAAGAGACACTATCTGAAAAGTGGATATAACAGAGACAAACGTTAGAATGGATGCTAGTACAGAAAGGATGGGAAAAGGTAGGAGAAGACCCTGTAGATCAGAAATTTTAGGTTAAAGAAATACCCGTAAAAGGAGACTTGACTAGTTCTCTGTTAAGTTTAAAGTATATACTAGACGGAAATGATCTAATTTGTGTAAAAAGAATTACCACTCATTTGGAATAAAAAGAATTACCTTCCATTCTACTAATTGATGAGTCAACGAATCCAATCTTGTAATAATAGTGTAAGATGAGTAAAAAGTCGAAATTGAGGTTATAGTTTAATTAATAATAATATAAAAAGACATTAGATAGAAATTGTTTAAGACAATCAAAAAAACTTCGATTCACCAATAACGTCGAAGTAGAAATATCCATAGTATCAAAACCTAGTCTCGTTGTCATTTTTAAGTTTTTGTCAACACCCTGACTCAATGTAACTTGACTTCTGATTATTGTTCTTAATAAAAATTTTAATGAACTTTTTATTCGTCATCTAAAATGGGTTATTAAGAATGTTCATTATGTCAATACATCCTTATAAAGTCTCCTTTACTTGTATCACTTTCTAATAAATTCTCTGTTTTTTTAAAGTACCATTATAGATTTTACTGATTCCTCTCAAGACTTCTATCCATTAGTCACATTACTCCGTTAAAATAATATGTTACCGAAACTTTCTTCATTAAAAGTTTTGGGTTCTTAGTTCTAGATCGTTTATCGTTTTATATTGTGATATTATTACATGGAAAAGGAAAAAAGACAAAAGACACGACTTCCACTCTAGACCCTTTAAAGTCAAGGTACATCAGATGAACGACAAGAGAACTGACCTGTAAAGAGACTAAACAGAACCTATAAAAAACGACAACTCTGAACCTTTTAAAACCAAGACGCATCTAATGGAGAACGAACAAATGTTATGGAAACAAAACGAATGAGAACTCGTAAAAAAAGAAAAAAATTTGAATCTGACGAAGTCGAGTGAGACCCATAGAAAGACACAGAGAGAAATTATAGATACGTCATCTCTTTTCACTCCCTTTTCCCATTCACCACTAATATAGTTTAGTCTGTCACTTTTTACGTAAGTAAGACTTCATGTTCATTCGAAAATCCATATTGTAATTCCCTTTTTTTCCCTCTTTTACCCTCTGATTTAGAGGTAGAGCGAAACGTCAGGAATAACTCTTTTTATCAAAATAAGAGGAAATTATTCTAATTATTCTACGTAAAGTAAAGGAGAGACTTAGTCCAAAAGTTTCCTCATCCAAATTTCGTCTATACAAAAGGCAGAGTTGTAAGAGATATATTGGTTATTAAAGTTGTTACACAGTTGATACCAATTTTGTGTCGATATAATTGTTTCCATATTAATAAATTTCAATTATAATTTTAAAAATAAAGTTCGGTGTAACTGTATATCAAGTGACATAGTGACTTTATTAAGTAATCCGTCATCTAAGAACTGATTATCTCCCCCCTTTTTGGATACAGAAAGTACTTGACCTATTTAAGATGTAAACGTATTATTGGTACATAGAGAGGTAGACGGTCGAATTACAGCAAAAAGATGAATTGATCTAGTATAAACGTTCGTGTATGTGTGTGTCTCCGTTTGTTTATTCGGTAGATTTTAATTCTTTATTATGGTTACTAAACGGTTTTTCCCTGTTCTCTTTAAATTTCTAGTACTTATTTTAAATTTTTCAAATAACGGAGTAATTATTTCTTTGTGTTTACTTTTATTATCTCGTGTAAAGTGGACACTCTTGTGATTTATTAATTATGAACAACTTGACGGTTACTAACACTCATGTTTTAATAGTTATGAATACTTTCGTATTTTATTCATTTTAGAATTGGTCGTTAAGATAGAATTCGTTAAATAGAATGTTTTATAAAAAATTTATAAATTTCAATCCGTCTTGGATAGAGAACAAAAATAAATGATTCTCGATTTAACATTTTTGTTTCTTGTTTTTCAATAGTTGTCTTAAGCGTTAATTCCTTCACAATTTCGATACCATGTAAATATGGCATCATATGATAACAAATTACATTGTCTATAATAAAAATATATAATATATAACATATTACCTTATATATAATAATTTCGTTTTATTATCTAAAGATTATCCGACATAGTGGGACGAATAAATTGAATTTACATCTCATGTAGTACTCTTTGCGACCCGACCTTCTTCGTGTTCGACCTTAGTTCTAACGGTCCTCTTTATAGTTATTGGAGTCTATACGTCTACTGTGGTGGGAATACCGTCTTTCACTTCTCCTTGATTTTTCGGAGAACTACTTTCACTTTCTCCT